>CADEHL010001376.1:148652-517491 GCA_902827135.1 Harpagifer antarcticus
ATATAGACTGTTGCACTGTGTGATTTCATTATATATGTTGCATCGTTGGAGCAGCTCAGCTCAGAAGAATTTCTACGCTGTAGTTTTGTGCCTATGACAATAACACCTTTGGATCGTTTGCATATTTGATATATCTGGAGACCATGAATGATATTTCAGTAGCAGCCACATGTGTCAGCCTGTGGTGGTGGTAGAGGAACGTCAGGGAATCAACAGTAGGATGTATCTCTGAGGACCATGACAATCCAAATCTGATGGCAGTCCATTCAAAAGTTTGGAAATATTAGTGTGGAGCCAATTTGGTGGATGGAGTGTCAGACAGATGAATATTTCACCTCCAAGGCTCATCCTCCCCCGTTATGACAGATGTCCCAGATGCCTCGGAGGTGAATTTAGTAAATTGGAGAAAACTTATTTGGATGTTATGCATTCATATCGCTGCTCTGGGTTCTGTGGCGAAGAGGCGGTAATAGAAAGGAAATGAGAATGTGGAAAAAACATTACATCCTCACAAAGTCATATAAAGAAAGACACGTCCCAGCCTTTAATTTGAACATCAACGACCCTGGGAACTTGACTCTACAGCTCATTAAAAGCTAAAAAGCCCCCCCCCAAAAAAAAAAAAAATAATAGACACATGTAGAATAATAATAACGATAAAAAAAAAGATGAAATTGAGAAAATGTGGAAATAAACAAAGACACTTTAGGACAGAAATCATTGTGCACTAGCGGAGTGAGAGAGTAAAGACGTGGGGGAGGGGCTTAACAGACAAAAAAGATAAGATAATATAAGAGGTACTTTATTGATCCTGAATTGGGAAATTATTGCATTGCAGCAGCATCAACAACAACAACAACAACACAAAAACAAGGCATTGCATTTAAGTAGGTATACACAATGCTACCATTAAAATATCTCAAAATTGAATTAAAGCAGCTTTAAAAAGTAGAATATACGGTAGACCGTGACGTTCTGAAGAAGTGGTCTTTAATTACATGTGTTATGTCAAGGTTAGTTGGAAGCAATAATATTAAGTTGAACCTATTTAAACTTAAGATTATTGCTTTCAACTAGCCTAAAAAACAGTTGTGTGTGATCTGTTGACAGAATTCACTTAACCCTTGTCTTCGTTTCCCCTTACTTTGGCGTTTGCGGTCAAATTGTCCGGTCCTGTTTTAACTGCTATTACATTAACAAAAAAACCCTTAATCAAATGTCATTTAACACCCTTTCAAACTGTACATGTATCAGACTATGGTATACATGAACAACTGCAGTACATAAGAACAGACACTGAACATGTATTGCCTGTGCCAGGTGTGATCCATGTGGGGGGAGGGGCACATAAGAGCGGGACATGTGTCAAATTGTTCTGTGTGTGGTGTGTGTGTGTGTTTGTGTGTGCCAGGTGTGATTCACAAGGGGGGATTGGGCACATAAGGGGGACACACACATCTAGAGTATGTATGTGTGTGTGTGTGTGTGTGTGTGTGTGTGTGGGTGTGGTGTGTGTGTGTGGCCTAGCATTACTATACTTGTGGGGACCTACATCTGTTTACATAGTCACGTGAGGGGACTTGCCTCCCTCATGGGGACAACTTGGAGGTCCCCATGAGGGGAATCATTAATTTTAGCGTGAAGACTTGGTTAGGGTTACGGTAAGGGTAAGGTTAAGGGTTAGGTTAAGGTTAAGGGTTAGGGTTAGGGTTAGGCATGTGTTGGTTATGGTTAAGGTTAGGATAAGTCTCCAGGAAATGCATGTAAGTCAATGTAATGTCCCTGAAGTGATGTATACATGGTATGTGTGTTGGGTGTGTGTGTGTGTGTGTGTGGTGGGTGTGGTGTGTGTGTGGTGTGGTGTGTGTGTTATCTGATCCGGATGGTTACTAATTCCTTTTCTTTATGGCGGTCATTTTTGACCCAGGAACACCATGGTGTTACAAAGTTGACTAAATCATCTAAAGTCAAGTGGTGATCAGCAATTTTATAAATATCTACTGTGAAGGATATCTTAAACCTTAATGCAATCGAATGTAAAAAAAAGTTATGATGATTGAAAGTAGTAAATGGGTCAGATTTGACCCGAAAACGACAGGAGGGTTAACTGAAGTCAATGCTTGAGTTTTTTCAGTGTATGGAGGAAACATAGTTGATGATGAAACTGCAACTAACTCTAATACTGTCACCTGAATTAATCCTAATTACCATCCCTGAACACCCTTATTTGTCTTGTATATATCAATGAGCCAGGTGCCATTTAAAAGTGGCAGTTTGAATGATGAAAACGACTGTATTTATTTAATTTTCCAGTTGATAATTACCGCCACAGCATCTGGCGAACACAGTCCCGTAATAGCTGTTGTTTCACTGGTTGCTGCACAATATGCAGAATATTGAATTATGATTTGATTGTTATTTCCACTGTAGCATTAATAAGTAGTCAGCTGTTCTCCGTGTGAACAGCAGGCGGATCAGAGCAGCAGATTCTGAGTGTTTGAGCGCGTATATACTCTGAAACAAAGCTTCCCGTCTCATCCCTACAGTAGAGCGGAGCCTGGAGAGCAGGAGTCATACAAGCACAACGAAGACATATGTTTCTGTCAGACTGCGTTAGGTTTGATTCTCGGGGAACGCAGATGCCATTAGAAGTAGATGTCACAACATTCCTGGATGAATCGGTTAGGGCTGCAACAATCTGCTGACTTCCATCCATCACTGGCCTCTGGAAACAGATCCACTGAACTTATTTCACTCCTCCAGACGCTGAGTTGGAGGTCTGGATTTGTACCTTTTCTTTTCTGCTTTTCATGCATGACTTCTCCCCTTTTTTCTGATTTTAAGCCGTACCAGCGTTTTTCTTTATCTCATACATCTTTCTGTCGTTTATGATTAAAGGAGGAAGGCGTTTAGAGTAACATCTTTCCAGAGGATGGTGCACACTGAGAAATAATCTGACATGACTTCTGTTCACTGCTGACTGGATAGAGTACGCCAGGGATGTCCAAACTTATTTTACTGAGGGCCACATACAGAAAGATATACGAAGGGCGGGGCCGCTCCTTAGAGGAGAGGTTTATTGCCTCATAAGTGCAGTTATGAGTCAGCAAAATCAATCAAATGGAGTAAATTATTCTTGATACTTGAAAACCACAGATCTCCAGAGGGTTTCATTTATTTAGATGACAGCTCGTCCCTTAAAACAGAAGCTTCGGATTGCTTATCATAAGTGCAAATAGGAAGGGTATATTTCAAGCTTGTTATGTAGATAAGTAATTGGCCTTTTTTCTTGTCAACTTAAATCTGTTAGAAAATGTTTCAACTTAAAAAACTGTGCACTAAAACATGAATACTGTTAATATATGTATATTTAAAAAGTACAATATAAGACAAGCACAATTTAATTTGTGGGCTGTATTTACTATATTTTTAATTAGCTGAGGGCCGATTCAAAATGGCTCGCAGGCCGCATCTGGCCCCCTGGCCGTAGTTTGGACACCCCTGGCGTACAGGCTAGAAGCTTCTTTTCTCAGCTTATAATATTTGCTCTCTATCCAATTATACTTAGATCAATTATTTGGAACAATTGGCAAGGGCAGCGCACTAAAAGTGTAACATAATGCAGGTGTGTTTACATCAAGAACTGACAGATCTTTAGCATCTTAAACCCTATGGCGAATGATTGGTTAGAGGTTTATTTAAAGAGGCATTCAAACAATGTTTTTGGGGGTTTTTCCTTTCCTGAAGTGTGTTATATAAGTTTGTGTGCATGTAAATGGTTACACTTGCGCTTCATTGGCTATTGCATACTTGGCCCCTTTAAAACTCTGACTGTTCAAACGACTGAACCGTTTGTAGAGATCCCAATATACGCAATATTTCAGGCTGAATCTTCATTAAATGATTCTGTACAAACATCATGGAGCTTGAACTTTAACCCTGCTTTATGGGAAGTTAAATGAGGATATAAAGGGGTTAATTGAGTATATTTGGCCATGTGTGAATTATGCCTTTTAAAACAGAGAAACCTACAAACATATTATGCCAGTAAAAGTTGTTATCCCATGTAAGATTACCAACTTAATAACAATTAGTGTCACTCACTCACATCAACCTTTGTAGTAGTTCTAAGATAGATGGATAGATAGATATATGGATAGATAGATTGATAGATAGATAGATAGAAATAAAGATAGATAGATATATGGATAGATAGATTGATAGATAGGTAGATAGATAGAAAGATAGATAGATAGATATATGGATAGATAGATTGATAGATAGACAGATAGATAGATATATGGATAGATAGATTGATAGATAGGTAGATAGATAGAAAGATAGATAGATAGATATATGGATAGATAGATTGATAGATAGGTAGATAGATAGAAAGATAGATAGATAGATATATGGATAGATAGATTGATAGATAGACAGATAGATAGATATATGGATATATAGATTGATAGATAGGTAGATAGATAGAAAGATAGATAGATAGATATATGGATAGATAGATTGATAGATAGACAGATAGATAGATATATGGATAGATAGAGAGATAGATTGATAGATAGATAGATATATGGATAGATAGATTGATAGATAGATAGAAAGATAGATAGAAAGAAAGATAGATAGATATATGGATAGATAGATTGATAGATAGACAGATAGATAGATATATGGATAGATAGATTGATAGATAGGTAGATAGATAGAAAGATAGATAGATAGATATATGGATATAGATTGATAGATAGACAGATAGATAGATATATGGATAGATAGATTGATAGATAGATAGATAGAAAGAAAGATAGATAGATAGATAGATATATGGATATAGATTGATAGATAGACAGATAGATAGATATATGGATATATAGATTGATAGATAGACAGATAGATAGATATATGGATAGATAGATTGATAGATAGGTAGATAGATAGAAAGATAGATAGATAGATATATGGATATAGATTGATAGATAGACAGATAGATAGATATATGGATATATAGATTGATAGATAGACAGATAGATTGATATATGGATAGATAGATAGATAGATAGATAGATAGAAAGATAGATAGATAGATATATGGATAGATAGATTGATAGATAGATAGAAAGAAAGATAGATAGATATACTTCTAATGGCAGATATCTATCTATCTATAGATAGATAGATAGATTGATAGATAAGTACTTTATTGATCCCAATTTGGAAATGTTTGCTTTGCAGCAGTATAAAAAACAAGGCAATGTACATAAGAGAAATGAACACACTAGAAATAAACAGTCCAAAATATTTCAGAAAAAGAATTGCACTCTGCGAGACGCTCTGTAAAGCCAGCAGGGTGGAGCTTGGTGCCCTTGATGATTCTTAAAAAAAGAATGAAAAGAGCTCAGAAAGTGTTTTTTACTCACAGCAGGATAACAATGCTTCCTGGCAGACCAGTGTCCTGCTCTGGCTCACAACCCTCTGTGCAGACAGGTGATATGTGAGACTGTATCGAACAAAGCATCCTAGCAGGGACATCCAGAGGTCAGGAGATTTTAAAATTCAATGAATATTCGTCCACTTTTTCTGTCAAAATTGAATCAGAGCCCCGGCCACTTACTTTTACCTTAATTTGATGCTGAGTAGAGTGCAGAGACAGCTACTTTAACCTCCAACAAATCGTCGAGAAAAGGCAAAAAAAAAGAAGCTGAGTGCACTCCCTTGATTGTATCTGAGGCTGAATGGTTCGACGGCCTCTCCGTGATCCATGAGCCGAGCAACTTGAAAGGAAACATCAGAGGATTACAAGGGTGGCGGGTATATCCACACCATCGGAAGCATTTCAATGTGGAAGTGCAAAGTCTCAGTTGTCAGAGAAATGACAGTTTCAGCGCAATTACATTACATATAATTTAGCTGACGCCTTTATCCAAAGCGACTTACAATAAGAGCAAAAGCCATTAAGAATGAAACGCCGAACAACAAGGAAAGTGCAGATTACATTACATGTTAGACGCTTTTATCCAAAGCGAGTTACATACTCAATACTGTGGACAATCCCCACAGGAGCATTTGGGGTGAAGAGTCTTCAGGGACACATGCTGACTGCAGTGGGGTTTGAACCTGTGCTCCCCTGAACACAACACCAACGCACTAGCCCACTGCGCCACAGCCTCCCAGATATATTCACTTCAAGCAAGTCATACCATAGTAAGTTCTGGTGAATTAGTTACAAGGGCTAAATTAACTCAAAATGCTTGTTGATAGGTTAACTGCCAAGGTACAGTCGGAAGATATGCAGAGTTTCTGATACATCCTGATGTCAATGTGGAGCTCATTCTAACATTTAGGAGCCAGGATAGCATACAGGCGTGTTTTTAACCGAGTATATGTTCCCACCAGACATTTGACAATCAATTGGGAAGTTTACAGAATTAAAAATGTGAGGAATTATTTCCCCATCAAACGTCTGCTTGTGTTCAAAAAGACGAGCTTTTAAGGCGAACAATGACTTAATTAAAATCTCTTCTTAAGACATGAAAGTCTTGTCGCTGTTGATGTCTGACCTTGAGTAAAAAAAGACCTTGTAAGAGCTGAACATAAGGAGAGCTTTTTTTTTCAAAGTAACAATCAATCTGACTGTTTTCAATGCGACAATCTTTGGGGACTTTGTGGAGGCGTTGTGCCTCAGGTGTTTGCTGTCCTCTTTAAGGATTACAGGGGAGCGTTTGGATGGGTCCGTAATCCTCTCAGGGTCCTATCTGCCTCGAACCAGTGACAGAAACAAACAGCAGGGACGTGTCGTCAGGGGAGGCCGGATCGAACATAGCTGGCACACAAAGTACAGAATAAATAGAATAAATATTAGGATTTATCCGATTGATCGGTGGCTTTTCTGTAGAGACGCTATCGTCGAATGTGCAGACTCTTCCGTCACCCTGAGATCGGGTCATAACATTTTCAATGCCATTGCTACACTGTAGCTTTTGACATTAAAGCCTTTGAATCTTGAATCATCCAGATAGCTTAGTTGTTGTATGTTTAAAAGACATATAGGCTTGTGATAAAGCACAGAGGACACATATCTGCCTCTGGGAGGGGGGTTGTCCATCAATCAATCAATCAATCAATGTTTACAGCCCAATATCACACATGTTACATTTGTCTCAGTGGACTTCACAGTTTGTACAGAATATCAGTATGACAATATGACACCCTCTGTCCTTAGACCCTCTGTCCTTAGACCCTCTGTCCTCAGACCCTCTGTCCTTAGACCCTCACATCGTACAAGGAAAAACTTCCGGAGAAAACCCACAGTTTAAAGGGAACATGGGAGAACCCTCAGGGAGAGCAACAGAGGAGGGATCCCTCTCCCAGGACGGACAGACGTGCAATAGATGCCGTGTGTACATCGAAGAGATAATACATCTTTGGGTTGTCTTGAGATAATGTAAATAACGCTGGCTCTCGATCCACGTTAGCTAGCATAGTTCTTCATTTGAAGGAGAGACTTTATTTTCATTGTCCTTAACAATAGATGAATGTACCTCATCTACAAGGTAAGACTATGCAAAATAGATTTGATTTGAGGTGAATGAGAAGTGAAACTGCATTCTCCTAAACAACGTCTATTTACCAGTAGACCTTTGCCCGTGTTGTAAAGACCTCTGATATGAGATATGAAACGTACAGTTGCCTAATCATTGTGCAACCTTTCACTTGAATGAAAACTTGTCGCCGGATATTTTTTTTTAGGTAAATCAACGTCAAGGTACGAACAATGGACTCAGCCGAACCCAGCTGTGATGCATTGGAGGCGTGGCTTAGGGAAAACAGAGTTTGCATGCTGCATGGGATCAATGAAGGCGGAAGACCTAGGGAAGGATCCCCGTAGTTTCATCCATAACATTCATCTGGCTGCAACTTACAAATTATGAATCTAATATATCATATTCAATCACTGGTACATCTCTAATTGCACTATTTCACTAATTTCCAATTTCTTTTGTATTTACTGTTTTTCTGTTTTATTGTGTTGCACTGTTAGTGGAGATTTTCATCGACATAACTATACTGTAGCTATGCACGTATGACTAATACAATCCTTGAACCTTGAATTGACCTTGCCACACAAGGTCAATTGCCCCTCGTCACTCCTCTTGATGTCTATTCCAACTTGTCATGGCCCACTGCTGATCCCACAAGTTCCCCCTTCCTTTCCGGTCTGAATGTGTCCAAGGAAGCTCATGTAATAAACAGGAGGCCTGCTGGTGTGTGACCTCGACTCGTGACCCCCGGCTGGGTTCAGGTGCTTCGGTGATTCATCGTCGTCTCAAATGTATTACAGGACACGTGGGAAGACCCTCGGGAACGTGCCTGGTTATTCCCTCTGTGTGTTTGGCTGTTCTGGGGTCAGCGACCGCCACTCCGCAGCAGGTGGACACAAGCTTGCTGTGTTTGTTTGCCTTTATTATAAATCTGATTGGATTTTCTGTTTATTTTCGGTCCAATTTTGTTTTTTATGATACTCGAAAATAAATGATTCGGCTGCCTTTAGTGCATGCAATCAGTGCCCTGCAGAGAGAGGTCCCTGAGGTCATGTTAGGCTTTATGCAATATTGATGTTCAGCTCAGCATCTGGTGGAGGAAGTACCCAGATCCTTTATTGAAGTAATCGATTACAAGTGAAAGTTGTGCATTCAAAACTCATGTCAAAAATATAAAATCATTTAAGAACATGGTTATTTTAACTACTAACTAAAGGTGTCGAAAAATGTTTGATTAAAAAGTGAAATGTTCCCCTTGACAAGTTTAAACGTTTAGTATTGAATATAATTATTCAAATTAAGTACCTCAAAGCAAAGTATATTGAAATGTACTTTTGTTTTGACTTCAACCTCCACTCCAATATATTACAATTACGGCAACCATGCCAAGGTCAACGATGCATTCAGGTGCTTCTTTCGATTTTTCACACATCACCCATTCAAATGGAAAATGTCAAAGTTGTAAAGCTACATTCAGGAGGGATTTAGGAGGACATCTAGACACAGGCGGTGAAATTCAAACATAATTGAAAGAAACCACCACTTAAATCCAATAATAAGAAACGTCCTACTTCCATTTGTGATTACAATGCTGCATTGTTTTGGAGTCACCTTGTCACATGTCATTGAAGCTATTAAAAAAACAAATAGTTAAAACAATGCTACATTTTCTATAAAATAACATTAAATCCTACCCGTGTCTGTACTATTGGTCCGTGGGAAGTAAATGGGGAAAAAGTAGCATTGGTTTAGAGCAGGGGTGTCAAACTCAAATACACAGGTGGGGCCAGTCGAGGGCCGGACTGGTTCAATGTTTATTGCAGAACTTATTGAAATGAACTTATTGCACATATTAAACCTGGAACTAACAAAGCTTCAATTATTGCCGATAAAAACAACATGAAACAGAAAATAATCAGTTGCATTCATTTCTTATGGCTCTATCTGCAGAGTCATTTCTTATGGCTCTATCTGCAGAGTCATTTCTTATTGTAACAGGACTGGGCAGATAAAGAGGAAAGTGGTAGTGCAGCAGTCACGACAGAGGCAGTGTTCAAACAGAGAGGCAGCAGCTGCGGGACAGTAGACGGCGTACTGCGAAACCTTCCCTTCCTTGAAGAAGAGAAGTGATCCTTCGTTGTGAAGAGTCGCTTTGTGCGCTCCGCACCACAGCAGCAGCCCCTCTGCGACAGAGTCCAACAGAGAGGCAGGTGCTTGCGGGACAGTAGCTAGAGCAGGGTTGGGTTGTAACCAGACCCGGCGGCAGACATACGTCTCGGGCGGGCATTTGATTTACCAGGGCGGGCCCCAACCCGAAAACTTACATTTCCCGGAAATCTCGAGATGTGTCAAGGGGGGGGGGGGTTTAGGTTGCCATAAGGCTGTTGACGGTCTTATTATAGACTACATCCATTGGTTGTGTTTTGTGGCACATTTGTAACGCTGTGCCAACTTGGGCAAGCACGCAGGCAAACTTGAGCGACACAGGGTGGAGAGGTGGAGTGAGGTTGAGCGATGGAGAGAAAGGGAGGGAGAGAGATAGGAGATTGGAGCGAGGCAGAGAGCGTGTGCAGTGGTCTGCTTGCGCACAGAGCAGGAGTTTGTGAGAGAGCCGGCTTGAGAGTCATTTCTCTTCAAAATATAATTGATT
Organism: Harpagifer antarcticus; assembly: GCA_902827135.1. NCBI lineage: Eukaryota > Metazoa > Chordata > Actinopteri > Perciformes > Harpagiferidae > Harpagifer > Harpagifer antarcticus. The sequence goes on from CADEHL010001376.1 coordinate 158,859, forward strand.
GCCAGCCTCCCTTGTCCCTGGCTGGCTGGCTAGCTCGTTGGTAACGTAACTGATGTCTTCTAATGTGCCTGCATCTGGCGCTGAGTTGCCATATTCCTTTCAAGTGTATAAGTGTGAACCACTTCCTGATATCCATTGTTGCAGATAACCTAGCAAGAGTAAACTGACAGGCTGCTGTGCCGCATCTCACTCAAAAACCCACACGACTCAACCCAGCGAAAAAACAGTCTCGCGCGCAGCCTTTCATTCAGATTGATTTCTATCAACACGTAATGTTGTATCGATGTATAGAGATGTACTACAGCAAAAGTATTCTCCGTCGGGACTTCCTGCAACAACACCACGTCGTTACGTGATTCTGATTGGCCAGAAGACATTATCAAGATGTTCTATTGAGAAGACGATCACTACGTGACAAAGTTTTCAAACCGTTTCTAGTCTTCGGTATTTACTGCTGTCTGTGCAATTTACTCCGCGAGTTGGCGCACTTTATTTGGCTTACTTTAAAATCATTGTTCATGGTGGGGCTAAGCCATTTCTTGGTATGGCTGTAGCCTACCCCAGTATACCCTGGCGCCGCCACTGAACATAATAATAAAACAATTACAATGTTGTATTCAGCCCTGATTAAAACACCGGGCCCAAATCCTGGATGGGCGGGCCCAAATCCTGGATGGGCGGGCCCGGCCCCACGGGGCCCGCCCATGACGCCGGGTCTGGTTGTAACGGAATATATGTAACGGCGTTACGTAATCAGAATACAAAAATCAAGTAGGCTAACTGTATTCAGCTGGCGTTACATTTGAAAAACGAGTAATCTGATTACAGTTACTTTCGTAAACCTGAAGTGAATACATTTTGGAATACTTATTGGAATTATTGGTGGAAAAGTTTCCTCACAAAATGTAATACTCATTACCGGCAGAACTGTGTGCACACTGCACAGCGCTGCAGCGTGTCTGTGAGCGAGAGAGAGATGCAGCGTGTCTGTGAGGCCCCGCCCCCGCACGCAGATGAGAGAGATCTCTTTTAAAATATATTGAAAGTTAGAAACGGAGATGGTTAGATAAAATGTGCAAGATAACGTTGATGTAGCATTTCTTTATTGTCGAAATGATGACATTTATAACGGGATCAAAGTGAATGGCCAGCTGCTGCTGAATGCATGGAACAAGTGACTGGAACACATTTTAAAAGTTATTACATCGTTTCAGATAATAACCTTACAATTCATAACATATTCTAAGGAAAGGTTTACAGTAGGAGAATGCAGTCCGGGTGATGTTCTTTATGTGGGGTGCAGATGAGAGGGAGCTGTCCAGAATGACACCAAGATGTTGTGTTTGAGTTCTTGATAAGCCATTAAAACAGTAAAACAAGTCCATCTGTTATGGAAAAAGAAAGTATTTCAAAAGTATTCTAAAGTAACCTGAACACGTTTTTAAGACACGTAACTGTATTCTGATTACTTTCAGAGCATGTATTCAGTAATCAGTAACTGATCACATTTACAAAGTAACCCTCCCAACCCTGCCTCGAAGTGATCCTTCGTTAGCGTGAAGAGTCTGCTAAGCTTTATGCAATACCTGTCCCCCCCCCCCGCTGGCCCGCGATAGTGTCTATTGGATACATGTTGGCCCTTGGACAAATGTAGTTGGTGATCCCTGCTGTAGAGGCTTCTCAATACTCAAACTTCCCCTCCTCGATTCCTCGGTCCTCCGGTAGTGACCCGGAAATGAATTTCAGCACGCCATTTTGAAGGTCATCTCATTTCTCTAAATGCACACCGAGGACCGAGCATCGAGCGTCGAGGAGGCTCTCTGGAGGAGCTCTAACCGAGGATACACTGATGGTTCCTCCACGGCTCCTCCGCGGATGCATTTCCGGGAACGGTGGAGGCGTGACGCACGGCCGGACTTATCTCAGCCAATGACAGCTCTGCATGCATCCCCTGGATATTATTTTAGAAACTGCTTTCATTGCGCCGCGATGTTTCCAGAGAGAACAGCTGTGAGGTCCGTGCAGAAAGCAGAGCAGTGTACAATATATATCCACTCAGTATAAACAGGCCTACTCTCTGTATTTGCTGTAGTTAGTAGATATCTACAAACAAAGAGTCAATATTTTTCTAAGACCATTAGTGCTTCCACATAATAAAATACACAACGGCTGTAGCCTGATTATGCTTTAGGAGCTGTAAGTGTGTGTGGTAGGCAGTGTGTATGTGTGTGTGTGGTACAGTATGTAGGTGTGTGTTGTACAGTGCGTAGGTGTGTGTGTGGTACAGTGTGTAGGTGTGTGTGTGGTACAGTGTGTAGGTGTGTGTGTGGTACAGTATGTAGGTGTGTGTTGTACAGTGCGTAGATGCGGCGGACAGACGGGTCTCAGTTGGTTTGGTGTCCTCTGCTTTAATACTTGTAAATACAACTTTTGGCCCGTAATTTCAATTCCCCATTTCAGCGGACCAGAGCGAGGGGGGGATATATCCAGTCTCTGATTGTGTTACGTTATTATGAGACGTGCTCTCATACTTAAGTTGTATAATGTATATAAATATATTGTGTGTGTTGGTCCGCATCTGTAGCCTGTTATGTCTCATATACCGCACTCTCAATTAATTCAAAGTAATTAAGTGGGGAACAATGTTCAGCTGATGTAACAGAGATTATAAAACAGATACAGCGCTATGACAAAACACTCGACAGCTGATGCAGCTGTTGCACGTAATAATGAACGGACGTCGCTCTAATATGACCGCTCAGAGGAGAGGAGTTCTCATTTCTTTAAACGTCTGCTGCTTCCCCTCCTCTCTCCTCGGTTCCCCTCCTCGGTCCTCTGCTCGCATCTCCTGTGGGCGGGACTAAGTCTCGAGGAGGGGAGTCGAGGAGGGGAAATGTAAGAATTGAGAAGCCTCTTGTGGGCTTTGACTCCCTTGAGGGAGTGATTAGCACCAGGTGTGAGGTCTCCACACCTGCTCTCAATACTGATAATTGGAAAAGGGTGGAGCCACCTGTTGGGAATGTAGGTGCCTCCCACTACCCTGCCTCTCAGCCCCTTACACATGATTACATTTTCCCACAGGCCAACAACAACTTCAAAAAAACTATTGCTAGTTCAAGCAGATACTTGGGCCCTTTCTCATTTCATCAAATCCCCCTCCTCGACTCCTCGGTCCTCCGGTAGTGACCCGGAAATTAATTTCAGTGCGCCATGTTGAAGGACATCTCATTTCTCTAAATGCACTTTGAGGACCGAGCATCGAGCGTCGAGGAGGCTCTCTGGAGGAGCTCTAACCGAGGATACACTGATGGGTCCTCCACGGCTCCTCCAAGGCTCCTTCGTGGATCCATTTCCGGCAACAGAGATGTTTCAAAGAGTCGTGACGCACGGCCGGACTTATCTCAGCCAATCACAGCTCTGCATGCATCCCCTGGATATTATTTTATTAACTGCTTTCATCAGCGCGACACCGATGTTTCCAGAGAGAAACCGCTGTGAGGTCACGTGCAGAAAGCAGAGCAGTGTGTATAATATAATCACTCAGTAGAACAGGCCTTCTCTCCTTTATTGCTGTAGTTTAGTAGATATCTACAAAAGAGTCCATATTTTTCTAAAACCATTTAGTGCTTCACAAAATAAATACACAACGGCTGTTAGGCTGTTAGCTGTAGGTGCGTGTGTGTGGTACAGTGTGTGTGTAGATGCAGCGGACAGACAGGTCTCAGTTGGTTTGGTGTCCTCTGCTTACTTTTAATACTTGTAAATAAAACTTTTGGCCCGTAATTTATTTTCCTCATTGTAGCGACCGGGGGGGGGGGGGGGGTATATCCCTGATAGTGTTACGTTAATATGAGAGTGCTCTGTTTGATTCTGAAATTGTATATATTTATATAAATATATATATTATGTGTGTGTGTCCGCATCTGTAGCCTGTTATTGTCTCATTATACCGCACAAGACTAAGTCTTGAGGATAGGAGTCGAGGAGGGGAGTTAGAGAAATGAGAAAGGGCCTTGGCATCTCATCTTGGGTGCAGGGTCATCAATGTTTAGGGTCAGGCTCTGAGCGGAGGAGACCCTCAGGATGGAGTGAAGGTGTGCGTGCAATATACCGGCGGGCCGGATCTAATAGCAATTAGAAATTATCCTGCGGGCCGAAATTAAATCCACCAAGGCCCTGATTTGGCCCCCGGGCCTTGAGTTTGACACATGTGGTTAAGAGTTACTTAGTCACATTTAAGTTGTTAAACATATGAGATTTTTCAATACAATCCTAATTTCAGCTTAATATCGGCCAGCAGACACGCACGACAGAGTGAGACGAAGCACAAACATCACCTCGGGACATCCACTAATTTATGATAATTGTGGACAGAGATTTTAATCCTGTCTGAATCTTTAGACAAAAATCCACAGAAAATGAGCTGCCATATTTCTGTGATGACAGACGTCCCCTGACCACGCTAATCCTCTGCAAACCAAACCATTTCAGACGTTGTTTGTGTTCGGTGGGCATCCTCGTTCCCCTGGAAACACGCTTTCAATCTTCTTCCTGTCAATAGAAATGGAGGGACGTTTTTGTTTTTTTTTGGGGGGGGGGGGGGGGGGGTAAAGCTGAAGGTTTATTTTACCAAACCATGAAGTGACAAAATGTAAAATGTTAAAGGGCACCGGTGATTGCAGGGACATATAAAACATTACCTCGCTGGTGTTAATGCATTTCTGAAAATGTGGGTCATTGAGGGTCATTCCTGAATTACACAGACTCCATAACAGCTTCCTTTTAATGCAAACACAACGGAGCATGCTAATAATAATATTATAATAGAGCTTTATTTGAAAAGCACTTTTCAGAGACAGGATGCAGCTCAAAGTGCTTATAACAATTTGGGACACAACATAAGATGAACAGAAAGTAAGCCACTCAATTCAAGGACCATTTTAAGAGGTATTGTCACATGTGACTCCATGGGCCTTTCTCATTTCTCTAACTCCCCTCCTAGACTCCACTCCTAGAGACTTAGTCCCCGCCCACAGGAGATGCGAGCCGAGGAGCCGAGGAGGGGAACCGAGGAGAGAGGAGGGGAAGCAGCAGGCGGTTAGAGAAATGAGAACTCCTCTCCTCTGAGCGGTCATTTTAAAGAGACGTCCATTAATGATGACAGGAGGCGCAGCAGCCCTCTGTCTGATGGACAGATGTGTTCATGATGACTTCTATATTTACTTTGATTCATTCACAGTGCGGTTTAATGAGACAATAACAGGCTACAGATGCGGACACACACACATACACACACACACACACACACACACACACAGAAAAATATGGACTCTTTTGTAGATATCTACTAAACTACAGCAAATTTGAGTAAGGCAAGGCAAGTTTATCTATATAGCACTTTTCAACACAAGGCAATTCAAAGTGCTTTACAAAAAATGAAAGACATTAAGAAAAATGGCATTTAAAATCAGTCATTAAAAAGAAAAGATAATAAATAAACATTAAAAGAAGAAATACATGGATAAAAGTTACAGTGCAGTTTAAGATGTGAATAGTTCAATTAAAAGCAGCGACAAAAAGAAAAGTCTTCAGCCTGGATTTAAAAGTAGTCAGAGTTTGCAGCGGACCTGCAGGTTTCTGGGAGTTTGTTCCAGATGGAGCATAATAACTGAACGCTGCTTTACCATGTTTAGTTCTGACTCTGGGGACAGAAAGCTGACCAGTCCCTGAAGACCTGAGAGATCTGGATGGTTCATAATAACATGATTACAATTATAAAAATAATACATGGGGAAAAATGATAATAATAATATTTAAGATAATACTTCAAAGAAAAAATAAAATAGTTGTATTATTTGTATACATTTATTTACCAAGCGTTTCTACAGGTGTTCAAAGACCCAATCAAATAGAATAAAAGTTGAGGTAAAAACAAGTTTTCGTCATTCAAAAAAACGACTATATGCTTCTCGTATTTCCTGGTGTTGGAGCGTCGTAGATAAAAGCTGCTTCTCCAGATTGTTGGGGGGGGGGGGATTTTTGGAATATTTAAAAAGCCAACTGTTCAGGACCTGTCTGTGTTTACAAAATGTATTCTTATGCAGCACCCTGTCCCAGACCAGCAGACAGCAGCATCAGAGGTTGATGCCACGGTGACAGCTGCTTAACCCAACACCCTCTATTTATCCGTCAGTGTCACTACTCTCCAACCTTCACCCACCTCTTCGTTTTGTCTTCAAAGCGGGTCACAATTCAACATGGCAGCCCTTGGCAATCATCATTTAATTGTGCCCTCTGTGGAAGGCGTGGAAACACTCACACAGCTGCATCCTCCAATTAATTCCTCACTAGCAGATTATTAATTAAACCCAATCCCTTCACATCGCTGTGAAAGCAAATCAATGGCAAATCATTATGATGGTAATTGCACGTTGCAATGGTGAAACTGGTCATTAGTGCTCATATTTTATGTATGCATGCAACACTGTTCCTGAGACCTTGGAGCAGTGTTAACTACAGTGAGACATTTTGATCAGGGAGCAGTCTGTGTTTCCACTAAAAAGCCTGTTCATTATATATGTGTGTGGTGGGCGTGTGATTAGAGAGTCGGGATCATTTTAGATTTATATGGTTTCTGCAGATAGAGTGTGTGTGTGTGTGTGTGTGTGTGTGTGGTGTGTGTGTGTGTGTGTGTGCGTGCGTGCCTGCGAGCGAGTGTGTGTGTGTGAATGCATGTTCCAATGTTTAGATGAAATGCAGGAGTATGAATGTTTGTGTGTGTTTAGTGTAGTTTGGTATTTGGCGTATGAGAATATGAGATGTGTGACGGTGAAAAATAAATCCAGTTGTTGTTATAGTCAGAATAAATATGTAATGTCATAAATACAATAATAATAATTATACCAACATGGTAAGTGCTTGTACTACTACTGTATGTTTGTGAGGACCAAATAAGGGTAAAGGGGGCATATTCTGCTGATGTTCAGGAGCGTATATCAGTATGTAGTGTCTCTACTGTTAAAGAGTCCTCTCCTGATGATGTTCAGGTGTATATCAGTATGTAGTGTCCTCTACTTTAAGAGTCCTCTCCTGATGATGTTCAGGTGTATATCAGTATGTAGTGTCTCCTACTTTAAAGAGTCCTCTCCTGCTGATGTTCAGGTGTATATCAGTATGTAGTGCCTCTTACTTTAAAGAGTCCTCTCCTGCTGATGTTCAGGTGTATATACAGTATGTAGTGCCTCTACTTTAAAGAGTCCTCTCCTGCTGATGTTCAGGTGTATATCAGTATGTAGTTGTCTCTACTTTAAAGAGTCCTCTCCTGCTGATGTTCAGGTGTATATCAGTATGTAAAAACTCAGGAACCTTTAAATGCATCGTAACATTTCTATTTGTCTTTTAAACGAGTCTTTTCTGTTCACTGCGTTGTTTTTCCTATATAACTGCTCTTTGGTGAACCTTTGTTTTTAAATAGAAAGTGTCTACATCGCCTGATTGTAACCCCGGTGTTATGTAAAAAGCAAACACTTGAATAATCAGTTATTCAAGCTGTTACATAAAGCTGTGTTATATATTCTGATGCCACAGCCAGCAGGTCGATGTACTGTAACACGCTGAATCAATCAAACGGTCATCTGTATACTTTCTTACTCTCTAATGCTGGTTTATTTCTATTTCTGTTTATAGATGTGTATATTTTAGAATTGTTTATTTCTACTGTTTTAATGTGTTTATTTGTTAATACCTTCACTTCTACTCTAGCGCCACCAATCAGGTCAAAAGTTTGTGTTTTATTCCTTGTCTTTAATCAGAGTGCCTCAGCGTTTGCTCTGTCTCTCAGTCCACTGAACTATCATAACAATTATCAGAGGGATTGTCATGAAATGGAAAATACAGAGAGTCATGGTCGCCAGAGGATGAACCCAACTGACTGTTTTTTGTATCTGTCGATGTTGTACCACCCACAGGCCAATGCTTTCACCCATTCAATTAATTATCTCAACAACTACTTGGCACATAATCAGCTGTTGCTCAAGGGTTGATGGTTCTCCTCCAAAAGCAAGGTTGGTGGTTCGATCCCTCTGCAGTGAACATGTCGATGGTCCTTTGGCAAGATACTCAACCCATATGGTGTTTGAATGTGTGTGAATGTAACTCTCCTTGAGCAGATGGCACCTCTTCCTCTGAATGAATGTACTGACTGTGAGTAAATGCAGACTTATTATATAAAAGTGCTTCAAGGGGTCATTAAACCCTGTAAAGCCCAAATATAGAAAAACATTAGCAAATATTTGTTTGACCTTTCAGATGTTGTTGTAGGAATGAAAGAGTTTTCAAATTGTGTACGTTTTTGTACGTTTTTAGGAAATGTTGATATTGCAACGTTGGATTTAGGTGGGAGAAGCATTTCTGTATTTCTACTCACATTGTCTGAATAAATATATTGAACAACTAAGGGTTATTTGCAGGATTCATTGCTTACTTAGCCCCATATCAGTAATAGCATGAATATAATCACACATCAGTCATATTTTGTATGACTTGGAAAAGCGCTATATAAATATTGTCCACCTGTTAAGCCCCATTCCCCCGAAACCACAACATCTGCAAGCAACAGTGTCTGAGGGCTTCTTAAGATTGAATAACTATGAATGTGTCATATCCATGTAACAGAAGAAACCCAGCTACTGGATTATATGAAGAATTGTTTGCAAAAAAAAACACAAGACTAACGCTGAGCCTCTGAATTAACCCCGAGCGAAAAAATGTTAACGCCATTAGCACGGAACTCACGGTATAAAACCCTTCTTACTTATCGTAAATGCACATCCAACCCATCAATTAGCATCGTGAGATTACACAGATTCGATAGGTATCGGTATCATCACTCCATGATCAAAACTCGACATCACAACACGTAGCATTAGGTAGCCAACACGGCAATATGTCTTACCTTTGTTGTTGTCTGTTCAAAAGTTGTCTTCAATGGCATTAAAACGATAAAAACGCGGCTGAAGGTTAATCCATAGCTTAATCCAATGTGTCTGTGTCACTTTGAAATGATTTCTGATAATCTATAAGCAATAAACCTAGTTTTAAGTTTTCAGATTTCAGAACGGAAGATAGGTTTTCTCTTTGGACAAACTGCATGCCCATAGCTCTGACTTCTCAATGGTAACGTGTGTGTATGTGGAAATTCCCCTTCGATTCTATTGGCTCTAACGGTCAAAAAGAGATCATCAAAATCGACCAATGGGTTCCAGAGAAACGGCAAATACGCCCATTTCCACCCACATGACCCCAGAGGTGGAGTTTTTTTTGCTAAACCTCTCTAAAAAGGTCAAATGTAACTTGTTTTGCATCAATCTTGATACAGAGAGTACTTATTATATGTTGTACTTTGGATTCCTAAAGCTTTAGGCCCTGGCCAAACGAGGACGATAACGGTAAAACGCAAACGCAAACGCAAAAAAGGCTTCCGTCCACACGCGATAGACACCGGAACATTTCTGTCCACACCCTATGGTCCCACACGAGACAGCTCCGTTTAGCTCCAACCGCTGGAGAAGCTGCAGTACATATGCCGAGCCTGTACGTGGCGCTGTAACAATCCTCCACAAAAGCAGCGAAGAAGCATGGTTGACATGGTTGCCCTTCTGTTTATTCTCCGCGGTGGGGCGAGGGAACCGGGCAGTTTTTCGCCAGTCAACGTGAATTAAAGTTTAAAATTATAAAGTGCCAGTCAAGGTCTTCTTTGTTATTTATTGAGCTTTAAAAACAAATGAATAACGACTGTATATAATAATAAAATACACGGAGCCTCTCTTTTTTCCTCCCTCTCTTCGGACAGCGTCAGTGTCCTGTCTCATGCAGCAGCTGTTCCAGTAATGAGCGACCCGGCCGACAGTAAAAATAAACATATGTATAACTAGTTTAGGTAGTTTGAGGTAATTAAAATAGCTAAGGGTGATGATCTGACTTGAAGTGTGTGTTTTGCTCTGTTCACCGCCGCATCACAGCGGGAGGAGCTGCAGGTGAGCAGAGCTGCGTGTCTCCGTCAGATAAATAATCTGAATTCACCCTGCTGAAAAAAACAGCATCGACCAGCATGGTGTTGTGTTTTGGTCACAAGCATGGTCCACCAGCATGGACCAGCATGGACCAGCTTGAAGTCCATGCTGGTTTTTTCAGCAGGGACAATAATTAAAATTGTTTTTACTATGTTCAATCTGAATTTTCTTTAAAACAAAAAACCTCTATATTGATTCTGACTCTTCTCCAACTCACAGGTTTATCATTACTTTGAGAAAAAAGATTATTAATGTTCCTCTTTTATAAGTGTAGTTATGGTCATTTGTTCTGGAAATGTCATTTTTGAGCCTGAGACCTGAAAAACTGGCTTGGGGCTTAACAGGTTAGCCATTTAATCTTTATTCTATAACACATAGGTTTGAGCAAGCTCTCTGATTGGTCAATAGGCGTGTTTGATTCTACGATCAAACAACGATCAAATAGAAAGTGTCTAATCACAAAATATCCAGTGGCCTACTCACGCCACTAGCCTACCTAAACTACTTCCATGAGCCTACATAGTGTGGTTTCCATAGCGACGTTTAGCGACACACAGCCGTTCCACTGTTATACATTGTCTCTCGTTGGAAATCGGTAGCTACAAAATGTCAGAAGCACCTGCATACAGCGGCTGGCGGAGGCAGGGTTGGAGGCCAGAGAAATCATGTCCGTTAGCGGACATAAAAACGAGTCATCGCTTCGCAGCTACTGGGCTCCATCGCTAGACAACAGACAGATGTGGAGCAACGCGCTTTTTGCCGGTCCGGGACACGCCATGAAACGGCCACTGGAGGAAAGCTCTTCCTATAACTAGTCCTACCCGTGAACACCACAGCAGCACCTGCAAAAAAGTCTGGCATGGAGTTCATGGAGAGCTGTTTCAAGAATTGCACTTTTAATGACACCATGAACAGCCACCTCCATTCTGAGCCCAAAATATTTCAGCACCAGGGAGCCTGATTTGATTTGTTCCGCTAATCCCACACAGTGATTACTCAGATATTTAAATAGCCTAATTCAAGAATTGTTTTCAATAAATTGTTTTCAATAAATTGGTTAATAATATATTATTTACTATAATTATATCAATAACTGTAAGCGGGGTAGCAGGAGTGTTCGATTGATCGGCTATCGTTACCATGGGAACTACTTTCTAGGAACTACTTTCTGACGGAGATTAACTCAAGCAGAAAGCGTATGTTTGGGAGCAAATTAGCCCACATTATGAAATTATTTTACGATATTGTTGATTACAATGATAGTTTGTGTAATATAATCACAATCATACACTTGAGGCCGTTCTTGAACGTCATTATTGGTACGACAGTACTGCGGCAGGACCGAGGCGCTTGCCTCTGTACTGATTGCAGGCCTCTGCAAATCAGTACAGAGGCCTGTACTGATTGCTTAAGTGACTAAGTCAAAAGTTACTTACTTACTTACTGACTGACTTACTTGCTTACTTACTTACTGACTTAGTTACTTACTAGTGTTCGATTGATCGGCTATCGTACTGACTTACTGACTTACTTCCTTACTTACTTACTTACTTACTTACTTACTTACTTACTGACTTACTTCCTTACTTACTTACTTTACTCACTTACTTACTTCCTTACTTACTTACTTACTTACTTACTTACTTACTTTACTCACTTACTTACTTCCTTACTTACTTACTTCCTTACTTACTTTACTCACTTACTTACTTCCTTACTGACTTACTTTACTTACTTCCTTACTTACTTACTTACTGACTTACTTACTTACTTACTTACTGACTTACTGACTTACTTCCTTACTTACTCACTTACTGACTTAGTTAAATACTTACTTAAGAAGTAGTTGCTGACGGACTCGAAATGTGTTAACTTGTGTTTTGAAAGCAGTCAGAATAGCCTATGATGTGCCAACAACATTACTGTTTCTGTATTTTACACCAGGCCAATACACGACTCACGCTGAATTCAGCTTCTCGTCTACAGCTTCCTTTATTAGTTAACTCGTTAGTGAAGTAGACTGCTTGCTGTTTGTTTTGTTGTCGCAGCAGGGGGAGGTCTTATCCAGCAGGCAACAACTGTTCAGTGAGACCCGTGAGAACAGTTTTTCATATCAAAATCATCCTGAATAATAAATGTTTCGCAGTTAAGGGGAGCAAACCGGGATTCAGGTCAGCAGAATCGGGTAAAATGTAACCTGCACAGCACCTGTTCAAGAATTGTGTAAATTGTCATAATGGAGTCCTTTTAAGACTCAATTGAAGAATACATGACTTGTTAAGATTCATACGTTTCTCAGAGCTCTGAAGATAAGGGACACGACTGTCTCCTATCACAATCTGGCCCTTAATTGTGTGCTGACAGGCATATGTTCTGGTCACTTTATGTTAAAAGCACTGTCAGAGGACCCATCTGTGTGTGTGTGTGTGTGTGTGTGTGTGTGTGTGTGTGTGTGTGTGTGTGTGTGTGTGTGTGTGTGTGTGTTACAGTATCTATCTTTACGCTGCGTGCCATTCGCCATATGTGCATTCTTCATTTAAGTGTTTGACAAGTGCTCCAAGGCCAATGTTGACACTTGGATTAGAGACGGGGTGGAGGAAGGGAGAGGAGCTGGGCTTAAAGACTGCGTGACCTTCAGAGGACGGGAGTGAAAATAAACGATAAGATGGAGGGGAGGGACGCTGCACTGCATGCTGGGGGATTTAAAGGCCTGAGGAGGGCGTAAGAAGACCTGCATGCTTCGGAGATTCTGGCCTGAGCTGCGTATCTACTCTGTTGTCTATTTTAGTGCTGCATGAATCTCCTTTACTCATTGTGCATCAGAGGTGGGAGGTAGTGGAGTACAAATACTTCGTTACTGTACTTAAGTACATTTTTCTGGTATCAGTACTTTACTCCACTAGCCTACTTATTTTTCTGACGACTTTTTACTTTGACTTCTTACATTTTGAACACAAATACCTGTACTTTCTACTTCTTACATGTTGAACCCAAATACCTATACTTTCTACTTCTTACATGTTGAACCCAAATACCTGTACTTTCCACTTCTTACATGTTGAACCCAAATACCTGTACTTTCTACTTCTTACATGTTGAACTCAAATACCTGGACTTTCTACTTCTTACATGTTGAACTCAAATACCTGTACTTTCTACTTCTTACATGTTGAACCCAAATACCTGTACTTTCTACTTCTTACATGTTGAACCCAAATACCTGTACTTTCTACTTCTTACATGTTGAACTCAAATACCTGTACTTTCTACTTCTCTCATTTTCCAAACAGCTGGTTCTTTTAGTCTGAATGTGTGTTTGGTGGCGTGATCATTATTCTTTAGAGCAGTGGTTCTCAACTGGTGGGTCGCGACCCAAAAGTGGGTCGCGGACCCGTTTCGAGTGGGTCGCGAAAAAATTGAAAAAAAAAATTGGAATTATTTTTTTGGAAAAACGTCAAACTTTTATTTTGAAGGCCCGATTTTCTAAACGCTGTGCATGCAGTAGGCGTTGGACAGGAAGTACCGGAGACCATAAACAGCTTTGAAAACTTCTGTCACGTAGTGATCATCTTCTCAATAAAACATCTTTGCTGATGTTTTTTCGAGTCTTCTGGCCAATCAGAATCAAGATTGTTGCCGGAAGTCCCCACGGAGAATAACTTTGGGGTATAACTATTCTTTATACATCCATGGGTACAACTTCAGATACAAATGAACACGTAATGAAATATGACCCTCGGTTTGATGATTGACAGGTCACAGAACAATGGGAGCTATCTACCCTTACCCACAATTTAAAGTAAGTCACACAGACTATCTCCTCTTTGCTCTTCTCTCTGTGAGGAGCAGCAAGTTCAGCTTCAGAACAAAGTGAAAAACAAACAATGGCATAAAATATTATTAATATGTCGGGTAGTGATAGATTTATTTATTTTCTTCTCAGATTGTACCAGAATGCGTAGTTTATGTTAGTATTTCTAAAAATCTCCTGGTGAGAATCCCCCCAGACCCCCTGCTGGGCTGGATTTCCAGCATGTGTGCCTTTTTATACAGTTCAGCTTTGATTCCATCAACTCATTAAACTTTTTTAAAAGCATACTTTAGTTCTGTGAAGGGATATAAGGGATATATGCAATGTATTTCACTTTAATTAATATTGTATGCTGAAAAGCATATATTACAGCACGATTTTTTGTTGAATAGATTTGAGTGCTTCAAAATGTTGGGTCGCGATTTACTGATCAAGTAAAAAGTGGGTCCCGAGGCCTGACCAGTTGAGAACCACTGCTTTAGAGTCATTGCGTGCCTATTGATTTGAACACGATCCGTGTATCCATCATTTCCTGGTCTTCTCTAAAGAAGAGGGACCAATGGAAACGTTGTCATGTTGCCGTTGTTCAGCATGGAGACATTCATTAGCTAACAATGACATTATTGTTCTATTAATATAAAGGGAGGTCAGGTACTCTTTAAAACAGCTGCTAGTTCTGGGTACTTTTTACTGAAGTACATTTCAAAGCCTCTTTACTTTGACTTGAGTAAAGAAGTTTAGTCAGTACTTCTACTTTTACCAGAGTATCTTTAAACACGAGTATCTGTACTTCTAAAGGATGTGTGTACTTTTGCCATCCCCCCCCCTCTACTTTACTTATACATGCAGACTCAGTTGCACGTCCTGCGATAAAAACTTAAAGTGTACTTTGTCCTGACGTACACAGACGCGGCCATGTTTCACATATCAGACGTTAATATCGCAGATGAAATTTCTCAGAGGAGACGCTTGATCTGATGTCTTCTTTGTTGTGAACCTCCACTCGCCTGCACTCCCGTAGCAGTAAGAGTCCTCGGAGGGAGAGGGATACAAAGCTCTGGGTAAAGCTCAGAGTAACCATTCATTTCCTGCCGACAGATTACACAGAGTGATGCATGGCCTGTAGCTTTACTTGATTTATCAAAAATACACAAAGAGCACGACAAAGCCAAAGACAAGAGATGGGAAAAGGCCGTTTGGAACCTGCTGAATGGGACTGCTATTTACATAATTGGTTGCTTGCTTCAAAATGATGAATACACCAAAACACACGCATGAAAAACAGGGAGTTGTGTGTGTCTACCGCCAGTCGAGCATCATATGTTCGTCTCTGCTTCTCTGCTAATGTGATTGCCGTGAGTTTAAAGCATGATACAAATGACAGGACAAAATTAAAAATGGCATTACCAGCCACAGAAAACACATTAAGATATGAAGCCGAACGCTCGTAACACAGGCGAGCAACAAAAATGATTATCTTTCAAACCTGAATAATACATGAAGGTGAACGCTGTTGCTTTTTAATAATACAAACCTCAGGGTGCTGACGACGTTCAATTTCAGAGGCTTTTTTATATCTTATAACGCGGATTGTCATCTCGCCGCCGGTTGGCTCCGTTTATTTGACATTGGAGCGTCAATTCGGGTGAAACACGGCGACATTTCTATGTTCGTCAGCCTCTGAATCTGAAAGTCCCTCCTGCTGTATCCTTCCATACCTCCAACCTTATAATGGACCCACTTAAAATGTTCTTTGCTGGCTGTAATTTTCCACGCAGATTCCATGCTCTGTTATATTTAACACCATGAATAACAGCTAGCCACCCTCACCTTACCTCTCAATCAAGCCACCTTTATGATCAACTGGAGTGTGGCGTCCAATCAGAATCATCAGCAGGAATGATTTTTTCCACTGGGCCCGGATATAATTAGCCCATTTCAGCGGGGATACTGAATTAGGTGATTGATTAGACCATATGTGTGTTTTCCCCATCCCAGGCCACAAGCACCCACTTCGCATGAAGCAGAGAATGTGCAATTAGAAAAGTGCTCACCCAGGTCTACTGATCTTTGTATCAGGGAGTACACTTATCTCAGGAGAGGACGATGTCGAAAAAGACCTCGCAAGAGCATATAGTGTATCTATTCTTCTACGGCCTGAATCTGCTTCATGGTTTTCACTTTCTTTGCTTCATTTGTTCTGTTTTTAATTCAGCAGGTGAACCGATATGTTCATAAAATAGTGTGTGTGAGATTAACTATGTGTTAAACTAAAACGGAGAGTTTTCTGTCAGCTCAGATTTTATTTCTGCTTTTTAAACTGTAGTATGTGCTCAAGTGTTTCATCGTTGGTGGATAGGCTACTGCCTGAATATGTTTCATGAAAGGCAGGTTTTTCCTATCAACAAAATCAGTTTATTTGATCCTTAATACCTCGGTTTCTTCTTTTCTAAAGTCACATTTTCTTACATTATACACTTCAGTAAAAACACACTTATTGGTATTAATTAGAAGGTGAGGTAATCTAAAGGACAGGAAGTAATTAGATTACTTTTATATTTTGATTATCAGATTTGGTTACTGATTATTTATTTGTGTTAACAGATCGAGTAGTTTTTTTCAAACCCTCTGAATCCTGCTTGTGAGAAATCTCCCTGTGAACAATGGACCCATCACGGAGAATCAAACCTTTCCGTTTCACCCTTTTCCTCCAAAACTCAAGAAGGGCCACAAAGAACAATCATACGCAGATGTTAGAGGGCAGAGGCGAGGACATCCATCAAGCTCATTGTCACCGAGCTTCCCGTCCCCAAAGACACAAACCGCCCCCAAACCAAATCTAAGAAACAATAGTTCCGGTTTTTCATTGTCCCGGGTCAGTGCCGAGTGTCCCACCTTTTAGAACAAACACAGAGACTCCTTGTCCCCAGAGAGGAAGATTGACACATCCAACATGGCCTCCTCTTCCTCTTCCTCTTCCTCCTCTTCCTCCTCTTCCTCCTCTTCCTCCTCCTCCTCCTCCTCCTCCTCCTCCTCATCTCTCTCTCACCTCGTGTGCTTTGTCTCGATCGCCCTGCCTCATTGGAGCAGTCAACTCCATTCAGGCAGATTGACGGGGGGCATTTAGTAATGCACTGTCAGCTCTGTGTAGTTCTCTTCCTCTCCCTGTGAGGTGTGTGAAGGGAATGAAACACACACACACACACACACACACACACACACACACACACACACACACACACACACACACAGAGACTTACACTTAAACTCTGTACCAAACTGTAAAAGCTCTGCCATGCACAAATCACACACACAACACACACACCACACAACACACACCACACACACACACACACACAACACACACACACACACACACACACACACACACACACACACACACACACACACAACAGAGACTTACACTTAAACTCTGTACCAAACTGTAAAAGCTCTGCCATGCACAAATCACACACACACACACACACACACACACACACACACACACACACACACACACACACACACACCACACACACACACACACACACCACACACACTCTGTTAACCAACCTTGTCCAGCCTTGCCATGCATGAAACACACACAAACACACACGCCCTCTACCAAACTGTTCCATCGTTGCCAATCATGAAACACACACACACACACACACACACACACACACACACACACACACACACACCACACACACACACACACACACAGCCCGCACAGGCAGGATGTCAGAAACAGTGGGTCGTCTTGACATGAGAGTATTTTGGAGAATTCCACATCATCAGGGGAGAGGGGTTTGAAAGAGTGGAGTGACTGTGTTGTGGACGCAGGGATGGAGAGTGACTTCATTACTCAAACAATAAACACCTTTAAAATAATGAGTGTTTCCATTTGAATTCAACTCACATTTTACTCCACAACTCCACGTATCATTAAATCTATTGGTAGACAGCTGTATCCACCAAAGGCATGGTAAGTACTACCTCATGTTGTACGGTGTTGTACCCAAGTATTTTAATTATAACTACAATACTTTGTCAGTCGTCACAGTACTGAATGTGGAAAGTACAGTAGGTTGAACTCACATATGTTGAACTACATAACCTTTGATATCGGTTACAGCAACACTTTCAATAACAACACTATCTGTCTTTGCTTCCTGTCTTATTTTGAAAAGTGTTCACCCCCTGTGTCTGTTTTCACTTCCTGTCTCTGATTACCTGATTGTCTTCACCTGGTGTTTTTGTGTTTGCCTTTCCTCTTGCATTTACTTATGTTCTGATTTCCTCTCGTCAGATGTGTGTTGGAGAGTTTTGTTATTTTGTTTTGCCTGATTTGGAAGCAAAGGTATTTTTCAGTTTGAACCTTGTACTGCTCTGCCTCCAATCGACACCTTTTTGATACCTTACTTGAGGAAATGTCAACATGTTTCTCTATAAAACAAACCTTAAAGGTGGGGTAGGTAAGTTTGAGAAACCGGCTCGAGATCGCTCGAATTTGAAAATACACAACCGGAGAAAATCTGCCACTTCCTTACAGAGCCCCTCCTCCAACACACACGAACGCGCACATGACCAATGAGGGCACGAGATAAGTTTGTGCCCCGATGAAAGGCTGACAGGCAGGTAGGCCATCCAGTTACTTTAGCCGGGCCGGCTCAGATGATTGGTCGTGCTTTCTACAGCGCCACGGCTTCCACAGATGATATTTTGTTATGGATTTTTTGTCAAAGCACTTCAGATATTCATTGCTATCGGGATGTTAAGAGCATTCCATGGAATATAACAAAAAGTGTATCTCGAGCCGGTTTCTCAAACTTACCTACCCCACCTTTAAATGATATATATATTGTTTGATTTCATCTTTACCAAAAACAGTATTCACTTTCAAAAACCCTGCCCTTAAAGGTGGGGTAGGTAAGTTTCAGAAACCGGCTCGAGTGCACTACAATTTGAAAGTACACAGCCGAAAAGAATCTGCCCCTTCCTTCAGACTTCCTTACAGAGCCCCTCCTCCAACACACATGAACGCGCACATGACGTCAGCAGACTGGTGAAAGTGGCCGCCTGTTGCTGGCGAGTCATTGAAGTACTGCTGCAATGCACGCCCAATGAGGGCACGCCCAATGACGGCACATTTGTGCGTGCACGAGATAGACAGGGCGGCAATCCAATCCGGCCCGGCTAAACGGATTGGTTGTAGTTTTTACAGCGCCACGGCTTCCACAGATGACATTTTTTCATGGATTTATTGTCAAAGCACTTCAGATATTCACTGCTATCGGGATGTTAAGAGCATTCCATGGAATATAACAAAAAGTGTATCTCGAGCCGGTTTCTCAAACTTACCTACCCCTCCTTTAAGCATAATGATTTTTATTATTTTCGTCACACTGTTGGAATAGCAACAGGTTCTATGTCTAGTGTTTTCAAGGTTAACTATGACAACATGTTGCTGATATTTTTTTCTGTACGGTAAATTAGGTTTTGATTCAGTGTAGTGTTGCCTCTTCAGGAATGTCTCTTTCGGCACATTCAACAAGAAGTCTGAGTAATCCAAGGGTTCATTGTTCAGACTGACAGAATAGCAGCCATATGTTGTGGGAAGAAGTCGCATTTGTTGAAAGGTTTTAGGAAGGGAAAGAGCCTGATGGGAATTTGTGTCATTCACTATCTCTACTTTTAGAGTTTGCCATTATTTAGTTCAACAGTCTGAACCGTTGATATTGGAGTATATCTTACTGCTAATACTTATAACTAGCCTATTAAAAGCATGCTTCAAAGTGACCAAAAACTGTTATTGTGGGTTAAAAGATGTGAGTATACTTCTGTATGTAATAGAGTATTTCCTACCTTAATTAAAAGTTTTTAATCTTACTTTTACCGCTGTGTCAGAGTGCTGTTGCACGTGAAACGTGGAGTGACATACGGTTTAACCTTGTCTTCATTGTCTATTCACAAAGCAGACAGAATTTGCATAGGAAATGTAATCATAGGCTTGAAGTTTTATTAAAGTAAGTGATGTAGAAGATGACAAAGAGAGTAATCCCCTCTCAGCTCCGCTCACCCTGTCTCATAATGATAATGGTAAGAAGAATTAGTTTCAGTGCACACACACACATACACACACACACACACACACACACACACAACACACACGAACACACACGCATGCATATCATCACACCTCACCTATCTTTCCAAATTATAACTGAAGTTATGAACAAAATCCATGCACAGATTCTCACAATGGAAGCCCATGCAATACACTTGTGCAC
Organism: Harpagifer antarcticus; assembly: GCA_902827135.1. Classification (NCBI taxonomy): domain Eukaryota; kingdom Metazoa; phylum Chordata; class Actinopteri; order Perciformes; family Harpagiferidae; genus Harpagifer; species Harpagifer antarcticus. Next base: position 179,033 of record CADEHL010001376.1, read on the forward strand.
ACATGTACACACAGACACACACACACACACACACACACACACACACACACACCACACACACACACACACACACACACACACACACACACGCACACAGATTGTTTGTGTGTGTGACAGAGCGTTGGTGAGAAGCAATTTCCCCTCCTTGTCATTATTAGATTAGTACTTGTATTATTTGGGAGAATAAATTGGCCGTGATTGAAATGAATGCTCCAACAGTATCTCCTCTGTCTCTGCAGCTTGCTGTTGGCTCCTGATTATGACACAGATGATGTGTGCCAGCAGCAGCAGTCAGATGATCTCACTCTGTCCCCATCGATAGTTGTCCTTAAAAGTTAAGAAAGTCAATCTGATGGGGGATCAGCTGGCGACCTCTGTGGCAAAAGAAAGACTAAATCCTGAAGGGTGAGTACCTGAACTCTCTACTGATGATCTGAGTTACACACATAGGCGTCGTGGCCCATCTCAAACTGTGCCACGTCAACAGGGATCCGCTTCTTGACTCGTTAAATCCATCCAAATAAAGCTCTGTAGATTTATTTGCCTTCCTCGGCCGATTTATTTACTTCCATATATTTAAACAAACTGAATGATCAGTGTAACGTGAGGTCAAAGACTGTTCCGATTCCCCGTTCATTTCTGGAGACAATGTCCTCCTCACGCTCAGTCCCTCCCTTTCCTTATATCACAGGTGTGGCTCGCGGTAAATCAAAGTTTTAATTCGGTACTAACATAAATGGAAAGAAAATATTAAGATCTAAATTAATAATACACTCATTGTCAACACAGAACATGGCTCTAACAATAGGTGTCATGTACGCTGGTGACGCTGGGGAAATGTTTTTAAAAGTCTCATTTGTTCTGAAAAATAGCATGCACACATATATTAGAGGTTTATTTGTGCAACATGTACAATCTGGAGAACAGCTCACACTTGGTGGGGGTATTTGTGAGTGAAAAGTGGATCCGATTTGGTCATTTGACAGGTTTCATTATTTGTTAACTTTACATACAAAATAATGCTTTGCAACAGCAGGGAACAGGCACTGCAATAGCGGGCAAGAAGGGAATTGCCCCTTAGCCTACTGATTCTTAAATGACCCCAAAAAACATGCCTAGGCAAATCAGAAACGTTAAGGAATTCTTGACACAGTTTTCTTCTCGTCCAAGTGTTCTTTCTCTCGTTGTGAACAAGACAATAAGCCACGTTGTTGAGTTGGGTTTGCGACATTGAAGAGCAAAGCACGTCTTTAGGGTTCACTCCGCCTCAGAAGATGAGGCAGCAGCAAATTGTCTTAAATACATAAGCTGTAGCCTGAAAGTGTAAATCCTGGGTTTCCAACAAAAGGTAAGCCTACCTTACGAGTGTATTGCTCGCTGGGGGCGCACTACACAAGTTGTTTATTTGGTTTGTCTGAAAGTGACGCACATGTTAACAGGGATTATGGCGTTAACTTTTGATTCATGAACTTCTAAACAGTTTGCACAATACACAGAAACACTTATGGCACGTTTCCACTGCAGCGCGGAGCTCGCTTTAAGCGTGCCGAGCCGTGCGGGGCCCGTTTTTGGTTGCGTTTCCACTTGGCCTAGTTTTGGCCCGGGGCTACTTTTTCACCTTTTTTCTGGACCGACTAAATGGTTCTCGGGTTGAACTAAACTACAAACTAGAGAGAGAATCGCTGGCAAGGGGGCTACAACTACAACAAGATGAACATATTTGACAGTGATTTAATGTAATACACGTTTCTAAATGATGCCGAAGTAACAACATACTGATACCGGTTAGTAAAAACCATGAATTAATGCTTTGACAAGTCTGCAGACAGACGGCGGGCGAAAAACCTTTTAAAATGCGTGTTTTCTAAATGGAGCTTGGCTAAGCTAACGTTATATATGCTCCGACCGTCCACACTCACAACAACGGCCTACAGACATAAATAAACCAGCGACTGTATTCACCATGACACAGGCAGTCTGTGGTTTGTACTTGTTTAACTTTTGTCTAGTTTCTGAACAGACATGAGGAGCTGTGAGCTCTGAGTGCTACGAGCTAACGGCTGTGTTGTTTTTCTGGGGCTCTCATTGAAGATGACGTCACGGCTCCGCCTACACTGCGTTATGTTAGAAATTAAAATCAATGTTTAATAGCATAATGTAGCTTAAACATACCGTCAGTTTAAATGCTATTTTATTTTGGAAAAAACCGGAAGTTCTCAATACCAAGCTTTTATTCTGAAAATCCTTCATGACAACATCCGGGACTACCGTCCATTATTATCACTAAAGTGGCTATTGACGCCGTTAACATGTATTACATATAAAGTTATGAAAGAGTTAAGGAAGAGAAAAGGCGTGTTTAGATATATTGAATGTACAATGTCTGTATCGTCTGATATGCGTAACAACGGACATTAAAACGTTGGAGAGCCGGCCTGCAGGGAGGAGCCAGCAGAGGATATAAATACAGCAGACCTACGGCGGTTCGGCCTCTTTCTTCACCTGGCGGAGCCAGAGACACAGCTGTTTTTCTGTCGGACAATATTCTGTTTGTAACATTACCGCGCCTTTATTTGAATTAAAGTACCAATTTGAAACCATCTCAGAGACTCCATTTAGTCTCCTTTTTAAGCTTCTCTCCTGGACGCGAGAATTATTACACAAATAACAGCTACTATAGTAACTACCCCAGTTCCTAAACTGTAATGGAAGCGCAGCATTAAAGTGAGCCGGGCCTAATAAGGCCTAACCAAACCGAGCGAGGCCGAGCGAGGCCTGCAGTAGAAACGCGCCATTAGTGACAATGGCAACCTATTGAACAACCTTCACGACCAACATCTATCTTACATTACATGTGAGTGTTGAGAAGGTTAATGCATTTGGCAGAAAATACATTTCAACCTGCTGGGAACCCTGAACATCCTACCAGAAGGTAAGAGCTGGACCTCAGGGTGGAGGAGCGATCAGACCCAAATCAATCTTTCTAATGATGGGCCGCTCATAGATGTTCTTGCAGGGATGTATGTTATTAAACACATCAATTTGACAGCAATCTGTACCAGGCAACTGCACCGATTAACATTAATACTAACATAAACTCTTATTTAACAGCGTAGGCTCTGAGTCTCCGCAAGAATGTATCCTCTGTTGAAGTCTGGAGAAAAGACTTTCAACTATCAATATGAACAACAGAAGACCTGAGTTATGGTTACGTTTTGGATAACCACCGGATTACACTCTGTAACTGCAGTGTGACCAACTTCCTGTTTGCTCTGCGTGATAAAAACGATATCGACTCCAGAAACAGTAATCCTGCTTCAAACCTCTAAAAGCTAATTGTTTAATTTGAGAGAAACGGCAACAAAGCAGCACGATCGAAAGAAACAAGTCCCTTTTTAAATCACCTGTATCCATCACTTCAACAGTGCCGAGGTCACATGGGACTCGCTCCATTAGCAGGTCACACACTAAAGATAAAGAAAATACTGTACAGTACATTAGCTGTAGTTACCAGGTACTACACTTTGTAGATTGCAGGTTTAAAAGCCTAAGATACAGTATGCAAAAATCACATAATATGTTGAACTCGATACATGTACTTTCTTTCTGCTTACGTTTATTCTAAATGTGTCATTATTTAGTCAGTTACAGAAGTTGCTGAGACAAAATGCAGCACAATCGAACGAGGCGAGCCACTTTTAAATCACCTGTATGCATAATTTCAACAGCGCCGAGGTCACATGGGACTCGCTCCATTAGCAGGTCATGCAGCTCTGTGGAAATGTGTGCGCTTCACTTAAATGCTTCCCTTCATTTCCCCCCTTTTGATTCGACGACTGGCGCAATAAGCCCAGCCGGCGCCGCCTGATGACTTTGGCTGTGAAGGGTAATTGATTGGCGGGGATTATCCCCATCGAGTCACGTGCTGATGGAGCTGAATGACAGAGGTGAAGCAGTCTGCAACCAGAGAGCAGCAGCTCGTCTGCAGAGGGACGCTCAATGTGTCCCGTGAGGAGGACAGTTGCTGAATGTAAAATATTTGTCTCTTCTCACATGGACAGTGTTTAAAACGTTGACCCTGAACCGTCCTTTACCAGAGGTGGGAAGTAGTGGAGTACAAATACTTCGTTACTGTACTTAACTACATTTTTCTGGTATCAGTACTTTACTCCACTACTTATTTTTCTGACGACTTTTGACTTCTTACATGTTGAACACAAATACCTGTACTTTCTACTTCTTACATGTTGAACCCAAATACCTGTACTTTCTACTTCTTACATGTTGAACACAAATACCTGTACTTTCTACTTCTTACATGTTGAACACAAACACCTGTACTTTCTACTTCTTACATGTTGAACCCAAATACCTGAACTTTCTACTTCTTACATGTTGAACCCAAATACCTGTACTTTCTACTTCTTACATGTTGAACACAAACACCTGTACTTTCTACTTCTTACATGTGAACCCAAATACCTGAACTTTCTACTTCTTACATGTTGAACACAAATACCTGTACATTATACTTCTCACATTTTGAACACAATGTGTACTTTCTACTTCTACTAATTCTTGTTCTGTTTTCTGTGACTTATCTTCCTCACCCTCTCAGACTTTCAGTTGCGCAAGCTACTAAAGAGACGCGCTACCATGGAAACCAAACAATGGTGTAGCTGTATTAAAGTCCGAGTGGAAACAGGCGTGAGTAAATCCAATTTTGTCAGAAATCGGGAGAAATGCGGGAGAAATATGACCCCGGGAGGGTTATCTAATCGGGAGTCTCCCACGAAATCGGGAGGGTTGGCAAGTATGCCTCAAGCGGCCAGGCCAGTTTTTTGGTGGCCTTCCATATAGCATAGCACCCGGCTAGCGGGTACTTTTTCCCTCTTTTCCGGCCCCATAAAATCGTGGTTCTCTCAGGCCAGGGCCAGGGCTGACTAGTGACGTCAACACTCTCGACTGCTGATTGGTCGGAGGAGAATCGTCACAAGATCGCGCGCGAGATCATCCCTAGCGTCGCATATATATCTAGAAGCAAGCTTGCAGCATTTTTGTAAACGGAGGAGCTACAAAAATGGCACCGTCAAAGAAAAGCACACCGTGGTCGACCGAGGAGGTGACGACGTTCCTACATCTCATTGGGGACGATAAAATCCAGCGGGAGCTCGACGGAACAACAAAGCCGATCGCCCGCCTACACTGTGTTGCTACCCCAGGTCCTAAACTGTAATGGCAATGCGCCACGGCCTCGGGCGGCCAGCGAGGCAGCCCAAGGCCTGAGCGAGGACGCTTAAATGGGGCTACCCCGCTGCAGTGGAAATGTGCCATAACAATCCCCAAATGAGAACCAAATTAAAACCGTCATAAATGCCATATTTTGTCACCATGTTCTCCACTTTAGTTTCACCCTAAGTGGATGGAAATGTGTTTCTTTATCTCTTAAAGCTTCTTAATAGACACTTGAAGATGTTCAGCATATTTTATGAAGGGGATGGACTTGCGTGTCTCTTGCGATTTCTGTGTTGTGTTATTTATTTGTTTATCTGGCAGGGACAGTGCACACTAATGAACACTCAAAGCATGAAATGTGCCAAGTGTAAAAATGCCGGATTTAGCTTTGAGCTACTTTCCATCCGCAGTCCCTCACATCACACATTAAGAAAATGAAAATTACAAACACAGCAGTACGAATACATAAAATACAAGAAAAGTGCAAGAGTAGAATACCCAAGTATTTAGGACATGGTCATACACAAGCAAGAGAAGACAGTGTGTTAAAGTGCATTTAGTGGTGATCGCACGTCTGTTTCTCAACCAACTTATTGCAAGTCACCTTTTTAAATGAGGCTCTGCTTAGCTTTTTTGGGTAAATGGAAATGGTCTGCAAAAATTACAATTCCAAAGTTCCCTCCATAGTGAGTTTCTCTCTTAATTCTTCCAAGGCAAGACAAGTTTATTTATATAGCACTTTTCTGTACGCGACAATTGAAAGTGCTTTACTAAACAAATTAAAATACTTTTTAGGAATAAATACATTTTACAATTTTACAACAGACATTACAAAGCAAAAAAAATAAACACCACAGGTAAACAATACATGTTTAAAAGGCATACTGTAGTTTGAATATGAGCAGCTCAATTAAAAGCAGCCAAAGAGATATGTTTTTAGTCTCGATTTTGTTCCAGAGTGTCGGGGCTTCCATTGGACTCCTTAGTTTACTTCTTTAACATAGTGACAATACTATAAAAAAATGTATGTGTATGTCCATTAAATAGCGCTCCAACACATTGTACGTGATAGGCTAAGGGGCGGGACATCTCGAAGCTAACCAATCAGAGCATCTAAACTCAACCTTCCTGAGAACAAAAGGAAGTCAGATTAGTGAGTGATGTGTGAAAAGCAGACGTCTCTTGTGTGTCTTTCCCTTTCTTTCCTCTTTGATGCCGTCTCTCCGCTGGCTGTGAGTCCTCCCTGCTGCCCATCAGCCAGGCAACATAAGAGCTTACAACAACAGTATCCACCCGACGGGACTCAGCACACACGAATGCTTCGTCCACTGCCATTACAGACTTGAGACGCCACCTCAATTCACTCCGCCTGCACTTCAAGTTGCCCCTCTGTCTGAGTCTTTGAAGGAGCATTTCTCATCCCCTCGTTCTTCAGCTGAGGCCTGAGGGAAGCAGCTGGACTCCGCCGAGGCGAGACGGCGAACACACAGACAAATCAGAGAGGCCTAATTGTTTTGTAATGTGCTCGACTGCGGGGCTGGTGGAGTGTGGTGTGTGTGTGTGTGTGTGTGTGTGTGTGTGTGTGTGTGTGTGTGTGTGTGTTTATGTGTTTTTCCGATCTTATTTTTCATTTTTATTTATTTGTGTGTGTGAGGGTAGAATTACATTCAAGATTTCATGAAACCAAGAAATTAATTGGCAACCAAATTTGACTTTAATTAATTAATACTTCATCCCCAAATCCCCAAACACTGACCAAACCTCCCCTCCCCGTCCCACATGCCTCCCCTCCCCGTCCCACATGCCTCCCCTCCCCGTCCCACATGCCTCCCCTCCCCTCCCTGCATGCCTCCCCTCCCCTCCCCGCATGCCTCCCCTCCCCGTCCCACATGCCTCCCTTCCCAAACTGACACACATTTTCCTGATCTGTTTTGTGTGTGTATGAAGGTCTGTTTGATTGGTGTAATTGCAAGCACAGAACGTGTGTTAGAGGATGTTGTGATTCAACTTTGTTTTCATTAAATATCACACTCTTTAGAGCAGAACATAATTATTGGATGATTATCTTAATCTTCTGGTCTGGAGAGAAGGTTAAACGGCATGTCACCTGTTTTCTTTTAGTCTTCATGATGTGTTTTTCTGTCAGCTTCATTCCTTCTGCTCGTATTCACAAGAACCCTCTCAGTAATCTGATATGTTTCACTTCTTCTGCAGGAATATCACTTTGATCCTTTCAATCCTCACTTTCTCTTGCTTGTTACTCTGATGAACTTTGATTCAAAGCTGATTCAGCTGCTGCAGATGCCTGTGATGTAAAGTATATTTTCTTTTAGAAATAATAAGATACTTATTTTTAGAGCTATTTCCTCCATTGGTCTTTCAAGCGAGCAGATTACTACCTGTAGTGCTAATAGTGCTTCAGATGCATGCTGGGAAAAATGTTTTTGCCGATGTGAAAGTACATCGTGGGTGTTTCTCAATCTCGAGGATGCTGGCTTGGTAGTCGCGTACTTCCAAGTCACTTCCAAGCCACGGCTTCGGAAATCGAAGAAGAATGGAACAGGCTAACAAGTGTGCCACTCTCTCTAACGGTTTCAACATAAACTGTACGAAAATAAATACCTCACGATGTCTATCTAATTATGAACTTGCTTTACTTTCACGGAACACATGTTTGGTGATAACAAAATAACAAAGTAACATATTTACCAACACATGTTCTACGCCACTACATACTTACATTTAAATGTGTGCTGCGTCGGTTCAGCCATTCTCCGCAAGGGTTTTTGAAATTGGTCCGTGCGCAAAGCATTGTGGGGATTTTAAGGACGCGAAGTCTACCCATTGTGCAGCCTCGAAATTTCCCCCAAACCAAGGACGCGGCCTCGGTGGAATTCCAAGTATGCTGGAGATTGGAACAGTCCTTCGGCGACACTCGATGACGTAGCATCCTTGAAATATTGGCTTGGAAGCCAGTATCCTCGAGATTGAGAAACGGCCACTGTAAAATGAGCTGCAGGCGAACTTTATGAATCAACATGACACATTATTCTGTAATGGCTGTTAAAGTTTTTATACATTCATTCATAACTTATAATAACCCTTTCTCTATTCCTCCGCACCCAAATCTTTTAAAAACAGCGGCACAACGAGCGGAAACAGATTTGCTGCCGACATTACGTAATTTCGGATGGTGAACATTAGTGAACATTAGTTATTTTTGTTAAGTAATACAAGACAGAATGATATGATGATCTCCGCGCTACAGCTACTCCGTGCGTGCATGCAGTGACATGTAATATCCAAGGACTAGAGACGGTTGGATGCTGCTGTACTGAGCATTGCAATATATTTATTTTCACTATGTTATTTATTTATGATTATCCTGAGGCTCAGCAAAGGTTTGATGTCAGCTGTCTTTGTTTCTATAGTTAATACTGAAATAGAGCCCTGCTGTTTTGTCACGGCATTTTCTTTAAATATAATTTTAAAATGTCGATACAGTAGCCCCTTTTTTTAAATGTCTATGCTTAAGTTTGTATAGGTGTTGCTATCTGTTTGTGTAGCGTGGTTCTATAAGCAAGTCAGTGCATTCATTGGGCGGGATCAGAGAGTCACACGGGTCTGTAAATGCAATGAAAACAATTGGCCACAGCAAATCATTTATATTAAACATGTAATTTTTACTTTTGAATACTTCAGTACAAAGGATGTATTGAATAATTTAAGTGATATATATGTACACATATAAATCATTAGTCAAAACAGGGCTACATTTGATTTAATTATAAAAGGTATAATATGTGGTAAACTGAAGAGCCGGAATTCCCATCACTATGGCGGACCCACAGAGAGTTGCTATCAGAATCAATGCCTGACGTGTTTTCGACGTAATCTCGTCTTTGTTTACATTAGCAAGCCTTGCTAACACTCAGAGCTAACCTGTACTGGAGAGCACGTGTATTTAAAAAGCAGGAAATACAAAAAGGAACTCACCGTGTGATAAACCCGCAAGAGAAAAGGCATTTGAGCTCCATACTGTTTCAGAAGTAATCCTTGACGTGGTTCAAACAGGATGGCGTTTTATCACAGCAGAATTTAACTTTATCTCAGGTAGAATTCTGATCAGGCATTAGCTCCGCCTCCTCTTTTAATTTGTTTTCAAGCTAAGGACCCCAAATCCGCGTTTCTCTAACATCTGGAATAGAGGGATATGAGGGATTTCTAAAATGCATGATCTGTTTGTTTATATATCTGATACCTATAATATAGGCCTTAAAATAGCCTGATAGAAGACCTTTGATTGAATGTATTATGTCAACAGAATTCACATAACTGTATTAGGTTAGTTGAAAGCAATTTTAAGTTGAAATACAAAAGCACTAGGTTTAACTTCATATTATTGCTTTCAACTAACCTAATACAGAAACTGACATTTGTAGACACAATATATTTACTTAAGTCAACATTTCAGTTTTTTCAGTGCAGTATTTTAATATTTTTGTTAGAAAGTAAAGTAGAGAGAAATAAAAAAAAGTCAGGGGATCAACAGAGTCAGACCTTTGGAAATCAATCCCATATTTTTCGTAAGCTTTTTCTTTAAAATGAATTATCTAAAAAAACAAACTGACCAATGCCACTACAATCAACTTTAATTACATTTATTTGGTCGACAGGTTGTACAAATTATATTGGGTTAGTTTAAAGCCAACATGTTACGTTTGTGTAATAGGAACATAACAATTGTGAATTGAGCCAACGAAAATGTTTTTACTTCTGATCAACAAGAGATATTAACCTGAAATAAGTAAGATATGTTACATGGACTTAAAGGGCCCATGTCATGCTTTTCCTGTTATTACCCGTCCCCTTGTTGTTATGAAGGTGTTTCTGCATGTGAACGGTCTGCAGAGTCACAAACCCTCAAAGTGCACCCTGTAGCGAGTAAAACTCTGACACAGAGAAGACCTGTCTGTGCTGCCCCAGAACGCCTCGTTGGAGATTTCTCATTCAACATTGTTTGCTTCCTGGGTTCTGTGACGTGTGAAAACCCGAATCAACAACAAATGACCGGAATGGCCCGAATGGACCAATCCGCAGAGCACCTCAAACACCAGGGTCCCTTGGCTAACTAACAGGGAGTCCCCATTGACTTGCATAGAGCTCCCTGGACGCTGGTAGTAGACGAGTTGTGATGGCGGAGAAATGCAGACCCATTCTCACAGCGTTAGAAACCTTTTTCTTTCTCAATATCAAGCCACACTTATTGTTTTGACTTCGGCTGTGAGTGTTTGTGTGCTCAGGATGAGTTTCGCTTGTTCTCGATCACCGACCCGGAAACCTGTCCGCCCCTCGCAGCAGCAACGTCCCGACCAATCAGAGCACACTGGGCTCACAGGGAGGGGGGGGGGGGGGGGGGCAGGAGCTCCAACAAGCCTTTAGGACAGAGAGTGACTACCTGATGAATAAATGTGAGTTTGGAACATTAAACAATTCAAATCTATTCTAGTAGACCTCAACAATGGAAATATGATCAGTAGAAATGGTGGGTCAATCTCATTCACTTTTTTTAATGTACAATGTCATTATAACGTGTCTGCTTCCAAATATCATATAGATTCACATTATCAACGCTTTAGACCACAACAATTAATTTCTATATTCTTTTTTAATTACTAAAAGGAGACTATAAAAAGGTTTACACGTGGTTTTCTTTCAATGATTGATCTAATGATATGTTCTGCTGGCAACAAAGCATCTTCCATTCGTCGCATTGCATCGAAAGGACACGCTGGAAACCGTGTCTCACACTTCAAAGCTCTCACCAACAGCATCATGGCTCTAGCAATGGCTTAATTATAATGGCGTAACCACTTTTAGTAAAGCGTCTGTCATGTTGCGTAGACATTAGGCAAACTGCCAAATGTTGTATTTCTGCAGAGCTGCTTCTAACGCTTCGGAAAGGCGGATGAATAAAACTATTGCGGAGCAAAATATCTTTAGAACAAGATTACAAGCTTCCATTAATGTGTGAATTACTTCTGATTCATCAACATTAAAAGCAACAATTAAATCACTTGGCATTTCAATGACATTTATTTTGTCGTCATTAAACACTTTGATTGATCACAGTAAGGCTCCTTTTACATTCTAGATCATAAGTGGAGACATTAATTAATTAATAGCGAGTGAAGTCACCCTCCATTACTAACGAGCTCAACCATTATAAAAATACTTGATATGTTATGATCTAAAAGGAACATTAGAAAGTAAGGATCCAAAAGGTGAAAGTGTTTGGACCTTTGTCTCCTGCCCTTAAAGCTAACGCCAAAACAGAAAGTTATATATTAATTTCATCAATTTAAGACAGGGATTTTTCACTGAGGGACATATACAGAAAGATATACAAAGGGGAGGGCCACTCACTAGAGGAGAGGTATATTGCCTAATATATATATATATATAATATAAGTAAACAAAATCAATCAAATGTAGGTAAATAACGCTTGATACTTGAATATGCTTAAGAAAACAAAAAGCCTATATCACAGCTCTCCATACTGTAGGGTTTCATTTATTTTGTCAGCCACGGACACCCGGGTGTAAATAGCATTGATAGCTACGGACACCCGGGGTGCTTCTCAATGTCAAGGAAGGATCCTTCAGAGCTACGTCATCGAATCTCGCCGAAGGACTGTTCCAATGTCCAGGATCCTTGGAATTCTACCGAGGACTGAATCCTTCGTTGCAAGACATTTCGAGGCTGCTCATGTGTATCCTCGGCGGTCTTAAATTACCCACAATTATTTGCGCAGGGACCGATTTCCAAAATCTTTGGCTGAATCCAGGCAATACACATTTAAGTAAGTATGTTCTTTTCAGAGCCATTTCCTCCTTTGGCCTTTCAAGCGAGCAGATTACTACCTGTAGTGCTAATTGTACTTCAGATGCATGCTGGGATAACATTTTTTGCCGATGTGAAAGTACATACTCCAGCAGCAGGCGAACTTTATGAATCAACATGACAGATTATTCTGTAATGGCTCTTGAGTTTGGCCCGTGTGAACGCAAACCGAACCTTCCGAAAAATGAAACACTGGAACAAACTGTCGTCTGGTGCGCACCAGAGAAGTGACTATTAGGTTTGAATGAGACCTTAGAGCGCTTTGCACCTAAATAAACAATTAAAATTAACCTTGTTTTGACTTTGCCTCTTTTGTTGATAGTTGTGGTGTATGCTACAATGTGCACCAATATGTGTAAAAAGGTTTGCAGACATCAAGTATGATATGAATACAATTTGTATTATTGATTGGTGCTGGTGATTTTATGATTTTCTTATGGCTGCAAACAGAAGGAGAACATTTTATGTTAGTTTAGTGGTTCTGTCCTGGAGAGATGATCATTTTACAAAATACAGGTACTCAAGTACATCTTCACAAATCAGTTATGAGTCTTCAAACAAGTCACGCTCAATTTAAGGCGGGGCCTTGCATATGACGCACACCTGCTAGCCTGTTCCATTCTTCATTCTCCGAATGCTAGGCATTGTTAGCTACGGACACCCGGGTGTAAATAGCATCGTTAGCTACGGGCACCCGGGTGTAAATAGCATTGTTAGCTACGGGCACCCGGTTGTAAATAGCATTGTTAGCTACGGGCACCCGGGTGTAAATAGCATTGTTAGCTGCGGGCACCCGGATGTAAATAGCATTGTTAGCTACGGGCACCCGGGTGTAAATAGCATTGTTAGCTGCGGGCACCCGGATGTAAATAGCATTGTTAGCTACGGGCACCCTGGTGCAAATAGCATTGTTAGCTGCGGGCACCCTGGTGTAAATAGCATTGTTAGCTGCGGGCACCCGGATGTAAATAGCATTGTTAGCTACGGGCACCCTGGTGCAAATAGCATTGTTAGCTGCGGGCACCCTGGTGTAAATAGCATTGTTAGCTACGGGCACCCGGGTGTAAATAGCATTGTTAGCTACGGACACCCGGGTGTAAATAGCATTGTTAGCTACGGGCACCCGGATGTAAATAGCATTGTTAGCTACAGACACCCTGGTGTAAATAGCATTGTTAGCTACGGACACCCGGGTGTAAATATCTGCGAAATAAATAACTGCAGGAAATTCAGGGATGCTTTAAGTCTCGTAGAAAGCAACAGTCACAGTCACAGTAAGTTATTTGCTTTAAATCTGTAGGTTTATTAGTGTGTTTTGAACGTGTCTCACTCGTCATGAAGGTAAACAAAGCTTTGTGTGCTGTAAAAAACACCACTCGAGTGGTCATAAGTAGGCCTACTCACACAATAATTGGAAGAATCCCCAATCTGTTCGTTTCTATTTCACACTACCTTAAAAGATGAAATGCATGAAATTTAAAGAATGAACAGAGTGTCATTTCTCCATAACAAGTAGATATTTAATATTCTGCTCTCTAAGAGACCCCTGGCAGGTACTTTCTTCAGTTCATCTCTCCACAGGGGAGTCAGTATGAACTCATTATGGACACGGCGCCAGGAGATGATGTAACGATGGCTTCATTGCATAACATTTGTTTAACATTCTTGCACTTCTATAGTCAGAGCACATACTCCAGAGGGCTGTTATATATTGTCATCACAGCAGCAGTCATCATTTATGAAACACAGGGTTCCTGTATTTGCCAGTAGATGGTGTTTGGCTCCATTAATGACTACAAAATAACTGCAGTGCAGGCGGGGATGAAACAAAGAAGACACCATCTGTTGTTCATGCATAACGCAAATGAACAAGAAACTATGTTAGCGCTCAGAACACTGTGTTGCTTTCACACCATGAAGTCGTGCCACTGCAAACATGCTTCATTTAGTCTTCATCATATTACAGTAGCTGAGTGCTTGTTGCTGTGGTAAATCGTCATGGGTTCTGTCAATCAAACAGTGTTGGTGGTACCGTCAGTAATCTTTTCATATCTTTTCAGTTTGTTTTCTGATGAGTAATGGTAGTTAGATCATGCTACACTTTTATTCAAAACACTGCAGAAATGTAAAATGCAAATGCAGTGGAAAAAATACCCAAATTATTATTGTGAAAACTTTCCATGCACTGAGTATAAGTTGAATGTAACAATGCAGGTGTATTAATTTATAAATTGGGGGCGGCTCAAAGGAACGTGGCTTTGTAGCTGAAGGGTTGTCGGGATAAGTCCCAATCCCAAAGAAATAACCCAAAAACCCCACCAATAAAACTAAATCCTAAGAACTGTTACAGGATTTGTATTTTGGAAAGTATTTTTCTTTTACTTTTATTTTTTATATTACATTTTTTATTATATCATAACTTAGACTTAGACTAAAGAAAGATCACCTCTCTCCTCAGATGCTGGTGAACTTCTATCGCGGCACCATTGAGAGCATCCTGACCAGCTGTATCACAGCCTGGTATGGGAACTGCCGAAAATTGTTCGGAAACGTGTTTAACGAAAATCGGCCAACGCATCATCGGTGTCCCACTCCCTGCCATCGAGGACATCCAGGGGACACGGTGTCTGCAGAGGGCGCACAACATCTTCAAAGACACCTCTCATCCTGCAAACTATCTGTTTGTCCTCCTACCCTCGGGGAGGCGCCTCTGGAGCCTCCGGTCCAAGACCAGCTGGTTCAGGGTCAGCTTCTTCCCCAGGGCTGTTACCCTGCTGAACTCTGCCCGCTGATAGACTCAAGCCCATACCCACCACCCACCTGTTTATATCTCTTACTGTCAATGCCGTTTTACACTGTATATATTCATCTGTTTATAGCCTATTAATAATTATTCTATTAATAAAAAATTCCATGTATAATTATTCTCATTATGTAGACTCCTGCACTGCTATTTTGCACTTCTGGTCAGATGCCTAAACGTACATTTCGTCACTAGTACATGTACTATGTAATGACAATAAAGTTGAATCTGAATCTTAGTACTTTTTTCTTAACATAGGTAACATTAAGCTGTCTGTGGCTCTTTCCTGCTGATGCACATTTCCCCTCTGTGGGACTAATAAAGGTATTCTGATATACGAGTGTGGACTGGTAGCTGCAGTGGTGCCAGTTCATTACATCAAATCATCAAATCAAAGTGTATTTCTATAGCACAACATCACATCACACGCATGTCCCAGTTGGCTTTACAGATGAACAAAATCAAGATGAAGTACCGTAACGTGTAGGACACCTCTCTGCACGTGTGTGTACTGTGTGTGAATTTAAAACTGAAACCTTAGGGTATTAGTAAAGTTTCATCTTAATGGTGTCTTCTCATTCTCACATTATTTCCCCTTCTGTGCATTTTCCCCTCACTCAGTCCACTGATCCTTTATTATATGTTACCATAACACCTTGTAAACAGCTGAAGGAACAGGATGCATGGATCTGAGGGGGGTAATGGGCCATGACCCGTTCATCTGATATTGAAGAAAGATTGATCTTTAATGGTTTATGTCGGGTTGTTTGCATCTGATGATGTGTAAAAGTGGCAAATGCTGCCTGGAGGAGCCTTAGCCTAATACTAAAACTACTTTGGTGTTTTAACTCCCGGGAATTACCTGGCTGACGCGCTATAAGATACCGTTTGTGTTCTTGCTTAAATGAAGAATCGGTCGGCTCGTTTCCAGTTGCAGCATAATACAATTAATTTGTTGTATTAATATAGCTCTTATACTAGACCGGACGGGACACGTAAATGAAGAAATGTCTACTTATTGTTATCCGATGAACCATTTAACAAAAAACTGTTGACATGCTCAAACATTGTGCAACATTATATAGAGAAGGGAATATTCCTTAAATCAGCTAAAGTGAAGCTGATATTGAGACACTGATCAGAAATAATGTAAGAGTAGGGGAGACCAGGGACAGTTGCAACACTTTTGGGGTTTTTCCCCAATAAGTAAAAATACATTTACAATAGGATAGCCATTTAGCTATATTATACTTTATCAATATGTCAGCTACTGAAACAATGTATTTAAGATGTTTTTATGAAATAAGTA
Source organism: Harpagifer antarcticus (assembly GCA_902827135.1). NCBI lineage: Eukaryota > Metazoa > Chordata > Actinopteri > Perciformes > Harpagiferidae > Harpagifer > Harpagifer antarcticus. The sequence continues at coordinate 195,284 of CADEHL010001376.1, forward strand.
CAGGTTGGAAAATGTATTTTTTTTTTTAAAACTCAACTGTTACAACTGTCCTTGTGTACAGGGACAGTTGTCACACATGCCAGGCACGGTTGTAACATATTAATAACGGTTACCTTTTTAACACTACATGACAACAAATAGGGAAAGCTGTCAAATTCTAAGGCAACAAGATTTGAATGGGGTTTCACACATCCTCCAACAAACAATGAACAATGGACAGGATAACAGATAACACACACAGTGAAGGATTACACTGTTCTCTGAGAGGTGCTTCGACCTTAATAATGTGGACCTATCTCCTTTGAGCTGAGACCATAATATAAATCAGCTGCCTCCATCAGGTAGTCTCAAAAGCATCTCCTGCTCTGTTGAGAACACCTTCTTTGGTGTCCAGTAGCCTACTCTTGGGGGTGATTTTGATCCCTGGCTCTCCATCCTCAGCCTCTTTTTATGGAACCGGTACAGGGTGACACGTCCCTGGATGATTTGCCCTTCTCAACTTCATTTGAGGCCCTCTGCAGCAGAGCAAGTGGCACTCCCCTGTCTGTCTTCCTCTTTCTGACATTTGACATACTGAAAACACACACACACTTTAGGCCTACTGTACAGTATTTGATTCTGTTTATTTTTACAGGGACAATGCACACCAATCAACAATACAACTGTATGCTTGAATGAACAATTGATCATTCAAGCCATCATTGTAAACGCGCCATGTTACAACCGTCCCGTTACAACCGTCCCAGGACCACCAGTCTTGCTTCCACCCCCTGTGAACCTGCCTGGTTGCTAGCTTGACCCATATTTAGCTAGTTATATTTGTAGCTTACAAAACAGTGATTCTAATAATACTAGTTTGGATTCCTTGACATTTGAACTCAAGATAGTATCCAAAAAATACATCATATAATTTTAGTTAATATTTTACCTAAGAAACACTTTTGCTGATATCTTACGTGAGAAATTCAAACATGGCTCCTTTTTTTCTCAGCGATCTTACCATCTAACTGCACATGTGCAGAGTGAGTTTCATCACTCTAGCTTGTTTGTGATTGGAGATATAGAGAATCAAATCAAATCAAATCAAATCAAGTTTTATTTATAAAGCACATTTAAAAGCGATTTTTGGTCGAGCCAGCAGGGCACAGAAAGGGAGCAGGATCTGGGGTAGCACTAGTGTGAGCTAGCCTAAGAGCAGATACCTTTTCAATAAAAAATTTAAGAAACCTATCACAGAGAGTAGTCGATGGCACAATAGAAGAAACATCACAGGGATTAATGATCGAGTTGAGGACATTAAAAAGAACTTGAGGTTTATGGCTGTTTTTGGAGATTAACAGAGAAATGTGCTCTGTTTTGGCTGCTTTGACTGCCGTCTGGTAGTCAGACAGGGAAGCACGAAGGATTTCTAGGGAGACATGGAGTTTATCCTTTTTCCATTTTCTCTCTGCACGCCTGCAAGCGCGTCTGAGAGCACGAGTACAGTCATTGAGCCACGGCTCTGAGAGCACTTTTGTGCGTCTAAGCGTAAAAGGAGCAACAGAATCCAGTGTTAGTGTGCATGTAGAGTCAAACATGGAGATAAGCTCATCAGCATTAAAAGCACAGTTCACATCTAATTTACAGGTCGGAGAAGCATTAAAAGCATCAGAGAACTGTGAGGCAGTCAAGGGGTTAATCGAACGCACACGACGCGCAGGGGCACGTGATTCGACTCCTGCGGAAGGGATGGAGGTTGTAAACAGAACCGGTAAATGGTCTGAGATACGCGTTGCTGCACATATTTCATCCACAGATACAGACAGTCCAAACGATAATACTAAGTCCAAAGTGTGTCCTTTTTCGTGTGTTGGGCCAGCCACGGACTGAACGAGACCAAAAGAATCAAGGAGATTTAAAAAGTCCCTAACCAGAGGTTTGGACTCACAACACACATGGACATTGAAGTCTCCGGAGATCAAAACACGATCATATTTCACCATGATCCCGGACAGAAAGTCAGAAAAGTCATTTATGAAATCCTTATTGCACTTTGGCGGACGATACACGACTGCGCAGAGTATAGGCGAGGCCGGATTCAGTTCAAAAAGCTGCAACTCAAAGCTAGCATAGGTAGTTACAGGGTGAAGCAATCGGCATTGGAGGCTAGCTCTAAACACTGATGCTATGCCCCCACCAAGGCCGGTGGCACGGGGGGAGCTGAAGAATGTACAGTCAGGAGGAAGAAGTTCAGAGAACGGTGTATACTCGCCAGCGTGGACCCAGGTCTCCGTCAGGAACATAAAATCCAGCTCACGGGAGGTGAAGAAGTCGTTTAGCAGGAACGTTTTGTTTGCTATCGACCTAGCATTTAGCAAAGCCATACAAAGTTTTTGCTCCGGGCTTGCCGACGGTGGAGTGCGTCTCAGCTGACGAAGATGTGCGTGTTGAACGCCGCGCGGGCCGGGAGCAGTCAGGCGGGCAGGAGTAGCTGCCAGCGGGCCCAGCAGAGTCCGCAGCTCCGGAAAAACAGGGCGAATCCACCGATTCCGCACATGACGTGCAGCGGGAGGGCCATGACATCTGAGACGTGGATAAGTCCCAGAAGAAGCCGTCAGGTATGCCTTCAGATGGACCAGTGCACCACCACGCTTTCCCCGTCGTCTAAAGCGCTTTCGGCGAGGCAGGATGGAGGGCAACCGGCGCAGGTAGGTGGGTATATCCAACAGTAGAGGGGGGGGGGGACGATTTATGGTTGCCAGATGTAAGTTTGGGCAGCAGTATCAACTCCAGTGAGGGTCTGAGGTGGAGGAGGGCTTGGCGATCATAGACGAGCAGAGCAGAGACATTCTGACAAACATAAAACAGAAACAGGAAAGCTAAAGGTAGACAGCTGAGCGAGCGGCGAGCCGACACAGGCGCCATCTTGAATCACGTCACGTCACGTCAGGGATCAGCTAGGGCTTGTCTGTTGGCCTGTAAATTCCTGTAAATAAGAGAACCGCAGTGACGCGTCCTAAAACCCGGAAGTAAGTTAGCATTTTTACCACGTCGGGTTCCTTCGACAAAAAGCAAAGCAATTTCCCCATAGGATTTTGGAAAATAGCTGAAATAAGGTCTGTGGTTGAGACACGTTGAAGAGACGGATCACGTTTTGTTCTACGACATTAAATCCATCAGCAGTGACCCCACTGGTGATCTTTGAAGAGTTGACGTGTCTGAAAAACGATGGTTGTTACCAAGTGGCTGAATAGGACTACAGAAGTTGTCCAGGCCTTTTACGTCATTACACCGAACACGTAAACACTCCTCTAAGTTGCCCTGTTCTGCTTGAAAGCAAGTTCCTGCCTCCTGCAAACTGTTCAAACAAACGCTTCAACTTGTACCATTTACAATCTGTAGTTTTGAATATGGATCTTAAGTTGGCGTGACGTTGAAGCAGCGACCCTGCTGTAGTTCCTTTATAGCATAACGTTAGCATTTTGCTTCTGGCGACTAGATTTATGCTTCGAAAATTATAAAAGTAGGATAGACATGTGGATACTATCCAGCTGAACAAAATGTGATCCATCTCTTAAATGTGTCTCAACCACAGACCTTATTTCCAGCTATTTTCCAAAATCCTATGGAGAAATCTCATTGCGTTTTTGACGAAGGAACCGGAAGGAGTTTACATCCGGGTTTTAGGACGCGTCACTGCGGTTCTCTATTGAAGGTGTTACAACCGACCCGTGTTACAACTGTCCCTGGTCTCCCCCTACAGTACACAGCATAATCTGAGTGTGTTGAAAAGGTTAATTTATTTTATTATTTATTCTACTATTTCAACAATTAGACAATTTCTACATCCGAGAAACAAACATAATTAGTAGAAGTGGGAAGGCAGAAAGCATATCTTATTCAGAGGTAGCCCTCCCGTTAGTCATCCTGTTGAAGGATAAAGAAAAAAGATAATTCTGTAATTAAATACGCACACATAAGCAAAATGCTATATACAGACACATATGTACACATATACGTACATACACCCAGCGCCATATAGATAGAAGAGTTACGACATCTCCGTTCACTCCAATGGACCAGTTTTTTTTACAGCAATGGCGGATCGCGGAGCTCTCAATAGTTCCCCGGAAGTTAGCTTGCCGCTGACTTGCGGGGCTATCTCATGGGCTATCTGCGGCTAGCAGCACAGTAGAGTTGCAGCATAATAGACCGTTCGTGTTGGACTTTTAAAGGTTTAAAGGTAAGAAGACGTTTAAAGATGAGTCAAATTAACATGTGTATTAAAGGATGTTAGTGGATTCCGTGAAGATTATCGCTAAATCAGTAGATTTAGGGAACGTTTACAGATAACAGCTTAGGCTAGGATTCCGGATAACGTTAGCAACACACGTTAACCACGAACAGCCTATTCATCCGTTCTCTTAATGTTATTTCATCCCAACGTTGTGGAATTAGAGAAAAGGGGCTTCTTAACGTGCTTTTATCCGGGGTGGAGGGAGTTACATATTAGTTAAATATAACATTGGGACGTGTGATTGTAGTGGGTGGAGGTGGTGAAATGAGGATATCCATCTTAGAGTTCAAGCTAGTATAATATAGTTCACGTTACACAATAATAAGGAAGAGAGCTGCATATTTCAGACTTCTAAACAGTAAACAAAATCATAACTTATGGGTGAGTGTTTTTAGCAGAGTCATATCATGTCTTTGTGATTCTGTTGATTATTACCTGTCTATTATGTTGCAGCTCAGCTGATGTTGGATTGATGGCAAAGGGAGAGGGACTTAAGTGAGAGTGAAAACACAAGGTAAGTTTAAAATAGGTCAGCAATGTCCCATCCTATAGGTTGCTAGATGTATCTAACCCTTTCTCCTGTCTCCCTCTCTCAGCACAAGAACCCTACGGGGATTCAATGGAGCCTGAAGACCTGCAATGAGACCCTCACCCTGCACCTGAGTCTCAACTCCCAGAGCTTTGCAAGCCTCTCCCTGTTCCTTATTTTGATTAAACAGACGTTAAGCTTCTCAATGGTGTGGTCTTCGTTTTGTGAAAAATATGATTACCTCACATGTTGTTGCTGTTGTTGTCTTTCGTGATAGTTAAATTGCTCCTGCTGACTTGAACCAGCCATTCTTTCCTCCTCTCTGTGTCAGTGGGGAAACCTTACATGTGTACTCCTTTCTCTGAGCGATTGGAGCATCCCCCGGCAGCACAGCAAACCATGGGGGAGACGATATGCCAGACAACACGGAGGAAAAAGGCACAGACAAACGGCATGACATGCTATTCAATGTTTATTGAATTCCATTTATTTACATGGTTGTTCCTAAAACAACACATTTAACATCAACATGCTGCTGCTGCTGTGCTTTGACTCATTGTGCTGTCAGCTGACAATCATTGATAGGCAGCTGTGAGTCTCCTGTCCTTTCTGAAAGTCATAAAGATTACATTAGTACTTTAGATTACTTGTGTACTCAATTACCATGGGATTACTGAAACCACCATGAATTAAAGAAATGGTAGAAATGTATCTAATCAGATTAGATACCCTGTATGACTAACCCTGTATGACTACCATACAGGGTTAAGAAGATAATATTTGTTTTAAAGAAATCAAAGCAATAAACAACCGGCTCTGTAACCAAGGCAACGTTAGCCTAACATGTATATGTTAACAGGTAAGAGAGCTGTTAACCGGTAAGAGAGCTGTTCACACTGTATATGTTTCTACTTTTTGTAATGCTATTTTATTTCTATTTAAGATGTTTACATTTTCGATTGTTTGATTCTAGTCTTTTAACTGTCTAATGTTCAATGCCAACATTTCCCCACTTGGTATCAATAAAGTACTTCTTATTTTATCTTAATCCTCAAATGTTACTTAAAAAATAAATAAACGTTGATGTGACTACATACACATATCGATATGTTGAATAAATATTGCAAATCAAAACCTTTATTCACTAATAATTACCAAAAACCGTAGTTCTATCTCTTGTTATCAATTCACATTGCCCGCCATGAACTTCCGGGGAACGATCCTCGTCTACATGAACCAACCGTGTTTGGACTTCAGTTGTCGTAACTCTTCTTTCTCTCTGGCGCTGCATCAAGCCCCCAGGAAGGGCGCCGGAGTCTGATGAGAATATTCGTGCTGGTCACACGGCGGTACTACACTTCCTTTAGGTTGCTGGGCCCGGAAACACTTTTTCCCATTGACCTACATTGGGAAAGAGTGGTCTGTAACTCGTTGGATAATTGTCTATCTGGCGCTGCATAACCCATTTCCAGGGTGAAGAGAAAATAATAAAGTCAACCCTTCTTCTGCATGAAATATTTATCTACTGTATTTATTAGCCCCAGTTGAAATCTGTATTGATTTATTGCCACTTGGGGCTGTTTTTGTCTGGATGTCATGGCTACCACGTTAGCAAGCAATTATCTATGTAAACATCCAGTGGACCCAGAGCTACATTATTCAGTTGGCGTCTGTTTTCTTTTAACCTTTTTAACTCTGGTGTTGTCTCCTGAGAGATATGTCTGACTCTTAAACTGCTACAAGCTCCATTTTCTTCTCTAGCTACTACTTATTGAACCCGTCTTCATTTGGTGAGCTCCAGTGGAGTTTATCAGAATATGCTTTGCAGAAAAAAGAGCTTAAGTAAATGCAGCAACAAATCTGCATATGGGCAGCGTGTAGATGTGTCACTATAAGCAATAATGTTTACATAGTGACTTGATTTGTTTGTTAATAAACAAAATATTGATTAGTGCCGCTTTGAACGTGCATCCTGAACGTTAGCTTATTTCACTGCTGCATCCCGGCCTGCCTTTTTGTGAGATGCATGAGAACAAAGCAATAGCCATTTTAGTCGGTGTAATACACATTTTCCGTTGCCTGGTAGCCACTTCCATAACAACATTGCACTTATTCAGAGGAAGAGAGAGAGAGGGGAAAGAAAGAGCTATCAGCACTCAAAGACCAATTGGCTTTTATCCATTGATGCCGTGTGCATCGGCGGCGGCGGCGGCATATGCGAGGCATTTCTCTGAAGTCAGCACGGCATTATTAAGTCAAATTAATCCCTGAAGCTGAGTGCTTGACCCTTTCTTGCCGGGGGGATGCTATCTCGTTGTGGCGCATTAGGAGGCCCAATTGATCCCGTTTTAAATAAGGCCATTTCTGGACTCTCACCAAGAGGCTCACCCACCCTGAGATCCTCATTAACACTCCCCCCTATCTCACGCTGTCATCCTCACAAATTATTCGCTCCCCCACGCCTGTCGTCTTATAGCACGCTGTCGCAGTGTTGCTATTTCTTTTTTTCATTTCTGTCCATTGGGCGCCTTATCTTGCTTCAGTTCACCCGTCGCTGTTTTCCCCCAGCCTTCTCCTCCCTTTCTATTTTCGTCTGTTTGGCTCTTAGTGAGTCTGAGGGAGAGACTGAAAGGGAATTACAGAGTCCTTGGTGTCATTGAAGCCACAGAGTGACAGAGCAAAGAGAATAATGAGCCCTCCATCCTTCTCCTCAGACCAGACTCTCTCTGGGTATTTGTGTGGTTCAAAGGTCATTTATCTTGGTGCTTTGGAGACGGTGACACACTCTTTCCCCATGACTCACCCACAGACACATTTGAGTTAAATGAAACTAATTAACTACACATTTTGGATGATGGATTTTAGGCTCCCATTCTAGTAGCAATTACGGAGTTTCAGGACTATTGATTTAATTGTTCGGAGTCGAGCTACAGCAGATTGTGTTGCCAGGAGGAACAACTATAGAAGTTTAATGTATAACCCCGGGTAATTATTGTTAGGAAAGTGCGCTGCAAATCATCAAATTCTTTCTCTGCACACAGCCATTGATTGTTTGTGGCGTTCAACTTCAGCTTCGACAGGTATCCTTTCATCAACAGGCAGCCTATATTTGAAGCTCATACAATGCACTGCCGCGGGATATTTGCTGCGTTAAGCAAGAAAGAAACTGGATGTAATATGCTGAGTGTGCACGACTTTCAAAATCAATGGCATAAATATGACTTAAACATGCAACCATAACAACGTGGACGTTGTAGCAGTGTGGCAAAACGAGATTTTACACTGTATTACAATAACAATAACTGCACAATGACTTAAGATGAGAGTCTATGGGACGATTTCCCTTCGATTCTATTGGCTCTAACGGTCAGGCAAGGGGGGCCAGAGATATGGAAAATCCACCCAAATGGCCCCAGAAGAGGTTTTCTTTGCTAAATCTGTCTAAAAAGGTCAGATATCACTTGTTTTGCATCAATCTTGATACAGGGTACTTATTAGATGTTGTACTTTGGATTCCTAAAGCTTTTAGTCTACTAACCCATCATCCAAGGGTAGTTTTCACTATAAGTACAAAACATCTTTTGGACGGACACTATAATTTACAGTTTTTTACCATGTTCAATCTCAATTTTCTTTAAAATAAAAAACATCTATATTGAATCTGACTTTTCTACATCCAACTCACAAGTTGATCATTACTTTGAGAAAAAGAAAAATTATTAATTTAACCCTTTTAGAATATATGGTCATTTGTTCTGGGAATGTCATTTTCAAGCCTGAAATCTGAAAAACAGGCTCGGGGCCTAACAGGTTAAGGAGTATGCTCGGTTTCAGGTGTGTATCAGTATGTAGTGTCTCTACTTTAAAGAGTCCTCTCCTGCTGATGTTCAGGTGTATATCAGTATGTAGTGTCTCTACTTTAAAGAGTCCTCTCCTGCTGATGTTCAGGTGTGTATCAGTATGTAGTGTCTCTACTTTAAAGAGTCCTCTCCTGCTGATGTTCAGGTGTATATCAGTATGTAGTGTCTCTACTTTAAAGAGTCCTCTCCTGCTGATGTTCAGGTGTGTATCAGTATGTAGTGTCTCTACTTTAAAGAGTCCTCTCCTGCTGATGTTCAGGTGTGTATCAGTATGTAGTGTCTCTACTTTAAAGAGTCCTCTCCTGCTGATGTTAAGGTGTGTATCAGTATGTAGTGTCTCTACTTTAAAGAGTCCTCTCCTGCTGATGTTCAGGTGTGTATCAGTATGTAGTGTCTCTACTTTAAAGAGTCCTCTCCTGCTGATGTTCAGGTGTGTATCAGTATGTAGTGTCTCTACTTTAAAGAGTCCTCTCCTGCTGATGTTCAGGTGTGTATCAGTATGTAGTGTCTCTACTTTAAAGAGTCCTCTCCTGCTGATGTTCAGGTGTGTATCAGTATGTAGTGTCTCTACTTTAAAGAGTCCTCTCCTGCTGATGTTCAGGTGTATATCAGTATGTAGTGTCTCTACTTTAAAGAGTCCTCTCCTGCTGATGTTCAGGTGTATATCAGTATGTAGTGTCTCTACTTTAAAGAGTCCTCTCCTGCTGATGTTCAGGTGTGTATCAGTATGTAGTGTCTCTACTTTAAAGAGTCCTCTCCTGCTGATGTTCAGGTGTGTATCAGTATGTAGTGTCTCTACTGTGACATGTCTCCATGCTTTAATGTTCTGCAGCAGAGTGGCTAAACTTTGACAAACACATTGAAAAGCCCTAACAATATATTTGTAAGTGATAAAACACTATTATATAACATTCTACGATCATTTAATACTTTGAAAAGTGCTATTAATCATAATGGTTACTTTTGAAATGTTTAGTACATTTTGATGATATTACTTTTGAATTCAACATATAATGCTCATCTTCATATTCTGCTCTGATTGGTTAGCTGCCGGCTCTGTTGTGATTGGTCAACCGCTTAGAGATGTCATAATAAGGCCTCTTTAAGCTGGTATTTAAGGTTTTCTCATTTAACGTATAAAGTACTAACAACAATATCACAACATATAATCATCTAAACATTTCGTTCTTTTTTCACCGCATCCTTTCTTTGACATCCCCTTTTTGAACTATAGTCGGAAAGCCAAACATGGAAGAATTACCGCAGGATGTAATAAACCTTATCTGTTCGACGCAAACCGGATTACAAAGGACAGAAATACCTCCGCGCGGCTTATCATGCTAACATTGTGCAGATTGCAGCAATTGATTTTGAATAGCATGTTGCTCGAGGAGGCGCATTCAGAGTCAAAGCAGATGGTGATAGTGGAGAGGTGGAAGTAATTAGAATGGCTAATCCTCGGTGAGGTGGTGTTTTGACGCCTTCTCGACTACGCTCACACAATAACCAAGAGGAACAATAACACACTAACGCGAGCTTTCAATCACCGTGGACCATTTTATCTTGCTCACATTTCTCATGATGGGTTCATTTTGCAGCTTGGCGCAGTGACACAAACCGGAGGGCACAATTAGAAGACAAAGTGTGGTTATGACTGCAGTCAGGGTGGTTTCCATAGTGATACTGGTTAATTACTCAGGAGACGAGGTTAAATATAACAAATACATTTACTCAAGTATTATTTCCCCATACTTAACGGGAACATCTCCCGTCTATGACCATCACTCTCTGATTCCGTGGCCGAGACCCTCATTCATGCATTCGTCTCCTCCCGGTTGGATTATTGCAACGGAGTCCTGTTTGGGGTTCCCAGTAAAGCCCTGGACAGGCTCCAGTATGTGCAGAACATCACCCCCCCCCTGATCCACCTCCACTGGCTCCCAGTCAAGCACCGTATCACCTATAAACTCCTTCTTCTGACTTACAAATCCCTCCATGCCCTCGCCCCCCAATACTTGTCTGACCTTCTCCGCTACCACACTACATCCCGGAAACTAAGATCATCTGGACAGGATCTCCTCTCCACCCCCCGCACCAGGTTGTGGACTTTCGGTGACAGAGCCTTCAGTGTGGCATCCCCCACCCTCTGGAACTCTCTCCCCCCCCCAAATCCGCAGCGCCCCAACCCTGGACAAATTCAAAAAAGCCCTCAACCTTTTTACCAAGGTTTTCCCCACTGTATAGTTAGTTTAATAGGTTTATTTTTCCGCTACATATGAAAAAAACACTGAATAAAGTAGTTTCATGTGGTTCTCCAGTTCGGCGCTGCTAACCGAGCTAGCTCAGCTTGTTGCTCTGATAACTTAAGATCCAGACGTCCGTGACTAAAATCCTTCATCCGGTTAAATATAGTTCAAACAAATACCAAGTGTATCGCATTAAAGTTCAAGAAAGGATGGTTTGAACTGTCTTTTCTTCAATTCCTGTATTTTGTTCATATCGTTGGGGAAAAAATATCAGTTTTTTCCAATATCGTGCAGCCCTACTTTGTAGGTAATAAACAATGGCGGCATTTCAGACGAGGGGAGTGTGTGGGAGAGAAACCTAGCCTTTGCAGACCATTTACATGCACTAAAACCTATATTAAACACTACAGGAAAAGGAACCCTCCCAAAAGCATAATAGGGCCTCTTTCAGTAATGTGGAATGCAGGACTAGTATTTCTACTTTTACACAACTAGAGGATCTGAGTGCTTCTTCCTCCTCTGCTCTGGTGGGTCCAGTTCCTCTAAATCTGCCCAGAGCACATTACTGTTTGTTGTTCAGGGGTCAATTTGTCTAAACATCCAAACTCAATTACAATTTGTTCTTAGGAAACTTGTATGATGTGCATATTTTTTGATAGATTCTGTTTTCCTTCATAGCTCCCAGTTGCTGCTTTTTTACTCGGAGGCACTATTTGCCACATGCCTCATTATTTAGTGCCTCTTTGCCTCTATCTGGTATGCACACATTACTTTTATGAAAGATGGCAGACACCTATGCCTATACCTTCTCCATTTACTCGGTGAGGCTGTAAATCAAGATGCGAATGGTAGTTTTAGTGGCCCATAAAAAGATAGATACAAGACATTATGTTCAATTTACTGTGCATCAAGCAACATGTTAGCACACCTGTGTGGTCACTCTTTACTTCCTGTTGTCGGTAGATGGTCGCTGTTACGTCTCGGCTGAGTAACTGTTTATATTCACATTGCACGACCTTGAGGAAAATGCGGCTCCGGCTGGCCATTGGGAGCTTAGTGGTGTGTGCGATAGATCGCTGAGGTACATTAAACAAGCAATGAGGTACAGAGCATTGTCGTAAACGAGATTTAACCTCCGAAGTGTGACTTTAGTGCGTCTCATTGTGACGCCACCATTTTCATATTGGCAGACAGGCCTGGAAAGGTGCCATGTTCAGCTAATAACTGTCACAAGTCTATGTGATTTGAATGGTAAATTAACTGCATTTATCGAGTGCTTTTTCCAGTCTTCTCGACCCCTCAAAGGACTTTTCAGCATTCATCCATTCATACTGAGGCAAAGGCTAACACACACACACACACACACACACACACACACACACACATACACACACACACACACACACACACACACACACACACACACACACACACACAGTTGGTCATGGATTCGCAGCAATTTGGGGTTAAGTATCTTGCCGTGGGATACATCAACCACAGAGTTTCCAGTTGGAGGAAGAACAATTACTGAGGCACCGCCAGGTTTGTGAGGGTTACTTTAAAAATGTATTCTGTTAGAATTACTTATTACTTATAAAAAAAAAGGAGCAATCACCAAATTAAAATATATAAAAGTAATGTGATCAAAAAAAAAAAAAATTGTAAAAAAAAATTGTGTGTCTGTGGGTGTGTGTGGGAAGTTCCCTCTTTGCATGAGATGCATGTTACTTGCACAATACAAATTAGGAAACTTAGGAAACATTTGACTCCAACTGGAGCAGATTTATTTAAAAAAAATAGCAACATACTATACAAGCATTTTTTGGGTAAAAGAAAAAAACTTTATACAAACCCTGAATGTTACAGTATTCCTCCAGTATGTCATGCCATGCCCTGTAACAGTTCTTTTTGGTAGTGAAGCACAGAGGGACCTGCCACTTCCTGCAGTACACAGGTGTCTTCACCCTTCTGTTGCCAGCATCAGAGCACCTCCTGCTGTACCTCCTGACCTTGGTGGCATCTTCCCCATAATACTCGGGCATCCAGAAGCCATCTCCTCATCGCCTTCCTCACTGTGAAAACAAATGTGGAAAAAACAAATAGATTAATTCTCTGGCTTGTACTTTCAAAAATGTAACTCAAATCAGAAATACTTTCTCTACAACAACAGCAGAACATCAATTCTGAGTGTGTGAAATAACATTATATCACTCAAAATGTATACTGTGTCAATTATGTGAGACGGGGTTCATATAATATTTTCAATATTTAATAATATTCCGTCTGTCATATATTTATATTTTATATATATATATATATATATATATAATATAAGTAATAATACGTAAATACGTTACGCCTGCGGAGGGGGAGCTATGTGTAAACTGCATCTCCTGCAGCTGAAGCCACAGACTGTTAATCGTTGGACCTACTCTTCTGCCGTGAATGAAAGGATTGATTATCAGTAATCATTTTAAAGTGACAAGAGACATAACCTTGAGCAGCGTTTTTATTCCTTTGAACACAACTTTTGATCACAAAACAGCCAAGGTAAGACCTAATTATTGTCATGGATTTGAAAACTGATATTGTTTACTTGCTATGTTCTGGCTGCTAGCTCGGTTAACGTTGTGCCTGTAGTGATGGGGTGTATACCCATTGAATCTGTGGAATCTCAGCTTTCAGAAAATGTGTTGTTTGTGCAGAAAGTATGAATTATAAATGATCTTTTTTGTGAGTTATGAGCAGAAATAGCAATTGCCCGTTTTTGCCATGGGCTCATTTAGAGGCTTCTTGTTTCTAAAATTTTTTTTCGTATCGTCAGTTAGCCAGGTTTCCTCCGGTCAGATGGGTATGGAATATTAATAGTTAATAGACACTTCAGATATAGCCCTGTTGCTACATATATAGCATTTTCGGACCCGAGCTCGGGTCCGTGGGGCTTAAGAGGTTTTAACCAAAACCTCCAATCTCGTCTCATTGATTGGACTCCAGGTTGGCTGACTCCTGAGTCCAATTAGCTCTTGAAGAAGTCTTTAGCCTAGGGGTTCACATACTTTTTCCACCCTGCACTGTGAATGTTTACATGGTGTGTTCAATAAAAACATGAACACATATTATTGTTTTTGTGGTATTAGTTTAAGCAGACTGTGTTTGTCTATTGTTGTGATTTAGATGAAGATCAGAACACATTTTATGACCAATTTATGCAGAAATCCAGGTCATTCCAAAGGGTTCACTTTTTCTTGCAACTGTATCTGAAAAGCTGACAAACAATGCTCTTTTTAGATTTTTAGTAACATCACGTTTTTGTATGTAACTATAAGGGAATACCTTTTTTCTTTGTATCTGGATTACATAATCCTGTAATCTGTTACTCCCCAAACCTGGCCATAGCCACCAATATTAAAACTACTATTCTTTTCACCTGCTTTGCACATTTAATACACATTAGCAATACATATTAAGTGTCCATAGCCTTGGGTAAATTGATACGCAGAATCAGGAACACAAAAACACCATAAGGTCAAATATAGCTAATAATCTGCAGCACATAATGATCCACAAATCAAGGCATTCAGTGCTTCTGCCTCATGGTGACGAGGAAGTGTCTGAAGCAGATTTCTGCCGCCTCAGCGCTGTCTGCAGACATTAAAAACACTGACAGAGCTGACATCTGCTGCTATGACAGGTGTAAGAGTTTACTTGCATGAGCTGCACGATATACAAAGTCACATGATGTGTTGGGCTCAGCGTGAACTTTTGTTGCGACAGCAGTTCGTGCCAAAACATGAGAGTAATGTTCAATAGCGGATTATTAGTTACACACAGAGTGGAAAAAGAACAGATAGATGCTTCCTTTTGCAGAAGAAGAAGAAGCTGTTAGTCCAACTTCATTTATTAGTTTTAATCCCAAAACTGAATTTGGCCAAAAGTGTTTAAATCCTCCGCCTTTTTAATGATGTGTCGGCTTATTCTTTACATGGTGGATGTGGTGTCAGGACACTGACACTTCCTCTTTAGAAACAGCCGCTAACATCTTTAACACTTTGCAGGAGTTTACTCTCATTAACTTGGAAACTCTTAATCTTTAGAGGATGAAATATAGAGACTAATCCACGTCAATGACCAGCAGAAGTTTAACTCGAAAGTTCAAAAGAAAACTGCAAAATATTCCAAATAATCCTGATTTAAATTTAAGTTTTGTTTTTTGACAGCGTCATTACTAACTGTTTTATCGCCTGGTTCTCTTGCTGAAACATTCATTCTATATTTAAAAACACTGAACTGACAACAATAAGTACTGATTTTACTGTCAATTTAAAAACTATTCAACCACAAACACCGTCAAAACCAATTAGTGAGTTTCCTAATAAGGCTAAATTGTACTGACCTCTTGACCCTGTCAGTTTTGATGTTCTTGTTTTATGAAACAAAGCATACTTCCTTACAGGACGTCTATCTCTGATGTTCTTCCATCTTCATCACAATGACCCAAATACACACCATATTATGACATGATGATAATATCCTCATGTTCAGATCCTAAATGTTGCTGTGAGACATTTGATTTGTTATGGATGAGAAATAGGAATGTGACTTTTTCTGCATGAGACCATCCAGCTGGAAACTCGGGGACACTTGAGAACTGAAGCCTACTTGACATTCCTGGAAGACAAAAGAAAGCATGACTGGCTTTTTCATCAGTGGCCAAGTTCTCTGTTCGACATACTCAAGTTATGTGTTGTGTAAAAAGTAGGAGATTTCCACCCAAATAATGTGCAAAAACGTTACAGTTGAACTTATTCGAAGTTGCTACATACAGTATGTAACTCAAGCTCTTCTCTCGGGTGTGTAACAGCTGCTTCTCCTGTCAAAGGATTTACATATTTTCTCAATGACTTACACCACAAATGAATGCAAATGATCAATATTCATCATATGATAAATTACCCTCCATTAGTGTGTGTGTGTGTGTGTGTGTGTGTGTGTGTGTGTGTGTGTGTGTGTGTGTGTTTCAGGATTGCATTCATCAAGTCCTTCATATCCAATAATTGAATTCCAAGAGTAAAAAATGATCCACAGTGTAATGCACCCGTGGCACACTGCATTTAAAACCTATTATTCACTAGCAACTTGTCATCGATAGTTCTTCGAATTTTTTTTTCTCCAGCTGCTTTAAAAAAAACGTTTAAATGGCGACATATTTGTACCTGTATAATCATAGCGGTGTGATTGTGGTGCCGGGTGCAGATGGTCAGCACTAACCTTTCATTATCTCTTCCGGTGAAGGAAAGACAGCCGAAGAAAGACAATTACACAGAAAGCAATTAGTGCCACACTCTCAGTGTTGTGGAACGGAGAGGTGTAATTACGCAGAAGAAGTTTGTGACGGCTATGAATGTCTCGGGTATGAGACGACGCTATTAGCCATCCTTGTTTTTTTAATTAGTGCTTCTGACTATTTATTTTTTGCTGCGACATTAAGGGTAATGTTGCAGGGAGGGGAGCCGGGTGCAGTCACAGGAACAGTTGTCATAACTCACACAGAGCTGCTTCATTGTCACTTAATGTAGCATGAAACATCAAAGTTGTATCCAAACAAGTCACTTTATCAACTGATAGACCACTTTCATTGATCGAAGAGCGGTACTTGCAGAACACTTCTCTGCTAAATGGCTTTTTGGTGGAATTGCTTTTTTGTGTTTTCTATTAAACATCCTCAAATCTTCCCATGACACTCTCCGAACACACTTTAAACAACAGAGCTAATTCCATGTATGAAATTGTGGTTTCATTGGAACATTATCCTGTACTTGCTTTTGCTGTGACCGTCTCCGTCGAGTCACATTGTTAATACAGAATGTGATGGGCTTGTAAGATTATTGTAAGATGTCGGTAGATTTATGAAATGTTTTGACAATGCTAGCTGCTTAGCTCCATGTTGTGTTTATTGTTTGTTTACTTCATTTGCAGAATGTAAAAATACACAAGCACAACAAATGATATACAACGCAGGAAGAGGAAGAAAAAAAAGGTTAAACCTCTATGGAAGCAAACAAGAGACAGAAGTATTTGAATTTTATCAGACACCGAATTTATAGCATTGAAAATAATTACTTTGAAAATCATGTATCTGAATTGTTTTGTCCGATGTGAAATAAAAGTGTAACAATTCAAGCTAAAAAAATTCGAATAGTCAAATTCAGATCCCAAAAATTCAAGTGGAAAACATTTGAATGCACAATTTTGGTGTTAAAAAATTGGAAGTCAAAAAATTCGGTGTTTCAAATTCGATGTCCAAAATTGCAATGCAACATCATCCGGGCTATTCAGACAGGATAAGCAATCGAGCCCGAATGCAATCAAACCGACTTCTGGCCTATCAGAGCACGGCTTTGTCAGTCATTGATTGATTGAAAAGTTTATTAACAGCTTGTATATTGGGTACAGTACAGTACAGCTCAAAACATACAATTGTTAAGGGGATGCAGACCAGAGAAAGACTTTCCTCTTGTTTACATCAGGGTCCCCCATTTTCAATTCATCATATCATTTAAGACATATAAGACATATTTGACATACAGATGGCTTATTTACAATTTACATACAGGTGGTTTTTTACATACAGATTTCTTATTTACAATTTTCATTTTAGATTTCGTTCTAATACATCCTAACCGGACATTTAAGACCAACCAAGTCTACAGATATACAGTTAGTAACAGAGTCTAAAATGCGAGTATATACATAGATGGGGGGGGGGGGGAAGCTGTCCATTGTACGACAGGTTGAGATTTGTACCATTACCGGGGCCAGTTTTGCAATGCTCTCCCCCGAAGGTGCTCTTTAAGAGAGGTTTTGAAGGTAAGTACAGTTTTACTTTCCTTTACAGTTGTGGGAAGAGCGTTCCACCTTGATGTGGCATCATTGCGAAACGTGTATTCCCCCTTTTTTGTGCCAAATCTGGGTTTCACATGATTTGTGGAGCTCCCTCTGGTGTTATGATCATGGTATTCCTTGACCTTTGGGAAGAATTTTGACATGTACATGGGTACCATAGAGGTGTAGTGGATCTTGTAGACCAGGCCCATTGCAAGTAGCTGTACTCTGTCGTCTACTCTAAGCCATCCTAGGTTGTCAAAGTGGGCAGAGGTGAGGTGGGTTCTAGATGAAAGGTCAAGCAGTAGTCTGACCAGTTTATTTTGCGATGTTTGAAGTTTTATTTTTAGCGCCTTGGAGGTGCTATGGTACCATGACGTGCAAGCATAGTCATGGTACCCTTGAATGAGGGCTCCTGCCAGAGTCTTCAGGGTGTTTTGGTTTACCAGAGAGGAGATCCGGTATAGGAATCTAGTTCTTTGATTGACTTTCTTTATTACATTGGATGCCATTTTGTCACAGGAGAGGTTTGCCTCAAGAATAGATCCTAGTTATGTAATTTCCTTCTTACTTGTGACAATAATGTCACCTACTGCAACTGAAAAGTCGTCGGATTTGCTGAGATTATGTTTCAAACCGAAGAGAATGGACTCTGTTTTACCCAGGTGTAATGATAATTTATTATCGGCGAGCCAGGTGCAGATTCTGCCGAGCTCGGAGCTGAGGGTTTTTTCAACCTGCAATCTGCTCCTGTCAGAGACCAGCAGTGCTGAGTCGTCCGCGAACAAAAACAAGAATAATATACATTTAATAGTCGTGACAAATTAATAGAACAACATATAATGAAACAGATATACAATAACAAGGGGAAACGTGTGTGTGTGTGTGTGTGTGTGTGTGTGTGTTTTGTGACATATTATGGAAAATGTTTGCTCTCTCCTATCACATATATTTTGTGTTGGAGCGATAGGATTTAGCCTTTGCAGACCATTACCATGCAAAAAAAACAACTTAATTTAATGGAATTGTAATTATTGTATTCTAACTGTATTTGTGTCATTGTGTTATTTTCACATTTATCTTGTCATTTTACCATTTTCTCAGATATGTTTGTTGATTTGCGAGTCATCTCACGCCTAGCCTACTGCAACTCCCTCCTGGCTGCTCTACCTGCATGTGCCATCCGACTTCTGCAGCTCATCCAGAATGCAGCGGCTCGTCTGGTCTTCAACCTTCCTAAATTTTCCCACACCACTCCGCTCCTCCGCTCCCTTCACTGGCTTCCGGTAACTGCTAGAATCCACTTCAAGACACTGGTACTTGCATACCATGCTGTGAATGGATCTGGCCCTTCCTACATCCATTGGCGTTATATTTGACCCCACCCTCTCCCTCGAGCCCCACATCTGTCAAGTTGTAAAAACCTCATTTTTCCACCTCCGCAATATTGCCAAACTCCGTCCCTCTCTCACCCGCCCTGCAGCTGAGCGACTCATTCACGCCTTCATCTCCTCCCGCTTTAACTATTGCAACTCACTCCTCTACGGCATCAGCTCCACCTCCCTCAATAGACTCCAGCGTGTCCAGAACGCAGCCGCCAGACTCCTCACCCACACCAAATCATGGCATCACATCACCCCGGTCCTCAAAGTCTGAGTCCCTCACCCTGTTCTAGTCCCGCCTCAAAACCCACCTCTTCAACTCTGTATCCATAAGCCTCCCCCCCCCTCAACCAACTTCCTCCTGACTGCTTTTCTGTTTTGTTTTGTTACTTTTTTGTTTTGTTTTTGTTTTGTTTGTCTACCCTCCCTCCCAAATGTAAAGCGTCTTTGGGTTCAAGAAAAGCGCTATAGAAATATAATTTATTATTATTATCATTATCCAGGACATGGTTAAACCGTACACCCCAGCACGTGCACTCCGCTCTGCATCAGCCAAACGGCTCGCTGCACCCTCGCTGCGAGGGGGACCCAAGTTCCCATCAGCAAAAACACGTGGGTTTGCTATCCTGGCTCCAAGATGGTGGAATGAGCTTCCCATTGACATCAGGACAGCAGATAGCTTACACACCTTCCGGCGCAGACTGAAAACTCATCTCTTTCGACTCCACTTCGAGCGATAGAACTATTAACAAAGCATTTATATACTAACAAAGGACTGGCTTATCTATAGCCAGTTGAGTAGCACTTGAAATGTTTTTGCTCTATGAAACCTGATGTACTTTTATGATTCTGTTTTCTTCTAGTTTGTATTTTGTTGGTCGAACGCACTTATTGTAAGTCGCTTTGGATAAAAGCGTCAGCTAAATGCAATGTAATGTAAATACATTTGAATTGAACCCAAAAAGCATAAAAGGGCCTCTTTAAGATCCAGTTCAAGATGAACCAAAAGCACCACATGTATTGAACTCTTCTGTAGTTTCTCATCCCTCCCTCAGCTCCTCACTGATTACTCCCAAAAGTAGTAAACAAAGGAGTCTAATTGGATTTTAGTATTTGCAAACCATTACTATGCAACAACAACAACAAAACCCAAAAAGCAAACATGGCAGTTATTTTAAAACACTTACACTGTTTTTTTTTATAGCGCATGGTGGAAAGGAGCAGGGAGAAGAACGTCTTATTTACCTGCCACAAAACAACAATTAAATAACTATTACAAAATTAAATAAAAGCAAAATTCTTTCAGTCACAGTTGCTCACAAATACTGAAACATAAAACCAGAACACAATCAACAGTCAACTTCAAACTAATTACGCTTTCTTTATTTTCTTAAACGTAACAATATTCTTACAGCCCTTTAAATCATTCGGCAAAGAATTCCACTTCTTTACGAAAATGACAGAGACACACATATGCTTTAAAGTAGTACGAGCAACCTGATGCTTACAATTTAATTTCATCCTATGATGCTCATCTTCTGAAATTAAAACACATTTTGTTTTTAAAGGTCCCATGTCATGGCCATTTCCACTGATCATAATTCCATTGTTGAGGTCTACTAGAATAGATTTATATTGTACAATTTTCCAAACTCAGCATTTCTGTATAGTATGTGTATTCAGTGAATTTCACTCTCTGCCTTTAACGGCTCGTTGTAGCTCCAACAGCTCCAGCCCCCACCCTCCCTGTGAGCACAGTGTGCTCTGATTGGTCGGGACGTTGTGAATCGCACTGAGCTCCGTGGAGGTGTTGTTTCCTTGTTTAGCGATACACAGCGAAACACAGCCAAACTCACCCTGAGCACACACAAAGTCACAGCCGAAGTAAAAACAATAAGTGGCTTGATAGTGAGTAAGAAAAAGGTTGATAAACGCAGAGAGAATGGGTCTGCAGAGAGAATGGGTCTGCAGAGAGAATGGGTCTGCAGAGAGAATGGGTCTGCAGAGAGAATGGGTCTGCAGAGAGAATGCGTCTGCAGAGAGAATGGGTCTGCAGAGAGAATGGGTCTGCAGAGAGAATGGGTCTGCAGAGAGAATTTCGCCGCGATCCCAACTGTCTGTTGTCCCTGCAGCCAGGGAGGAGAAATCAGCATGCACTGAGTGTGTGAGGAAGTCCGTGGATTGGTTAATTTGGACCAATCAGCCGGGGCTTAAAGTAGCGGCTCCGCGGACGTAACGTAACGGCTCCACGGATTGGTCCATTTCGTTCCGGGTACGGTTGACATCATGCGTACCCGGAAGAATCAAATGGACAGTGACGTATCTCCAACGAGGCGTTTTGGGGAGGTATTTTCTGTTTTAGAGTTTTACTCGCTACAGGGTGTACTTTGAGGGTTTTGACTCTGCACACCGTTTACATGCATACAAACCTTCATAACACACAAGGGGACGGGTACTAACCGGAAAAGCATGACATGGGACCTTTAAGATCCAGTTCTAGATGAACCAAACTCACCACGTGTTGAGCTCTTCTGTATTTTCTCATCTCTCCCCTCTCCCTGATTACTCCAAACCAGCAGAATGACCTTCCTGCCGCAGTCATTACAGCAGAGTCACTCTCCATCTTCCACCTGTGGGCTGAAACGCATCTGTTCCAAGAATTATCTCTCGCTAGACCTCCTTTCCCATCACACCTCTTAATTACAGCTTTATTTCACACTCCTGTCTCTCATATGATAATTCGGTGGTCGTAAGAATGTTGTTCAGACAAAATATGGCTGCTGCTGCTTTGGAAATCCAATTTGATTAAAAGGAGACATTGCCATTCACAGCAGCACTCTTTTCATTTTGAACACGGGAGAGGAAGTAAACAACCTGAAAGCCTTGTTCATGAGTAGCACCTTAGTGGGAAGGCCACGTTCACACTTCATCATTTCAAGTGTCTCATATTTGGATAAAATCCAGGTGAGGTTTAAAGCACCATCATTCAAATGTAAGGCTTAACAGACGTAGACATGGATGATGCTTTTAGGACTGTGTTCAGGGTTCACTACACACAACAGGACATGTTTTGTATTTTTGATTAAGAGAAACTATGCGGCCAGGATGTATTACTTGCATATTAGGAAAAAACACACTTAATAGAGTGTGGGATTGAGTCTTAACATGGTGTTTTCGGTTAGATGCCTGAATTAAGGTCTGTGGTTAACACAAGTATCAACCTAGTCTCACGGCAATTCGTGTTATAGTCACGACATTAATCTATTGTTTCGTGTCCACCAACATGATTTCCCCATTTTTTTTCGTGTCAAACCGAACGATTTTAAAAGCTATGTAAATAATAACAAATTAGAAGGAAAATACAAAAAATACAGATTTCAGTATTCCGACACAGAATGATTTTAGAAGCAATGTATTTTATATTGGTAGTATGTTTCGTGCCTGCACCAAATAATAACAAATTAGAAGGAAAAAAGATTATCATGGCTTGATATTGAGTATTATTACTTGATATTAAGAAAATGTTTCTATGAACCACACAGCTTCCGGTCTTCTAAGACCCGACCGGACAAACAGACGTGCTGCAGGCACGAAACATACTACCAATAGAAATACATTGCTTTTAAAATCGTTATGTGGGACATGAAAAAAAGGGGGAAATCGTGTTGGTGAACACAAATCAATAGATTACATTAATTTTGTGACTATTACACGAAATGCAGTGAGACTGGGTTGCAAGTATAGGAGATGTTTAGTTTTATGTCAGAAAATATGCGACTAGTAAATGAATTAAAACTGTGACTAAATGAGACTACTAAACGTCACAACACTGAATATTAGCTGCCTTTAGTCATGAATTAGCTTTTAACTTCTCGCAGTTATGCTTATCATAAAAGCGGTGGTAATCTGTGAAGGTAATTCTGCTGAAAATCTGAGCTACGCTTTCCATTATCCGAGGGGTTAATGGGGCAATAAATCGTCTGATTCTTGTGTAGCATGTACCTACAGTAGCATTAGCGACATATGTGCATCTACGCTGTTGTCTTTAAGATACATGCAAATAAGGGTTGGTCATACCCAAGTGGAGTGGTACGGACTAATGGTCCCAAAGGTGTCTGTTAACTACTCAAAACAGAAAAATAATGATTTTTAAGAAATAACTTTAATAGTTAACGTCTATAACAACTTGGCTAGCGTTAGCTCGGTGGTCAGGGACCAAGTATGCGTGCTTTTATTTTTCCCTCTCTCAATCAACAAGGGAGAATATTTCCATATAATCTATTCATTTAAACGGACAAGGCACATTAATCAACATTACTGTAAATGTGCCAATATTAGCCAGCTGCTTTCTTCAACTGTTGTCCTTTGGCGAGATGTTTGGAAACCACAGCAACAGAAATCAGCCAAACATTAGTGCATTAATACATCAACAGTTTCCCCTGTTCAGTATGTAACCATGCAAGCAAGCAACAAAGCAATACTGATTATACACATGTTGGACGCATGCCAACATGCACAACAGCAATCAGCGATTAGCAATTAAATAAAATGCAACAATCATAATGGAGATTGAGATCAAAAGAACATTTCAGAGTTATGTCAGTGTAACTTTAGCTACCACTATCACAGGGAACAGACACAGTGAGTGGATATTCCCACAAACTAATCACTGATGTGTTTACGCTGAGCTTCAGTCTGCAATGTTCTAAACAACAGATAAAGCCAGACATCTAGGTGTAGTCATGGACTCTGACCTGAGTTTCAACAGTCACATTAAAACAGTTATTAAATCAGCCTACTATCACCTAAAGAACATATCTAGGATTAAAAGACTAATGTCACAGGAGGATTTGGAAAAACTTTGCAGTAGACTGGACTACTGCAATGGTGTCTTCATAGGTCTCACTAAAAAACCTATTAGGAAGCTGCAGCTGATTCAGAACGCTGCTGCTCGAGTCCTCACTAACACTAAGAAAGTGGATCACTCCTGTTCTGAAGTCTTTACACTGGCTTCCTGTGTGTCAAAGAATAGATTTCAAAACACTGCTGCTGGTTTATAAAGCTTTGAATGGTTTAGGCCCAAAATACATTTCTGACCTCCTGCTAAATTATGAACCATCCAGATCTCTCAGGTCTTCAGGGACTGGTCAGCTTTCTGTCCCCAGAGTCAGAACTAAACATGGAGAAGCAGCGTTCAGTTATTATGCTCCATCTGGAACAAACTCCCAGAAACCTGCAGGTCCGCTGCAACTCTGACTACTTTTAAATCCAGGCTGAAGACTTTTCTTTTTGTCGCTGCTTTTAATTGAACTATTCACATCTTAAACTTCACTGTAACTTTTATCCATGTATTTTTTCTTTTAATGTTTATTTTATTAGCTATTCTTTTTAATGACTGCTTTTAAATGCCATTGTCTTAATGTCTTTCGTAAAGCACTTTGAATTGCCTTGTGTTGAAAGGTCCTATATAAATAAACTTGCCTTGCCTTGCCTTTACACTTGGGAGAAATGCTGATGCATTCACATTTGCATCCAGCCTGATTGATGCATCAATCCATTAAAGACCTATTAATCAGATGTCAGTCCTTCTAGAATGTATTTACAGCTACTTTTGTGAACCTACACCTAAGATGTATGAAGTGTAATGTGGTATAAAAAATGTAAGAAGTAGAAAGTACAGGTATTTGTTGAACACAAATACCTGTACTTTCTACTTCTTACATTTTCCAAACAGGCTGGTTACTTTAGTTTGAATGTGTGTTTGGTAGGGATGTAACGATATACCGAGTATCGCGATAAATAAACGTCCCAATACCGTCGTGAGACTGACAAAATCTACCGCGATAAAAAAAAAAATGTTATTTATTTTTTAAACACTTTGTTTTTTTAAACCTTTATGGTCCCATTGAGATCATCGATCTCTTTCTCAAGAGAGACCTGTCCAACATGGCAGCAAGTAGGTTACAACATGAACATAAAACAACAGAACACAAAAGGACATCGTATTTACAGGGCTACATTTAAACACCTAGAGACATTGACAAGTACCAACAGTATATTTATATCTCTGTCAATAAGCCTCACCTTCTTGGCAAACACTGTATTGTTGTTGAAGTGGTGGAGAGACAATGCACAGTTTGACCCACTGCTGTCTCCCATGGCCAAAGCATATCTCTCCGTCCCACTGAGGTGGCGTTAGACTTTTTCGCTGTCCGTCATTTTGACAGATAGGATCGTAAAATATCCGTCATACTCCATTATTACCCGTCGGGTCTGAACTTGCCACTAACATGGGGGGGGGGGGGGAGAGAGAGAGAGAAGTGATGATGCTGAGTGAGTGAGTTAGGGTTGAGTTATTTGAAAAACTAAAGTGAAACTTGATTTATTTTATTGCAGGGTCTGATTATTAAATGTCCTTGTTTATTTGTGAGATGCAGTGGCACAAAGAAAATGCCTACTTTGTTTGGTAGTATACTAGTAGGTACAAAAACACTAGTTATCTTGTTCCAGTCTGTTACTGTCACTTTGTTTTTGACACTTTAAAATACTGCTATCCTACGAAAATGCTGTACAAATCAGATGTATTATTTAATAAAGAATAATTTTTCCAAGCCCTCAGAGTTCAGTCTGCGGATCAGAGGGTCAGGGTCCTGGCCTTTTCTCAGAGAAAAGCTGGCGGCCGCTCCCATCTGTCATCAGCTCAGTGGCCAAATGACTTGTTCTTTACTGGGAGCAAACAAGATGGATGGAGCCACTTCATCACAGCGTATTGGGGGCAGATTGGACGCTCTGCACTGCATGAATCTTTGACAGCAAGTCCTCCCCCACCCTGACTCCTATGGTTACCATCAGGGCAAAGTAGATTACAGCTAACTCATTAGCAGCACTACCACTGTGACTGCATATTTAATTCATGATTATTTACACCCATCAACATTACAGGAAGTGTGATACTCGGAGCATTTTCACACCATTAAGAGTTGTTTCGCTATGAAAGATATAGTAAATTATGAATTTTCCTACAAGTTGAAGACTTTAATTTGCATGCACAGAGGATGTCTTATTAAATTATTCTGGCAGCACTGGGCAGCTTACAGTGGTGCCAGTTAAAGGGGTGACTGCACATACAATGCTAGGATACAATTAAGAGAACCATATCCAAAAACTCGAAATCTAGTCAGAATATGTCTCTATACTTGATATAAGACAACATAACTTCAGAAGTAACAATGGAGTGAGATATGGGGTCTTGTTTTTAGACAATGCATCATCTTGTTAAGTCAAAAAATCTTATTTGGAGTTGTATCTCAGATGAAACACGTATTTTTTTTACGTATTCATTCGAAAATCACCAACATCAGAAAACAGAACATTTCCTGATTCTGGTGAAATATAGTTCAAAATAAGTTCTCCCAGCTAATTACAATATCTGATGTATCTAAATATCCCTTCTTATTTCAAGAAATCTTACCAAGTTAATGTTCACTTTTTGTCAGATGTGTCTACTTATTTCAAGTGAAAACACCTTGTTTTCATTGTAGAGAGGTGAAGTCCCTCCCTTTCCGTGGGGGCGGAAGTAGAAGGGCGGGACATCTTTTCCAGTGTAGTCTATACATGATGTTTACTTCCTCTCCTTGTTTGTTTCCCTGCAAATTTTGATTGTCCTGGCCTTATTAGTTTTTTAACTGTTCCCCATTATCCCTGCAAACACCTACACGTCTTTACATCTATCCCTTCATTAGTTCAGCTTCGATTTGAGTCCTGCTTTTTATTAAATCTTTGTCGAATTCTCGTTTGTCGTACCTAAAATAAGAAATCATGGCGCAGTTTTTTGTCCAGTGTACCTGCAACTTGGACTTCACATCTCATATTGATTTGTAAACTGTTAGAAATTAAAATCAATGTTTTGATACCTTAAACATACCGTCAGTTTAAATGCTGTTTTATACTGAAAAAACAGAAGTTCCTGTGCACAACCAGTTGTTAAGCTTTTATTCTGAAAATCCTTCATCTCCGGTAAGCATTTAGCATGAGGCTAATATACCATTTACTATAGAGGTGAATTTAGCAGCGATTAGATATGATGTTGCACACCGAAACCTACTGATTTCAACACTACAACTACAGACGTCGAGATATTATTATTGTTGAATATTAAATGAAGGTACAGTTAATTTGAGTACGTTATTGTTTACAGATGTGGGTAGCATGTGACAACATCAGGAACGACCGGAAACCAAACTGCCATGAAGTATTTCCTGTATTTTTTGGAGTATTGATTACAGTGTTTAGAATGTGTTAAATGAAAAGTCATGAAAGAGTTAAGGAAAAGAAAAGGCGTGTTTAGATATATTGAATGTACAATGTCTGTATCCTCTGATATGCGTAACAACGGACATTAAAACGTTGGAGAGCCGGCCCGCAGGGAGGAGCCAGCAGAGGATATATAAACAGCGGGACCTGAGGGGTTCGGCCTCTTTCTTCACCTGGCAGAGCCAGAGACACAGCTGCTTTTCTGTCGAACAATATCCTGTTTGTAACATTACTGCACTTTTTATTAATTAAAGTACCAATTTTGAACCTTCTCAGAGACTCCATTTAGTCTCCTTTTTAAGCTTCTCTCCTGGACACGAGAAAAACGATCACGGTTTACAAAACCAAAGCAAATGACTGATTTAAAAATGCCGTCTCAATGCATCAAATTAATGAACCATTTTTGTCGCGGTTTGTAATTGTGGTTATATCACTGCAGTGTTAATGTCCTTTTTAACAGATGTTTTCATTATAATCTTTATGTGCACATAGAAAGAGCCATTATGAGAGTATTTCACTCCAATTAGGATATTTAAAGTGCACCCACCACAAAGCAGGTGTCTGGAGCTGCTCTTATGCATTTATGATAAGATGTGTCCTGTTGCATCATTGGCAAAATGTGCTGTAATGGAAAATGGTTCAAATGAAATAGGCTATCAAGATAGATAGATACTTTATTGATCCATACACTGCAAACATCTAAAATCTTGCGAAGTATATTTGTCTAATTTCTAGTCAGAATATGTCGTTACACTTGATATATAGAAATGGATCAGGACAATAAGAGAGAGAATCTTTGTTCCTGAAACTTTCAGAGTCTCTTTCCCCAGAGGGGACACATGTTGATGTAGAAGAGACATGAAGAAGAGGGGACACATGTTGGTGTAGAAGAGACATGAAGAAGAGGGGACACATGTTGATGTAGAAGAGACATGAAGAAGAGGGGACACATGTTGATGTGGAAGAGACATGGAGAAGAGGGGACACATGTTGATGTAGAAGAGACATGAAGAAGAGGGGACACATGTTGATGTAGAAGAGACATGAAGAAGAGGGGACACATGTTGATGTAGAAGAGACATGAAGAAGAGGGGACACATGTTGATGTAGAAGAGACATGAAGAAGAGGGGACACATGTTGATGTAGAAGAGACATGAAGAAGTGTATTTTGCATAATAGGTGACCTTTAAGTCTTGTTTTTAGAGAAGGCATCTGAAGCATCTTTGAGTCAAAGTCTCTTAAAAACATATTTTATAGGAAAATCTCCAACTAACATCAGAAAACTGAATACGTCATTTCTGGCTTTTTATGTAACAATTTACCTAAATCTGGTCAAACATAGATCAAAATAAGTTTTCCCAGCGAAATACAACATCTCATTTATCGAAATATCCCTTTACTTCAAGAAATCTTACCAAGCCATTTTGTTCTTGTTCTATTACCAGATTTGTTCACTTCACCTTGTTTTTATTATGTACTTGTTTTTGGAGCAGCAGTTTTTTACAGTGTAATTGAGTCATTATTATTCGCTTTTAAATGTGCTTTATAAATAAACTTTGATTTGATTTTGATTTGATTAATTCGTCGCAGAAGTGTGTTCAGACATTAAAATACAATACTTAAAAAGTGGAAAAGAGAATTACAAATACAATATAAAATATTCTGGATAACAAAATAAAAAGTAAAAAACACTACAGGTCTCAAAGTTCAGCATCCTGAATGTATACATTATAATCATAAGTAACCATTACTTCTGGCTATGACATTAGCCTTTATTTTGACACTTTATTAACGTCTAACCCTAATGTTGGAGTCCTTTGCACGATGGCCTGCGCTCTGGAGCCGCATCGTGTTATTAGTGAGCTTAAAGACCAGCTTGAAGTGATTTCCAAAGTTTTTAATACAAATCCAGTCAACCACAACTTGTGAGCGTGTTTCTTTTTAATACTCGCCATCATCTCAATATCATTTCTGCAATCACCCATACTGCATCAGTCTGCCATTCGGAGTCTGGGGAAGTGCACACTCCTATATTTTATTAGCGGAAAGAGCAGTTTTTGAATTTGGGGCCGCTGTTGATGGAGTTGTGGTTTCGGCTGAAAGGACTGTCAGATCTTAACACACTAGCTGTTTTGATAGTTAACACTGTGTATGAATTTTCCAGCTGCTCTACGTTTGGAATTGCCCACAATTACCCTCAACTTCCAAAGCTAAAAGTTGAATAGAAACAAATATCCACCCCTCTTTGCCATTATGAAATAACAACGTTAAGTGGTTGCTGGTGACAAGAACTGTTTCAAAAGAGGATGATTTGCCAAGGTACACCTATTTGAATAGCGGAGGACATTTCTTATATTTTGTTAAAGCCTTGTATGTCCACATAATGATTATAATAGCCACACATTCAGTATTCTGTTCCTTTAATGTTCTCCTCCTTCCTTTTCCTCTTTCTCTCCCCATGCTGCACAATCTGCTCCTTTCGTCACGGGGTCTCTGTCAGCAGCTCACTCTCCTTTAGGCGCTTTAAATTTTCTTTTTGCTTTCTCTCTTATCTTTAACTCTTTCTGTTGTCTGTCTGTGCCGTCTAGGGCAACTATGAAAGGAAGAAGAATGGAAGAGACAGACGAGAATAATGAGGACTGAGTATACAGAGATATTTCAAGATGTATTGTTGCCACCAGCAGTCGCTTTGTTTGTGTATGAAAAATAAGAGTGAACCCATGAACGAGTCATAGAGCAGTGAAAGGCTTTTATAGTTTTAGTTCTTGAGTTTCAAAATGGCTCTAAATAAGGCAAGGCAAGGCAAGGCAAGTTTATTTATATAGCACCTTTCAACACAAGGCAATTCAAAGTGCTTTACAAAAAACGAAAGACATTAAGACAATGGCATTTAAAATCAGTCATTAAAAAGAAAAGATAATAAAATAAACATTAAAAGAAAAAGAAAATACATGGATAAAAGTTACAGTGCAGTTTAAGATGTGAATAGTTCAATTAAAAGCAGCGGCAAAAAGAAAAGTCTTTAGTCTAGATTTAAAAGTAGTCAGAGTTGCAGCGGACCTGCAGGTTTCTGGGAGTTTGTTCCAGATATTTGGAGCATAATAACTGAACGCTGCTTTACCATGTTTAGTTCTGACTCTGGGGACAAAGCTTTATAAACCAGCAGCAGTATTTTGAAATCTATTCTTTGACACACAGGAAGCCAGTGTAAAGACTTCAGAACAGGAGTGATGTGATCCACTTTCTTAGTGTTAGTGAGGACTCGAGCAGCAGCGTTCTGAATCAGCTGCAGCTTTCTAATAGATGTTTTAGTGAGACCTGTGAAGACACCATTGCAGTAGTCCAGTCTACTGAAGATAAAAGCATGGACAAGTTTTTCCAAATCCTGCTGTGACATTAGTCTTTTAATCATAGATATATTTTTTAGGTGATAGTAGGCTGATTTAGTAACTGTTTTAATGTGACTGTTGAAACTCAGGTCAGAGTCCATGACTACACCTAGATTTCTGGCTTTATCTGTTGTTTTGAACATTGCAGACTGAAGCTCAGCACTAACTTGTATACGTTCTGCCTTGGCTCCAAAGACCATTACCTCAGTTTTATCTTTGTTTAATTGGAGAAAGTTCTGACACATCCAGTCATTGATTTGTTCAATGCACTTACTCAGTGTTTGAATTGGAGCATAGTCTCCTGGTGAAATTTTTACGTAAATTTGTGTGTCATCTGCATAGCTATGGTAACTTATGTTGTTGTTTTTCATTATCTGAGCCAGTGGTAGCATGTAGATGTTAAAGAGAAGAGGCCCCAAGATGGAGCCTTGAGGTACCCCACATGTCATATTTGTCAACTCAGATGTGTATTTACCTATAGAAACAAAGTGGTTTCTGTCCTTTAAGTAGGATTCAAACCAATTTAGAACTGTTTTCGAAAGTCCCACCCAGTTTTCTAGTCGGTCGGGTAATATGTTGTGGTCAACAGTGTCAAACGCAGCACTGAGATCTAATAATACTAGCACTGAAGTTCTGCCACTGTCTGTGTTTAAGTGGATGTCATTGAAGACCTTTACAAGAGCAGTCTCAGTGCTGTGGTTTGGACGAAAGCCTGACTGGAACACATCAAAACAA
Source organism: Harpagifer antarcticus (assembly GCA_902827135.1). Lineage (NCBI taxonomy): Eukaryota > Metazoa > Chordata > Actinopteri > Perciformes > Harpagiferidae > Harpagifer > Harpagifer antarcticus. Next base: position 226,897 of record CADEHL010001376.1, read on the forward strand.
CTATTTAAATGCAAGAAATTACTCAACTAAGAAGCTGAATTGAACCTATTTGCTCGGAAATGTAAAGGGGCCATATGTGTTACGATTATTGTGTTATGTCACGTTTTGTATGTCTTGTTTTGATGTTCTCCCTGTCATGTTTTCCTCTTGGTATATTGTCTGGTCCTTTTCCCTGTGTTTTTCCTCCTGTCGTTAGTTTCCCTGGTGTGTCTAGTTGTCTGATTGTGTTCACCTGGTGCCCCTGTGTTTTCTCCTCCCTCCTCACCTGTCTCTTGTTTGATTAGTCCTGGGTGTATTTAGGTTCTGTGTTTTCTGTTAGTCTTTGTGAGTTCCTTGTCGTATTTGGACGTTGTTCACGGGGTGAGAGTACTGTTTTGTCGAAGTTTGTTCCAGTAGCCTTGAAATAAATGTATTTTTTCTGTTCATCTGCATTTGGGTCCTGCTTGCCTCACTCAACCCTGACAATATGCTCATGTTCAGGTTCATATTAGAATCTCTACTCAGAAATGTCTCCATGCTTTAATGTTCAAAAATCTCTTTATTTTTCTCATACTGGGTGTTTCTCAATGTCGAGGAAGGCTGCTCCAGAGCCACTATTTCAAGGATGCTACGTCATCGAGTCCCGCCGAAGGACTGTTCCAATGTCCAGGATGCTTGGAATTCTACCGAGGCCGGCGTCCTTCGTTGCGGGAAATTTCGAGGCTGCACATGTGTATTCTCCGCGGTCTTAAAATCCCCACAATGCTTTGCGCATGGACCAATTTCCAAAATCTTTGGAGGAAATCACGCTCCATTTAAGGCGGGGCCTCGCATATGACGCACACCTGTTAGCCTGTTCCACCATTCTTCGTTTTCCGAGGCTAGGAAGGATTCTTGCCTCGCTTCTGAAGGACCTGACTCAGAGGGACATGTCCTACCAAGGAAGCGTCCTCGACATTGAGAAACAACCACTGCCTGTGCTGCTGCACCTCTTTTCACCCTCTGTCTGAAACCAAAGCCCAGTCTGCTCTGATTGGTTAGCTGGCCGGCTCTGTTGTGATTGGTGCATCAACCTTTTGTATGATTGTGCTTCTCTCCGTTTCAATCGTATAACCACTCTAAGGTTGCCATGATTATTAAAGAACTCTTAGTGCAGAGCTTTGAAGGACACTCCTTCTTTTTAACCATGGCCCAGTTTTTATTTGCAATCAAAGAGGCCCCCTTGAGTTTGCTTGAGATCAAACAAAGTTATATTTACATTTGTTCCTCAATAAAGGAATGTAGTGCATCCTTGAGTTCTGAAAAATGCGTTGAATGCATTTCATTCCTCATTAAATATTCACAAAGCTGTTTAAATAATATGTTGCTTGTTAAGAGCTGTCATCCTCCCTGCATTTTTCTGGCTTGTTTTGCATATTGCTGACAACTAACTCACCGAAATTGTTTTCAGGGTACTGTCGCCCACGGCGTTGATAATATCAGTATTTTTGTGTTGGGAAAATACTGAATGTCCTCTTCCAACATGAGAGTAACATGATAACAAAGGTATCCCAACTGTAGCTGTGACAGGATGTGTGATTACCTAAAAGAGCATCAGGACTGTTTGAGGCATATGATAGCTATGTGATTAACATGATGATTCAGCCTCTATGGAGAGAGATATCAAGCATGCTCATTTCTGACGTGGAGCTAATCTGAAGTAAACATTGAAGACTGCTTTCTATCCCTCCATCTTGTGACTGTGTAACTGCCTCTCTTGGATATCAGCATGTGAAGGACACTGTTCAGGAACTAGCTGATGCTCTGTATGTGATGACTACTTCCATTCTGGAGAGGATCACAGATACATGGATCCTGATGTTGAAGCTCAAACCGGTGACGAGGGATATTTTCTTAGCATGTTATTGTTTGTTTATAACCATGTCCGTCTGGCTGCTCAGATTCCTTGCATTGTTAGACAGCAGTGCTACATAAATACCATATTTCAGCCATTAGCTGGCATTAAAGCGGATTGCCCTTTAAACAAAGACATTACTTCTTCAATGTTATCTCTTATCGTCTCACCTTCAGACTACATTGTCAAAACTCATTCTTATTCTTTCCACAACGCTGTTAACAGCCTGTCTGCTCAAGAGATGCTTCTCAGCAGTTTTATCTTGCTTTGCCTCGATTTCCCATTTTTAATCCGCAAACACATATAAAACACCACCTCCCAGGTGCGCAATAATCAAGGATTATGTTCACAAAGCAACCACTAAATCACACATAAGGGATTTGGTCAACAGCCAAAGAAAAAGACAGCATATCCTTGTTTAAAATTGCATAGATCCTTTTATCGCAGGCGTGATCTCATTCCACGGTTCTGATGCATCACTTCGTTTTACTTTCTCTGCAACGAGGGAGGGAGAAGTGGAAATGATTCGCCTGGAAATTAATCCTCTATTCTGTATTCTAGAGAAGCGTGTGTGATTTCTAAAACTGACACATCGCATTGCTCCAGCAGTTTTAAATTATCATACAGATAATGCAAATGTGTGTGACAGTCTGTTGGTTTAGTTCACTTTAACGGATTTACATTAAAGTGCTTTTACAGTCGGGTGGAGAGTGGATGCAAAGAGAATAGGCGTACAGTGTCGTCCTAGAACATTCCTCTGAGACGCTTCTGTGCAACAGGGCAACGTAGTCTCATCTAATGGATTACATACACACCCAGAGGTGGGAAGTGGTGGAGTACTTTGTTAATGTACTTAAGTTAATTTTTCTGGTATCAGCACTCTACTCCACGTTGTCATGTTGCCGTTGTTCAGCATGGAAACATTCATTAGCTAATAATGACATTATTGTTCTATTAATATAAAGGGAGGTCAGGTACTCTTTAAAACAGCTGCTAGTTATGGGTACTTTGTGGGGTAGGTAATTTTGGAGAAACCAGCTCGAGTGCGCTAGAATTTGAAAGTACACAGCCACATGACGCCCCAATGGAAGGCTGACAGGCAGGTAGGCCATCCAGTTACTTTAGCCGGGCCGGCTAAAATGATTGGTCCTGCTTTCTACAGTACCACGGCTTCCACAGATGACATTTTTTCATGGATTTATTGTCAAATCACTTCAGATATTCATTGCTATCGGGATGTTAAGAGCATTCCATGGAATATAACAACAAGTGTATCTCGAGTCGGTTTCTCAAACTTACCTACCTACCCCACCTTGAAGTACATTTCAAAGCCCACACTATTTTACTTTTACTTGAGTAAATAAGTTTAGTCAGTACTTCTACAATACTTTTAACAGAGTATTTTTAAACATGAGTATCTATACTTCTACTTGAGTAAAGGATGTGTGTACTTTTGCCATCTCTGCACACACCTCACACACACAGGAAACCCTTGTCTCCTCAAAATGCTTATCCAATTCTGAGGCGGGGGAGAGAGGGAACCTTTGGCAGCCTCACTGTTTCTGCGCCTGCTAATCGATTGGTATTGTGAGCCACATGCAACAGCTGTTCAGGCGTCGAGACCCAGTGACCGGGCAGATATATTTCGCCCGTTCGTTGTTCAGACCCGCCGGCTGTTTCCACAAATTCAGCTTTGAATTTAATGAGCATCTTCCTGCCTTCTGTCTGAACAGTCCTTCCCGTTGACTCTGATGCAGACTGAATATTCCCCTTAAACAGATCAAATAGAATGTTTTGAGATGTGCAAGTAAATACAAATAAAATAGTGCAAGAAGAGTCTATAAAAACAAGTAAGTGGAATATGATCTATAGATAACTAATTTGCAAGAGGCAAACAGATGAATGTTTATGGATGTCAGGTGTTTAATAGTCTTATGGCCTGTGGAATGAAACATGCAACCGTTTTCGTTACCAGAAACTAAAACACATTTGTTTTATCCGCCTTGTACTTCCCATTCTGTGCCTGCAAGGACTTTTATTGCATATTTTTACTTCATCTTCAGCAGTGCTTTATGGCTTTAGTCAATTTGCTACTTGTAGAAGCCAAGAGTTCACATCATGACGGTAGAAACACCCTCGTATACAGGCAGTGCGTCATCGTTCGTCTTTGGAGAACTCGCTTTCCCCGAACTAAACTTTTCCCGAACTAAACTTTTCCCGACAAAGAGGATGCTCGATCTTGTTGCAGTGTTTGCAGAAACTGCTATAGACCAGCACAGCCTGGACCTTTGTGATAAAAGTAAGCCAGAAACAGAGACCTATCTGTGTGCTTTTTTCAAAGGCAGCCCTCGAGGCGAGCCTTTCGATGGCTCACTGGAAAGTGACTTCAGAAATCAAGGACTTTTCAAAGAACACTTAGAGACGCAGCGCCATCTGATAGGCAGTGTGGAAATTCGCAATTGTTCGCCTTTGTGGTGAGTGATGCTCGTCGCATATCCCACCATCTGCAAGGCTGATAGTTTAGAAATAATGAGAAGTGCAGAGACAAAGTGTTGAGAGGCTTTGCATGGCTGTATCATTGCTCCAACTTTGTAGGGTATTGCTTCGTCTCCTCCCTCCAGCTGGCGTCTCTCTCCCTGGATCTCTGCTGCTTGGGGCCTCTGAGTCGTGACCTCTGTCTCTGGCATCACACAGGCAGAAGATGAGCCAAGTACACAAACACATGTATTTGAACACAAAACCAAACACACACTCGCCATACTGTACATGACTGTGCACACACATCCACACACAGAGCATATGGCTCCCTATTAATTTCTCAAACAAAGTTCCTATAGATGTACCTGTGGACGTTTGTTTGTCCTTGCTATTTAGCTGTTAGAGGGTAGATATAGAGAAAAAGTTTTAATGACCTTTAATGTGTTTCTTGCACTCAAGATTATATTTCGCTTAGTTTTAGCAATACAATTTGTGTTCAGGTATTACATTTGTTTTAACATTATGGGAATTACTTGCATTAACTTTATTTCAGGTAGTTAGAGGATACAACTTCCATGTTTTTGATTTTCCAAATCTGGAGCTAGGAGCACTTAGCTTATAGCATAGCATGACATAGCACAAAGACGGAAAGCAGAGGTAAACAGCTAGCTTGCTCAAAACAATAGTTTGGAGAGCTATTGATTTGGGCTTTTATCCCTTCTTCGCTAGATCTTATTGAATGACATGTACACTGCCAAATAGAAGTAAACAGCCTAATGCAGAGAAATAGAAATAAAGTTAACAAGTTTTAAGAACTGAACTGCCCTAGCGTGTTCAAATGTAGCCCACCAGCTAGTCCACTAATTAGCCCCACTTCCTACACAGCCAATTATTTTTGCAGCTTCCTCTCTCTAAGACTTTTTGGGCATGGGTTGATCATTACGTTTTATTTGTAATGGTTTAACTTGGCAATATACATTTTTATTGATCACAAAATATAAAGAATTTACTATATTCCAGAGTAGGCTATGTTTGTCCCAGGATTTAGGTAAATTAAGATGTGTAATGGTAAGATGATAGCAGGTTGGAAAATAGCTAATTACACAGCTAGCTAGAGTCAGCTTGACTCCATTTTAATGTCCCTCATATATATATGGTTAAATAATAAGTCAATTGCTGAATTTGCATGTGATTTAATCTAGAGAAACATCGCCACTGTTCAAGCAGACGAGCCATCTCTGTTTAATTTGAGAAAGTAATTAATCTAAATTCTTCACAAGTATGGAGAGGCAAGGTGTGTTTGTGCATCTGTTTGATCACGCGGATGCAGATGCTAAATCGTGCGTAGTGATGCGTAGACAGTGAAGCTGAAGGGTCAGAGAGATTGAAGTATTGTGCTGAAGGATCAGTGCGTCAAACCACATCTCCCACTGCGGCAGCTCCTTTTTGCTCTGTGCTCACTAGAATAAAGGACCTTACTTACAGAATAAAGCATGCGTTCTCTTTCTTGCACTCAGTTGCTGAAAGTTATAATCCTCTTTAGACTGGCTGTACTTTAATGGAGCGTAAATGGGGGACGTATTTAAGCTTAGCTTTTTGTTTCCTGTCGTTCTAATGTTCGACGTGTCTCACAGTGGCACCGTTCACAATAACCCAGACACGGCAAAGTGCATAGTGGACATTTTCTTTTGAAATACCTTGCTGTAATCTACACCTTCAATCATAGCCAAAGTGGGAAGCTTGAACATTTGCCTGACTTATAAGAAGGAGGTTTACGACTTGAAGCACTGCACTTAAAGCAGTGGATCTCAAACTTTTTCTGTCATTCCCCACTTTGAACAGGGGGGCCTTTTCAAGCCCCACCTGTTCCTCATCGCTCCAATACAATCGTAGGCCAAGCTTAAAATGGTCAAATGTATCGTTCTATAACGGGGGTCTCCAACCTTTTTTAGGATGAGAGCTACTTTAAAAAAATAAAACAAGTCGTGAGCTACTTTTACTCCTCTTTTTTGTTTTTTTACAGTGTATAGATTTAGCATATTTTAACATTATTATATGCTTACCGTTAACCTTTGAGTGCTGTTTGGGTCTGTGGGACCCGTTTTCAGTGTTTACTAAATAAAATGTAGCAATTTAATTATTTTAACCTGCTTTATTCGGTGGTGGACGTCACATCCTCTAGGGGGGTCCGGGGGCATGCACCCCCAGGAAGATTAAATGCATCAATCTGGTGCACTTTGAGCTAGGGCTGCTCAATTAATCGTATTTTAATCGCAATTACGTTTTTGGCTTGCAACGATTATGAAAACAACATAATCGAAATAAAACTATTTTATTTTTTTGAAATAGGTTTTTCAGTTGAATTCTACTTAAAGTTCAGAGTAATCAACTGTTAAAAACGTACTTTTCAAATTATTTTCTTCAATAAATTGATGTTTTCAAAGTAAATGGTTAATCGTTTTTAATAATCGTGATATCAATTATTGACCCAAATAATCGAGATTATGATTTTTGCCATAATCGAGCAGCCCTACTTTGAGCCCAACATGAATTTATGGAAACAGCTCTCAACACTCAGATGAAAGGGAGCTGTATACTTTTCACTAATCCAAACATCTTTAGAATATGATCACAACAAATCATTTAAACTTGTTTATTCTTATCTTATGTTACCTAGTTAGCATTCTTTCTTTTTATTTATGCATATTTGACTAATCCCTCCCCTTTTAAACTTTTTACTGAGGGCCCAGCTGTAGTAACTGAACGAGAGAGTAATGTCAAATGACAGTACAATTGACCAATCATATCTTCCCTCTAAATGGGTGGGCTTTATTATTACGGACTTTATGGCAAGTTCCGCCCGCTGTGAAACGTTTCTTGTTTCCATAGCAACAACAACTGTCAACATCGTAAACTCGCCTTCAAAATAAAAGCATGCCAAATTACACTTAAAGAGCCTGTGATAGCCTCCCAACAACTGTTGTGCAATGAAATATTGGGCTACTAGTCATCTCGAACCGTCAGTTTAAAAAAGAATGTGCGATACCGTTCCGATAAATATCAATAATTTCGAACATCGCGGGGAAATTCCTTCGACTCATTTTGAAGTTTTGGGGGAAGCCGGAAGTGACGTCAATGCGGGACGCTTCACTGTGCGGCGAGAGAGCCAAACACGGACAAAGTGTGTTGTCATGCGTAGAAATGGTGAATTACTGAGTTTAGGCACGTTAATAACGTTGTAATGAAGTTGACTCCAGTATATTCATATTTGTCAGTGCTTTCATGTCAATTCGGCGAACATAAACATAAATGATCGTGGTGAAGATGATGATTAAATTAGGATTACAAATCGGTAGTGAGAGATGCTGAATTTCCTCCCGTAGGATGTGATATAAAAACAAATCGATTATTTTTGTAGTAAACTCAAGTGGATGAAACTACATTTATTAGTGCTTTCATGTCAATTCGGCGAACATATGATACATTAAATGATCGTGAGGATGATGATTAAAAATCGTTTGTTTGAGCCGGTCTGCATTTCCTGATGAGAAAACAAACCGATGCTTTGTGTAGTTGAACACCAGCGTGGATTAAATGTGTGGTTTTTTTACCACAATGTTGGGAAATGAATGGATAAAATGCACAGATTATTATTATTATTATTATTCCCACTCCGATCGGGACTCTCGGTCCACCGTTTCCCCGCAGCGAGTCTCCCCCCGTTGACAGTTTACGTGGGCTGGGTGCAGTGGCGGACTGGCCATCGGGACGAATCCCGATGGGCCGGTACCGAAGTGGGGCCGGTCAGATAAGTCACTAGCACATCCCCCACTCCCCCCGTTGACAATTTACTAGCGGTACCGAAGTGGGCCGGTCGAGAGTCCCGGGATGATTTTTAGTCCCATATGAGCTCTCAGACACGTTCAAAATTAAACTGTCATCGCTGTCTGAGCTTGCTGCTGTGTGAGCCATCGTGCGTTTACATGCAGATGCTGGGATCCTGAACGGTGCAGCTGGAGCGCTGCGCCCGCAATAACGTCACACGTAATTTGGCGGGACTTGAAGAATCCCCGAGAAGATCCAGAAAATGGTCAACATTGAAGGGCAGATTAATGGTTATCAAAGTACAAATATCCAAAATCAGTTCAGTAACGGGTTTCAAGGGGACAATATTTACTCAAATTGATGGGTTTGGATGATGGAGGAAACTCGTGCCACAGGCTCTTTAAGACATACAACTGCAACGAAAGTAATAAACACAATGCAATATCCTTTTCAATTTCAAAGAACACAAATTGGGTTATTTACAAGTGTTGTTTTGTGTGGTAGAGGGTCGCTTTCATTGATGCGTTTTGCACCCCGGGCGGGCCGTTGATATTCCACCATTTACATTTTTTATTTTATTTTGTATTTCGCGACCTACCTATCACATCTCTGCGCCCCACCAGTGGGGCACGCCCCACACTTTGAGAAACGCTGACTTAAAGACTGAATCACATGACAAAAGCATGACGTCCCTCAATGCTATGCTCTCTTACAGCTGTTTGATAGTTGAGCACCTTAGCCTTGCAAAGTGCTGGCTGTTAATCTGTACTGTCAGATCTTTGTTGAAAGACGTGAATGACAAATTGATTTTGTGACAAGAAGGACTTGAGAGAATTGATTGCAACAAACACGGAGAAAGAAGGCCATTCGGACCGATTCACCTCGTCTTGTCTTCTCTTCTGAAGCCTGATCTCTTCTCAAAGCTCCTCTGTGGAGCATCTTAAAGAGGCTTGGTGCTTTTATCCAGTGACACTAAACTAATGAACCGGTGAAGTAGGTACTTTGTGTAATGCATCAACGTTCTCGACTGTAACTACCCTTCAGTGGTTTCGTGTAATATTATGCTAAGGATTGTGTCACAGAGGAGTAGAGACATTCATTTACTGTCTTAACTCTTTGCAACACTTCCCCAATCATTTAACCCTCCTATTGTTCCCCCCTTCTTTTGGTGTTCACGGTCAAATTGGACCGGTCCTGTTTTAACTGCTATTACATTAACACAAAAAACATTAATCATCACCAAATTTCATTTAACACCCTTTCAAACTGTACATATTGTATCAGAGTACTGGCATACATGAAAAACTTCAGTAAATATACAAAGAATATACACTGAACATGTATTGCGTGTGCCAGGTGTGATCCATGTGGGGGGATGGGCAGATAAGAGCGGGAAATGTGTCAAATTGTTCTGTGTGTATTTGTGTGTGCCCGGTGTGATTCACATGGGGGGATGGGCACATACGGGGGGGAAGTGGGGAACACATCTAGAGTATGTGTGTGTGTGTGTGTGTGTGTGTGTGTGTGTGTGTGTGTTTTATCTTATCCGGATGGTTACTAATTCCTTTATGAAAGTGGTGATCAGCAATTGTAAATTTACAAATGTCTAACATAAAGCGATCAAATGTAAAACAACAAAGTTATGATTGATGAAAGTAGTAAATCGGTCAGATTTGACCCGAAGACAACAGGAGGGTTAAGAATATTCAGGTGATCATATCAGATGATATTCAGTGGTATGAATGATCCATTTGTCTATTTTATGATAGCAATAAGATGTAGGCTACTACAGAGGGCATTCGAGTTATTCCTCTGGCAGCCATGTTGGAGGTCTTTCAGTTCAACATCAGCAGGGGCTTCAAACTGCTGGTCACGTTTCTGCAAGTATTGCTTTCGAGAGCTGTCTTCAGAAGGTAATCGATTATTTCACAACCAACTGTTTCATCATGTATGAAATGCTTTGAAGGTAAAAACTATTTGACCTCACTAAGACAGGTTGTTGTTGTTGTTTTCCTCACATCTGTAGCTGAAGTCAACAGGGTTATTACTTGCAGGTTAATATTAAGGCTATAAAGTTTAAACAGCAAAGTCAAATGTCAATAAATACTTTATTAACGTTTACAGAAAGCATTACAGTAATCACAGAAAAAGGTATGATCCTGTATCACGTGGTTGTCTGAAACCTTGTACTCTAGTTTTGTAAGAGCTTTGTTGTCTGTGGGTTCTTGGGTTCGAGAAATGTTGGAAAAAGAAATGTTCCTCTACAAGGAAACAGTATTTAGATTTATAGCCAGCAACATGATGGTTGTGCAGAAATATGAACTGTTCCTGCATGAAATATCTCTTCAACTATGCGTTGCAATGGTTTGGGACATTTATGCTTCCTTTTAAAGGTCCCATGTCCTGCTTTTCCGGTTATTACCCGTCCCCTTGTGTGTTATGAAGCTTTTTCGGCATGTAAACAGTCTGCAGAGTCACAAACCCTCAAAGTACACCCTGTAGCGAGTACAACTCTAACAATCAATCAATGTTTATTTATATAGCCCAATATCACAAATGTTACATTTGTCTCAGTGGACTTCACAGTTTGTACAGAATATCAGTATGACAATACGACACCCTCTGTCCTTAGACCCTCACATCGTACAAGGAAAAACTTCCGGAGAAAACCCACAGTTTAAAGGGAACATGGGAGAAACCTCAGGGAGAGCAACAGAGGAGGGATCCCTCTCCCAGGACGGACAGACGTGTGTAAATTGAAAAGATAATACATTTGCAACATAGGTAGTCCAAATGTTTGGAAATGCATGTGTGTATAATAGGAAGATGAATCCACGAGGATATCCATCCAGGACTTATGATCCAGGACCACAGCCACGACTCAAGAGGCAGGGCTCGCGATGCAGGACACAGGACTCAGGATCATCCATGACTCCGGATCCCGGCGTATATAGACACCAAAAAGAAAGAAATTTGGGGAAGCTGGGTTAATCTGAACATGAGAGTACACAGGTATAGACAGAGAGAAGGAAGAAGCAAGATGTCCCCCGACAAACTAAACCTATATCAGCAAAACTAGGGGCTGAATCTAATCAGCCCTAACTATAAGCTTTATCAAAAAGGAAGGTCTTAAGCGCACTCATAAAAACGGATAGGGTGTCTGCCGCCCGAACACAAACTGGAAGCTGATTCCACAAATGTGGAGTTTGACAAGAAAAGGCTCACAAGCGGTATGCGCCGGCCCGTGCCTTTACCTTGGACTTCTAATAGAACTGCTCGGGTCTTGATAGATTGAGTGGGGAAGTTCAGGAGATCTTTCTAGCACAGAAAAGACCTGTCTATGCTGCCCCAGAACGCCTCGTTGGAGATTTCTCTTTTTCCATTTGTTTCTTCCGGGAACCGCATGACACGGAACCAAAATGGACCAATCCGCGGAGCTCCTCACACACCAGGATCCCTTGGTGTCACTATCAAATGCAGTGGGGTGACCTTTAGTCTACATTTTCAACTAACTAAAGGGAGTCCCATTGACTTGCATAGAGCTCTCTGAACGCTGGTAATAGACGAGTTGGGATGGCGGAGAAAAGCTCTCCGCAGACCCATTCTCACAGCGTTAGAAACCTTTTTCTTACTCAATATCAAGCCACACTTATTGTTTTTACTTCGGCTGTGAGTGTTTGTGTGCTCAGGATGAGTTTCGCTTGTTCTCTCTGTATCGCCGACCCGGAAACCTGTCCGCTCCTCGCAGCAGCAGCGAGCAGCAGCGGCGAGCAGCAACGAGCCTCGCAACGTCCCGACCAATCAGAGCACACTGGGCTCACTGGGAGGGGGGGGGGGGGGGGGGGGCAGGAGCTCCAACAAGCCGTTTAGGACAGAGAGTGAATACACATACTATACAGAGATGCTGTGTGAGAAACCAATGTGATTTTGGAACATTGAACAATGTAAATCTATTCTAGACCTCAACAATGGAATTATGATCAGTAGAAATGGCCATGCCATGGGACCTTTAAAAGACCACTGAGTCTGATTGGCTTACAGCGCGGCTAGCATGGCTGTTCACTCATGATTATGGTAATGTTTGTATTGACATAACACAAAAAATGATGTTTCCTGTCAGCTGAAACCTAAATCTAACATTAGTTTTAATAAAACATGGTATTAGCATCAAGATAAAACAGTAATCTTGATATTTGTCATCGGAAAGGTCACTATTATTGGCCATCAGAGATATCTACAATAACCTGAACAGTGAGTGAGATATTACTCTGTATGTTTAATGTTTGAGATGAATTATTAATATTGAATGACACACTGCATGTCAGACATTAATGTCAGCGAAGAGCATCACCACTTTGATGCTTCGACCTTTGTCAGGACATTAAAACCATAACAATAAGCACTATCTTGGTTTATTATTAATGAACAGTTAGCTCCTTAATTAGGTCTCTTGTTCTTTGATAACTTTTTTCCCTCCTTTGTTCTCCATTCTGCTTTCTCTCCGCTCTGCTTCCCTGCCTTGAGGTCATCGCTGTACAGCAGCTCTGCGCTCAGTACACATTACGGGTCAGCTATGGTGATGTAAGGTGTTCTTCTGCTCACAGACCAACAGTTTTCTGCTTCAGGTTCAACGATCGAGGCCCGACTGGCTGCTGAAACCACACGCCGAGGGTCATCGGGGCTGAAGAAACTCTTTGTGTTGTCAACAGCACTTCATCAGAGAAAGATACGGCTGACACAGACCTTCAGGCAGAGTTAATATCCTGTAAGTTAGTGATCTCTGTATCAACAAGCATACACTTTACATTAGGATTAATATAGTTAGGATATTGTCTTTCCCTCACATTCATTGTCCTGTGCTTTTAAATAGAAATAGAAGGAAGAAGGCATACATCATTAATCCCCTAAGGTAAATTCATTTTTTCAACTCTGTTAATATACAGTTACGTTATATTTGATTTGATGTCTATGTGTTGTATGTCTTTTAAAAATTGACCTTGAGTCTGATGATGATGATGATACAATTATAATACACACATTCAGAGTCAGAATCAGAATACCTTTATTCCCACAGATATTATTAACATTTGTATTTGTTATAGCAAGAAAAGAGCCAAAGACAGCTTAATGTATAGCATGCATTACAACATATTTTAGGATCCATAGTTTGAGGCACTTGAACAGTTGGCGGTTTGATGCCTTGCTCAAGAACACCTCAGCAGAGCCCAGGGGGTGGACTTGCAGCTATAATAAGACAAGATAAGAGGTACTTTATTGATCCCATTAGGGAAATGTTTGCGTTGCAGCAACATAAAAAACAACAAAACAAAACAAGGCATTGCACATAAGTAGAAATTAAAGAGTGGAAATACACCTTACTAGAATATAAACATCTCAAAGTAGAATTAAAGCAGCATTAAAAAGTAGAAAATACACAATAAAACACTATTGAAGGGCTTATTAGTCAAAACCACATCTCATTTATAATTTGTTTTGGTCCGTGCAGGGACTTGAACCAGTGACCATCTACAAATGTAGCCTCAGACTAACACATACATATTAGATCTCACCACAAGAGTACCTCAGTTCATTAGCAGTCATTTAAAACTCTATTAATGTGTTTAAATTAACCAACAAATAGTTGTAATGCTTGGATTGTGAAACTACGCTGTGGTTCCAGTTCTCAATTTCCACCATTTCACTTTTGTAAGTCTTTTTTCTAAGTACCTCAACAGAAAGTAGATTACTGTGGGCCAAGCTGAATCCAATGTGTCAGCAAGTGAGCAGCTTCCCCTCCAGCACGATATTAACTCTCTGCTCAGCATATATAATATCTCCTTACAGTTAAGTCATATAGACAGAAGCCTTTATTGTAGCTTTTAAATTAATATTAGATTACATTAGTTCAGTCAGGAGAGACGGTTTTGATGTAGGAATACATATTTATTACCAGGAATACACAAATGAATGTAATGGAGTTTTGGCGATTAGGCCCCTTTGTGCAGGAGAATCATTCGGGAGAGGAGAACCAATCTGATGAAACCCCCCGGGGTCTAGACACTGGTGTTGGTGAATGGATAGTTGAGTTCGGTCTGAAGGGGAGTGGCTTAGCTTGACCCTGGTGGTGGTGAATGGATAGTTGAGTTCGGTCTGAAGGGGAGTGGCTTAGCTTGACCCTGGTGGTGGTGAATGGATAGTTGAGTTCGGTCTGAAGGGGAGTGGCTTAGCTTGACCCTGGTGGTGGTGAATGGATAGTTGAGTTCGGTCTGAAGGGGAGTGGCTTAGCTTGACCCTGGTGTTGGTGAATGGATAGTTGGGTTCGGTCTGAAGGGGAGTGGCTTAGCTTGACCCTGGTGTTGGTGAATGGATAGTTGAGTTCGGTCTGAAGGGGAGTGGCTTAGCTTGACCCTGGTGGTGGTGAATGGATAGTTGAGTTCGGTCTGAAGGGGAGTGGCTTAGCTTGACCCTGGTGGTGGTGAATGGATAGTTGGTGTTGGTCTGAAGGGGAGTGGCTTAGCTTGACACTGGTGGTGGTGAATGGATAGTTGAGTTCGGTCTGAAGGGGAGTGGCTTAGCTTGACCCTGGTGGTGGTGAATGGATAGTTGAGTTCGGTCTGAAGGGGAGTGGCTTAGCTTGACCCTGGTGTTGGTGAATGGATAGTTGGGTTCGGTCTGAAGGGGAGTGGCTTAGCTTGACCCTGGTGTTGGTGAATGGATAGTTGAGTTCGGTCTGAAGGGGAGTGGCTTAGCTTGACCCTGGTGGTGGTGAATGGATAGTTGAGTTCGGTCTGAAGGGGAGTGGCTTAGCTTGACCCTGGTGGTGGTGAATGGATAGTTGGTGTTGGTCTGAAGGGGAGTGGCTTAGCTTGACACTGGTGGTGGTGAATGGATAGTTGAGTTCGGTCTGAAGGGGAGTGGCTTAGCTTGACCCTGGTGGTGGTGAATGGATAGTTGAGTTCGGTCTGAAGGGGAGTGGCTTAGCTTGACCCTGGTGTTGGTGAATGGATAGTTGGGGTCGGTCTGAAGGGGAGTGGCTTAGCTTGACCCTGGTGTTGGTGAATGGATAGTTGAGTTCGGTCTGAAGGGGAGTGGCTTAGCTTGACCCTGGTGGTGGTGAATGGATAGTTGAGTTCGGTCTGAAGGGGAGTGGCTTAGCTTGACCCTGGTGGTGGTGAATGGATAGTTGGTGTTGGTCTGAAGGGGAGTGGCTTAGCTTGACCCTGGTGGTGGTGAATGGATAGTTGAGTTCGGTCTGAAGGGGAGTGGCTTAGCTTGACCCTGGTGGTGGTGAATGGATAGTTGGTGTTGGTCTGAAGGGGAGTGGCTTAGCTTGACCCTGGTGGTGGTGAATGGATAGTTGAGTTCGGTCTGAAGGGGAGTGGCTTAGCTTGACCCTGGTGTTGGTGAATGGATAGTTGGGGTCGGTCTGAAGGGGAGTGGCTTAGCTTGACCCTGGTGTTGGTGAATGGATAGTTGAGTTCGGTCTGAAGGGGAGTGGCTTAGCTTGACCCTGGTGGTGGTGAATGGATAGTTGGTGTTGGTCTGAAGGGGAGTGGCTTAGCTTGACCCTGGTGGTGGTGAATGGATAGTTGAGTTCGGTCTGAAGGGGAGTGGCTTAGCTTGACACTGGTGGTGGAGAATGGATAGTTGGGTTCGGTCTGAAGGGGAGTGGCTTAGCTTGACACTGGTGGTGGTGAATGGATAGTTGGGTTTGGTCTGAAGGGGAGTGGCTTAGCTTGACCCTGGATTCAGAGGGACAGGAGGTGAAAAGGGATGGAGTAGGGTTGCGTCGAGTCACCTGAAATGACAGCAGTCGGAGGGGGGAGAGCAGATTGAAAAGGGTTAGCGGAGCGCTATGATAGGCTTGTGGGAATAGAGCGAAGTGATTGGTTAAGCTGGGGAGTGAGGCCCCCGATCACTTATTGAGAGGAGAGAGAGTAGTAACATGGAAATAGTAAATGAATGAGAAAAGACGGTCTTCCTGGTTGAACTTGCGCTGAGCTTCATATCTACTTTATTACTAACCTAACCTAATACCAAAAGTAAATAAACACAGGATACATACATTAGACAAGTGTTCAAGTTGTATATATTTAATAAAAAAAACATTTAAATACAATGAGAGTTCGAGTACAATATGTACAAATTGCTCTGGGTTATTGACAGCGGAAAACAGGGAAATATGGTTAAATAAAAAAGAAACTTTAAATAGAAATCAGTTTAATTTCACTTTATAAAACAACATTTTAGAAACAGCTGTGTGTATGGTCTGCAGTTTCTTCCAGCGATAAACATTCAATGATTTTACATCCTGTGATGTCAGTGTTATAGTTGTATAACACATTGAAAAAAAGTGTTGTAATATGTATCTAATTCTCTATTTGTGCTTCGAATCTGTATTTTACTTTTATGCATGCACCCCGACATCAAGTCAAATTCCTCATACGTCTCAACCTGCCTGGACATAAACCTGTTTCTGATTTCTGAAGTAAACAAACGAATTGAATTAAGGTGTTATCTGATGCCGCAGCGGGGCGACTGTTAATAGGAGACCTTCCTTCCGGCTCAATTATTCCACACACACTGAGTAAAGTCATTAGCCTAATGTTTACAGTGGAGATGTATGTCATCTGAAGGCTGTATGGATTACTAAAGAGCTTTTCACTTACTGCTCTGCGTGACGCTTGTGAACGATTCCACGCTGCCAGGACTCAAACCGAGGACACGAATGATACAAAAGTTGTGTTTCGTATCAGACTTTTTCCAAGTTGAGGTCAAGCAGCACTTAATCAGGAGGTAAATCAGCGCCAGAGTTGCTATCCTGTGGCGTTGGTTCCCATTATGCAGACTGACAGCGGTGGGAAATCTTCTGCAATAACGGCGAGCTGTGCAGATGTACGGTAATTAGCCCATCCGCTTATAATAGCTTAACGATTACTGGCATGTCGCCATTTGTTATGCAGGAGATTTGCTTTGTTGACTCATTTGGGAGGAAAGCGATATGAGTTTTTTATGCAATTACTCATCATTAGGATTTGGCTGTACTGTAGTTGAATCTTATGAAGGCTTACCCAGGAGGAAGATTAGGGCGGAAATTGTTTTTGTTTTGTTTTTTCCAGACAAAGTAATATGTGTGAGGGTGAAACAAAGGAGAGGGATGTTTGTGTTGTTGGTTTGTTAGGTTGCAGGTGTTAATAACTCAGTGTTTAAAGCTTTATTAGGAGATGGAAGCTGCAGACTGAGCCGTGATTGGCTGTTACTATTTTCTATGCATTTTATCAATGAATCATGCTAAACAACTAAAGCTGAATTAAAGTTACTGATAATCTTCTAAAAGTTATTTATCTTAATCAGACATTTTGTTACATAAGGAGATTTTGCACTTATCACATTTAAAACTAATATAGTTTACAGCAGGGGTTTTCAAAGTGTGGGAAGGTGAGCCTCCCCTCAGAGAACATAAGAACAGCCGCGCCCCCTCAATTATTATTGCTATTACTATTAATGTTGTTGTTGTTGCTATAATGCAGAGATATTCAATTGCATTTCAAAGAGGTCCATGTCATTAAATGCTCTGTTTAATGACTGACTGCTTCTCTCCTCTTGCCTCGTCTCTGTGTGTATGTTTGAATCTACCGTGCTGACTCACTGACTGCACCAATGTGATTGGCTGAGTAGCGTCACCTTCTTAAAACATTAAACAACAACTTTAAAACCCTTTTATCTTTATGTTTTAAACATTTTCAACATCGTGGATACATCCTTATATGCTGCCGGCAACACACTGAATGTCAACTTTGCCTCCTTGTTACACTCACCCCTACTTTAGTGGGAACAATGAGTCAGCGTCCTTGATGCACACAGGCGGATGATGCGGGGATGCAATGTAGACAGGAATAAACGCAGATCATCCTCTGGCTGCAGCATTCACCGGTACTTGCTTTCGATCAAAGTAAGTATTATTACAATTAAAATAAAGGGCGGTGAACGGCCGGCTCTGTTCGCTGACGACCGGCCGTTCTGTGATTCTGCAGAACACACAGATGGCCAGTCCGCCCCTGCCAGGACCGGTCCATGAAAATCCTAGCTTCAAATAATCGTGGTCATACTTTCTCCGTTTTCTGCCAGACGCCGTCTCCTCTCTCGCTTTAGGTAACTTCACTAAAAGTCGATCCACGTTGCCGCTCACATAAAGTTAGCTGAAGTTAACTAGCTAGATTTCACTGTTTCTTGTAATGTCTTCCTCACGCTGCGCCTCCCCTGAAGCTCTCTGGCGCCCCCCCCCCCCCCCGGGGAGGCACGCCCCACACTTTGAAAACCGCTGGTTTACAGCATGGCGTAGGCTAACATAATGCTAACAGTTAAGGAAAAGTAAAGCACCCTTTTCCTGCTGATCAAGACCAACTTTAAATATATTTAGCTTTACGTTTTTAAGCTACATTTTCCTAAACAATGTCTATTTGGTGATGAAAGCAAAAAACTAATCAAATACAGCATCAAGTAAGCTAACCCGACATCAATGCAAAGTTGCAAAAAATACATATATCTTTTTTTTATCACTTTTCCCGCTGCTTTATACCAAATGTATATTTTTTAGCAAATACAATCATACACTTTCAGCCTTTTGTTTTGAGTTTTCTGCCTTCATTTCTTTTAATTGAGATCATATTTAAGTCTACAGTCATCATGAGACAGCTTTAGGTGTAAAGCATTAAGTCAACAGCTGGAAAACAAGTTTTAATATTTTTTTCCAAAGTATCTGAGCTTTGTTAAGTGCCTCTATAAACATTCATCTGTTGTCATCTTGCAATGTACTTACTCATCTAAATAGTTTCATCTTACTGTACAATATTTAATTTTAAATTCTGTTCCTGTATATATCATATTCTATTTACGTGTATATAGACTTCTTGCACTATTTTTTCATTTGTATTTTATTATATATGTTGCATCATTGGAGGAGCTCGGGTCATCAGAATTTGATTGCCATATCTACACTGTAGCTTCGTGCATCTGACATTAAAACCTCTACAATTGGAATACAGTCTGAAGTCTTGTGGGATGATGAATTGTTCTAAACCGTGTGAAAAGTAGGTTTTTCAAACAGAATTGAAAGTCCTGTATCTCCATTGAAATGTCCGAGTCATCACTATATCATTCACACTCTGGATTCCTATCTGAAAGCTTTCCTCAAAGCTCATTAGAACTTAATATTCTGGATATCTGAAGGATATTTGTTTGTGTTCCCCTCACAGTCTTGTTATTTCCGTCAGTTGAAAACGCCAGATGGCTATTAATACTACGATACCCAGAAGGCTCAGCCACTGTTGCTATGGAGAAGAAGTCATTCCAAAAGAGGATCAAAGCAAAGCTGTAACGGAAATTGTAATTAGAAACAAAACATGTCCGTATTCTTCCAAAATAATCTGTAAGTGAACCGAATATGAATCAATTATTAATTCAAACTTCATTGTTTTCCGGTCGCAATAACACACACAACAGAGTACATTCTTTAACACACTTTCTCATCTTTTGTACAGATAATTCAACCGTAAGAGTTTCATCTCCATCTGTCAATGTAGAAAAATAATGAGAAGATAATTTGGAAATGAACTCCTTCAACCTCCCAACATGACTGACTTTGAATAACTTTATATGACTGAGACGTATCAATACGTTTAATATGTCCAAATCACTCCTTAATATAACGTTGGATCGACAACTGATGATTCTAAATGAAAGTCAATCTACATTAGAAATACGTGTGTGTTGCAAGTGAAGGCCTTGGCATCATTCACACTATATTAATGTATAATTAGTACTTTAGTCACACCATGCATCCATTTAGATTGAATAATTGGAAATGAATAATTCTGAAATGCTGCCAAAGAGCTTTTATGAAGTAATTATTTTCTCTTGTACGCCCATAGAGAAATACACTGGAATGAAATTGTGGCAGAGAACAAACTTAAATGACTTTCCCTCAGGACAGTATTTCAACAATCCTCTCTCCCCCCCCCCCCCCCCCCCCTGTTCATCTGTGTTTTCGACAAATGATGTCTCTGACTTTACTCCCTCCACAAAACCTCTCTGAGCCGCACACTGTGGCCTCGGCTGTGACGGAGCGCACACACACACACACACACACACACACACACACACACACACACACACACACACACACACACACACACAAATGTTAATACCGCTGCACATTACTGTTGAATAATGTCATAAAATCACTGTTCATATTTTTATAACCGCATTTGGCTGTTGCTGCAGATATTAAGCAGTCAGCCTGGAGGCAGACATATTGCCTGAGCTGCAGAGGAAGAGGATGACTCCTAATACAAATGTACCCTCCCAATGTCACCTGCTGTTTGGACAAATAATCCTTTTCCATGGTGTGTCCCGCGGTGCAATCACGTCAGAAAGCTTGAGATGTTGACGCAGGACGGAAAATGCCATGCATAACAAATATTGATCCGGTGGACGTGTTATCAATAAGCCGTGATTAGAGGAAGAAAAAGTCAGGTGAAGCACATGAAGGCTTATCCACTCAGTGATGTGACTGCAATCCAAAGCATGGTGGGTCTATGTTTAACACACACACACACACACACACACACAGAAAACGTCAAACACTGAGACTCACACACAGTGGCGGTGACCCTGGAATGAGATCACAGCCACACAAACACTGACACAGCACACGGGTGCAAACAAAGGCAATGTAATGTAGCGCCCTCAATCAGATCCATGCACGAGATAAGGATCGGTGTACAAACACAGAGGAGCCGCTCGATCCCTGACAATGGCACCGTGACCTTTCAGAGAAACATACCTCACACACAGAAGCAGCAGAGATGATGTGCGGCTGCTCGGGATGAAGAGGGATTAGCGCTCTGCTAATCAAATGGAAGAGCAGAAGAATTGTATTAGGTGGGAGAAATAATTGAGTTAGGAGCTATTGAAGGACACCGGCGGCTACAGCTGAGGCTCAATGCTGAGTACAGTGAGGCACAAACATGGTGTCCTTTGTTTCAACACACAAACACGGCTCACTCACAAAAAAACAACTGTTTCCAACTAGTGTTAATTTCGTCAGCTAGTTTTTAATTTAGTTTTAGTTTTAGTCCTGTGTTAAATTTCCTTTTCAGTTTTAGTCATATTTAGTCACCTTCATACTGTTTTTATTTAGTCAAGTTTTAGTCGACTAAAAGTCTGAGCATTTTAGTCTTATTTTAGTCAAAGAAAACTAATTATTTTAGTCTGCTTTTTGTCAATGAAAAGTGTTGAGTCTTTTTTAGTCATCAGATTATATCGAACATTTCAGTCAAACTAGTCTAGCCAAAACCAATAACTTGTCATTTTAGTATATATAAATAAATAAGATTATCTTGTCCTTATTTGATGAAACACAGGTTGAATGATTAAGCAGCTTTGCGGAGAGTATCTGCTCAGGTTTGTGGTGTTTTCTGTGTTCTGGCCACATTGCTTCCCTTCTGATAAAACAATGCATTCGCTTTTTTTCTCCGCCTCATTGGAGCGAAAAGGGGCCCAAATATCACATCGTTTCTTTCTCCCAATCAGTGGTGGCTTTAGACTTTTTCGTTGTCAGTCATTTTGACGGACAGGATCGTAACATTTCCGTCATAATCAATTATTACCCGTCGAGTGCACAATTTATCAATCACTCGCGCTGACGGGGGGTATTCGGTTAATGCGAGTGCGACCACTGCTCCCAAGCCCTGTTGTTGCCATTTCATTTTCTGTTAAATAAGGTTAGTTAGAGACCACGAGTTAGACCACGAGTTAGACCACGAGTTAGACCACGAGTTAGACCACGAGTTAGACCCGAGTCTTCCTGACAGTTCACAGTGTGCCGCTGCCCGGTGTAATTCAAATGTACCGCCGCGCGCAGCACAGACACACAGCTGCTGCCCAGCGCAGCACCGGAAATGGAACTGCTGGGAGAAAAACGGACTATCGGAGATGTAACGTTATCTTTGATAATATTTCGTCTCCCTCATTTTTCGTCAACGAAAGTAAAGAGAGATTTTGGCATAGTTTTTATTTAGTAAACTACATTTTCGTCTCGTCACTTTTCGTCAACGATATTGCATGATGATTTCGTTACAGTTATTGTTTACTGCCGTCGGTGCCGTCTCGCCATCGTCTCGTTTTCGTCATGGAAAAAAAGGTCGTTGACGAACATATTTCGTCATAGTTTTAGTCAAAGAAATTAACACTATTTCCAACTCACTCATCAATACAGAATTCAAAGCAAACACATGCAGCCTTTTGAATCAAATTACGCCTTTTCGTCAACATTTTGAGGGGAAAACTCTCATATCTTATCCGTTAACTATGAAAATACTAACACAGTCTCACGGCATTTCGTGTTATAGTCACGAAATTAATCTATTGATTCTTGTTCACCAACACGATTTCGCAATTTTTTAAAAGCAATGTAAATAATAACAAATTATAAGGAAAAAAAGATGACAAAGAATACAGATTTCAGTATTCTGAGGCTCTGAGCCATTTATTTTCCTCGCCGACGGCAAAACAACTCAGACATTATACAATTTAAAATAAAAGGCTTAGGGTAAGATATTGAGTAAGAAGATGTTTTCATGAACCACACAGCTTCTGGTTCACAGCTCCAAGACCCGACTGGACAAAAGGACGTGGTGCAGGCACGACACATACTACCAATAGAAATACATTGCTTTTAAAATCGTTCTGTGTGACACGGAAAAAATGCGAACATTGGTGAACACGAATCAATAGATTAAATTAATTTCGTGACTATAACACGAAATGCCGTGAGACTGGGTTGAAACTACAGCCAGTATGCTTAGCTTAGCTTAGCTTAGCATACAGACTGGAAACGGCTATCATGAGGCTGTTGAGAGCTAACAAAAGCCACCTACAAGTACATCTAAAGCTCGGTAGTGTTGTTTGATATGTACACAAACCAAAGTGTATACACATCAAGTGGAGGTTTCAACTGTTTTTAATCAGTCCCTTCTGAATTCTCCACCTTGGATGTAAAAAGAGAACTGGATACAGCGTTGGAGGCGGTGGTCATTCCTATGAAGGTTACTCAGTGGCGCATGAAGACAAAATGGCATTACACTTGATTATAAAAATACTCTGAGTCATAGAACATCCGAACGTCATGGCTTGTAGGGTCAGTCAAATGAATGGAGAAGGAACAGCCTTAGATTTGAATGCATAACGCAACACTTGGGGGTTGTGTCTTCCTGGTCGTATGTACTTATTGTAAGTCGCTTTGGACAAAAGCGTCAGCTAAATGCAATGTAATGTAATGTAATGTCTCATAATTTTAAACAAGGGATATACAAGTGTTCATACTGGGTAGTACATTTAGCTAAAATATCCGCAATACAACAGACGTCTCTTTCCTTAATGTAAGTCAATGGTAAAAAGTATATAGGGCCAAATGACATCACGGACTGATACAGAAGTTGTAGTACCAGTGTTTGGCCACCAGAATACTTTGCACTTCCTGGGATACTGGATTAAAAAAAATCTTGGTGACGACCAGATTCGTCTTCTTCTTGCATTGAGTCATATTTGGGAAAAAGTAACCAAAGGCACGCATAGTATCACAAACGCATGTTCCTAAGTTATCTATACAGTTTAAAAAATAAGTAATAGATAAGTAAAAATATGAAAACAAATATAAACTATATGTGCATTATTCTGTCTTCCGGAGTCATGAGCCCAAAAATAAAGAGAGTGACAGACAGCGTCTCCCGGGTCGCACGTCTCTGCACCCGTCACTCAACTGTCTGTCTGGAAACTGTTTTAAAGATTGTTTACCAGCAGTAGATACCTCATATTATTTTGATATTAACATCTGATAAAACTTTTGAATAAGATGTTAACGAATATTTGTAACATTTTTTCTAAGGACCAGAATCAAAGCAAAATAAATGGGATCAAAGTCAATAATAGCAATGAAGTCGGACATTATGTGACCTTAAAATGTAATATTTTCTTTGTGAATGATGACAAATTGTCACAGTTCTGTCTAGGTTTGGGTGTTTTCACTGTTCTCTGTCATGTTTTCCTCCTGTCGTTAGTGTCCCTGTGTTTTCTCCTCCCTCCTCACCTGTGTCTCGTTAGCTAATTGTGTTCACCTGTGGCTCTTGTGTTTTTCTCCTCCCTCCTCACCTGTGTCTCGTTAGCCGATTGTGTTCACCTGTGTCTTGTAATTATCCCTCCCTGTATTTAGTCTTGTCTCGTGCTGTGTTCAGTGTCGGTGCTTCTTTTGTTGGTGACGGACTTCACCGGTGAGTGTTCTGTGTTTGTCTGTATTCGTTCTATTTTAGCCTTGAAATAAAGGTTTATCAAAGTTATCTGCGCTTGGGTCCTGCTTCCTTCACTCAACCGTGACAGAAAGCACCGACCAGAGATGGACCCAGCAGATGACCCATTTGAGGTGGAATTACAGCATTTTTCATTTGCTTTGGCTTGCTGCTATGATTGGTGGAGGGGAGCGTCCAGTGTTCGGCAGAAGGAGGCCGCTCTGGTAGAGGCGCACCGGTTGGCTATGGAGAAACCGGACTTGGTGAAGTTCTTACCTGACTGGATGTTGAACTTCATCTGGGCGTGTGATTTCCAGCCTGCGGACTATAAACGTCTCGGTGTGTTCCGTCTGGAGTCAACCAGTGCTTCCGCCCCAGTTCCTGCTCCTGTCCAAGAGGCGTTTTCTGGAACTCGGCTGGCTTTTGGAGGTCCACGGAGCCTTCAGGCGGCTTCTAGGAGAAGGAGTCGCAAGTCCAGGCTAGCAATCCGAGCCCCAAGAGTCATGGTTCCGGCTACAGAACCGGCCCACACAGCCATAGTTCCGGCCCCAGTACAGGCCCCAGCAGCCATGGTTCCAGCCCCAGTTCTGGCCCCAGCAGCCATGGTTCCAGCCTTAGCTCTGGCCCCAGCTGTCCTAGTCCCTTCTCTAGTCCCTTCTCCAGTCCCACCTCTAGTCACTTCTCAAGTCCCTCCTCGAGTCACTTCTCTAGTCCCTTCCCTCATCCCATCTCAAGTTCCCTCTCGAGTCTTTCTCAAGTCCCCTCTCAGGTCCCCTCTCGAGTTCCCTCTCGAGTCTTTCTCGAGTCCCCTCTCAAGTCAACTCCCCAGTGTCCTCTCGAGTCACCTCCCAAGTCAACTCTCCAGTGTCCTCTCGAGTCACCTCTCAAGTTTCCCCTCAGGTCTCCTCTCGAGTTCCCTCTCAAGTCCCCTCTCTAGTCCCCTCTCGAGTTCCCTCTCCAGTCACCTCTCAAATTTCCCCTCAGGTCTCCTCTCGAGTTCCCTCTCAAGTCCCCTCTCAGGTCCCCTCTCAAGTCCCCTCTCAGGTCCCCTCTCGAGTTACCTCTCGAGTTCCTTCTCGAGTCCACTCTCCAGTTTCCTCTCAAGTTCCCTCTCAAGCCCTCTCTCGAGTCCCCACTCAAGCCCCTACTCATGTCCAGTTGGAGGTCCCGCAGACTAGTCTTCTGCCGGGGGTCCTGCCAACCCCATGTCCTGTACCGTTGGAGGCCCCGCCGACTACTCTCCTGCCGGGGGTCCTGCCAACCCTATGTCCTGTTCCGTTGGAGGCCCCGCCGACTACTCTCCTGCCGGGGGTCCTGCCAACCCTGTGTCCTGTCCCGTTGGAGGCCCCGCCGACTACTCTCCTGCCGGGGGTCCTGCCAACCCTATGTCCTGTTCCGTTGGAGGCCCCGCCGACTACTCTCCTGCCGGGGGTCCTGCCAACCCTATGTCCTGTCCCGTTGGAGGCCCCGCCGACTACTCTCCTGCCGGGGGTCCTGCCAACCCCATGTCCTGTCCCGTTGGAGGTCCCGCCGACTACTCTCCTGCCGGGGGTCCTGCCAACCCTATGTCCTGTTCCGTTGGAGGTCCCGCCGTCTACTCACCTGCCGGGGGTACTGCCAACCCTGTGTCCTGTGCCGTTGGAGGTCCCGCCGTCTACTCTCCTGCCGGGGGTACTGCCAACCTTTTGTCCTGTCTCGTCGGAGGTCCCGCCAACCGCTCTCCTGCTGGGGGTCCTGCCAACTCCTGGTCCTCTTCCGTGGGGGATCCTGCCGAAGCCTGTCCCGCCGGCTCCGGTTCCTGTCCGGCCGACACCGGGTCCTGCCCGGCCTCCGGAGCTGTCTGGTCTTCGCCCTCGATCCCGACCCTCTGTGAGCCGCGGTCTTCGTCCGCGGGCCCGGCCTCCTGACTCTTCCTGCCGCTGCCCTCGTCCTCGGGCCCGACCCCCTGACTCTTCCTGCCGCTGCCTTCGCCCTCATGCTCGGCCCCCTGAGTTCGCCCGCTGTGGCCTACGCCCCACCATGGACTCTGCCTTGCCCCCGGGCCGTCCGCCCGAGACCCCCACCATGGACTCTGCCTTGCCCCCAGGCCGTCCGCCCGAGTCCCCCTTCTCGGCTTCTGCCGTGCCCCCGGGCCGTCCACCCGAGATCCCTTCCTGGTCCCCTACTGGGCTCCTGGGCGGTCAGCTTAGTCCCGTCCTCCGGACCCCCTCCACCCACCCTGCTGGACTTTTTTGGATTTTTGTGTTGGGGTTTAGGGACGTCTGGAATCCGTCCCTTGAGGGGGGGGTTCTGTCACAGTTCTGTCTAGGTTTGGGTGTTTTCACTGTTCTCTGTCATGTTTTCCTCCTGTCGTTAGTGTCCCTGTGTGTTCTCCTCCCTCCTCACCTGTGTCTCGTTAGCTAATTGTGTTCACCTGTGGCTCTTGTGTTTTTCTCCTCCCTCCTCACCTGTGTCTCGTTAGCCGATTGTGTTCACCTGTGTCTTGTAATTATCCCTCCCTGTATTTAGTCTTGTCTCGTGCTGTGTTCAGTGTCGGTGCTTCTTTTGTTGGTGACGGACTTCACCGGTGAGTGTTCTGTGTTTGTCTGTATTCGTTCCATTTTAGCCTTGAAATAAAGGTTTATCAAAGTTATCTGCGCTTGGGTCCTGCTTCCTTCACTCAACCGTGACACAAATGGTTAGTCAACTTATCATAAGTCAACATGTTATCATTCAACTTATCTCTTTGCAACCTTAATTCATGTCTAATGAAAATGACATGTGCCTAAAGTCTTAGTGTTATTAGACTCGGTGGAAAGTATAAGTACATTTACTCAAACTGTACTTGAGCACACATTTGAGGTACTTGTACTTTACCCAAGTATTGTCATTATATACTTTATACTTCCACTCTACTACATATTTTACAGGTGTCTTTATTCATTCAGATTTTGATTAAATCATGTAAAATAACTTAAACCGTGAGTTGGTTAACAAATAATTAATATCCAGCAATTTTGCTAAGCTTCTTAAAAGGGAAGATTTGCTGCATTGATTTGATTCTCCTAAAACTTTAAACATATTTTCCGAATCGTACATTAACTCTTATTTAAGCACCTTTTCGATGCAGTACTTTTAACTGAAATTGAGCTTTTCAAAGTGTGGTATTAGTACTTTTACTACTGAATACTTCCCTTGAAAGGATCTCTTCTGGATGAGAAACAGTTTGTGCACATTTCCAAACACAACCAAACCCAGACAGATGATCTCCTGACTTGAATAAACAAAGCCTGTCTTTTTCTCTGTCATCAGTTTCTCACTCTGTCACCCTCCTCCTCCTCTCCTCTTCCTCCTGTCAGCCCCTCTTCCTCCCTGTGCTCCTCTCCCTGTCTTCTTCACTTTCCCTTCCCCTTCATCTCTTCCTCACCCTCTCAGCTGCTCCTTCTCTTCCCCGCCCTCTCTGGGTTTGTAATGGCTGCTGTCATCAGATTTGATGAGAGACGAGTCCACCATCTTCCTCTTCCTCAGCAGCAAACAGGAAGTGATGTTGTTAAACCACTGCTATACGTTTGTTCGTACCCAGTAGGGATGGGAATGATTAATCGAATATTCAAAATGATTCAGGCACTTTTTTGTATGGATTAATTAAAGGTATACGAAAGTGCCATTTCAAATATCTTAAGACAAATGTCAAAGAAAGCTTTGTTTGGTTTCTATATTTATTTAAAAATGTATTTATTATTACAACTTTTTAATGTAAATTAGGTTAATCGTTTTCTTTGGGGGTCGAATATTCGAATGTAAATTTGCTTTAAAATTCCCATGCCTAGTATCCAGAACTTTAATGACTTGTAAATATCAACAACAGCCCAAAGCAAGTACCTTTTGGTTCGATCCCTTAGCTATGATACCCCCCTTTTTATTTAATTTAATTTACGTATTGTTTGTTTTTATTGCTTTTTATGAATTTTACCGTGTTGTGTAATGTTTTTATACTGTTCATGCTCACTGCTTGTACCACTTCGGGATTTGAAGTGCTTTATAAACTAGAGAATGCAATTCCTGAAGAAATTGCGAGTGGGAATGCTTTATGCTGAAAAGCTGACGCTAAACTGCTATGCTGAAATGTGTAAGAAGAAAGTGAAGAATTTAGATTGGAATGAAACATGAACACTGGGGGCTTGAATGTGTGACGAGAGAAGAAAAGAAAGTAAAAAGGCTTGGAAAAGCAGCAGAATATTTGAACTGCAAACTTCTGAACTAACTTGATGGCGAATGATCTGTCGCCATGGCAACGGCATTTGATGACACCCCATAATACGCTTAGATGCGTTGATGGCTGCATCGTTACCAAACCTGTGAAGTTTGGGGGCGTTAACAGCATTCCCACTAAATGAAACCCATTATTATTATTATGATATAGACTGGAATTCATAAATGAGTTAATAGACAGTCTGTTACTTTGTTTTATGTGTAATTCACACAGTTAACTGCCTCTGTGTTGTTTTGGATCGTCTCCATTACTGAGCTGAGTCACTTTTTTGGCCACGAGGCACAGAGGATTGCACTGGAGCTGAAAATGCCTTTAGTGCTTTGAAATGTCACTACATTTGGGGAGAAAGCCGTGGTAACCTTCACGGTGTCACTTACGACTTGACAGATTGCTGCATTGCGTGTTAATGTGACCTCTACAGAGAAGCAGGAGCCTTTACTTATTTTTCTGATTTTGCTAAATGTTGCAGGACAGAACCAAATCCTCTTATAGGGAACACAGAAACAACCTACTACTGTGGCTCTGTTATATGTGTAAGTGTGCTGTTTGTCTTTTGGTATGCAGGTGTGAAATAGTAGATTGTGCATATGCATACACAGGGCATAACACTCCAGATATGCCCACAAAGCAGTGTTTCTCTCCTGGAGCAAACTACAGGGCACACGTTGCCTCTGCTGATGAAGCAAAACGCACAACCAGTAGACCTCTCGTTCTATTGGTTTAATCTGAAGGTTGTATTTTATGTATATGCAGACTTTTCTTATTTTGAAGAAATGGATAAGCTAGGTGCATTCCGTAGGTTACAGGCATTAGGTCCTCCCAATTACATAACAAAATGCATTATTGGATAATGTTGGGTTCAGAATTCTAGAAAAGACAGACAACTTCTAAGTTTAACTATTTATTATAAAGAGAGCAAAAGATATATCACTTGGCCAAGGACTCGTCACGTCTTGGAAATCACAGGCAGCAAAGCTTTAATCTGTAACCACCAAATCCGTCAAGAGCCTCGAACCTTGTGCGACAATACATTTTATTACACAGGGCGTTGCCCGTACATTTATGATTGGTCAAGACTAGCTGAAGAGATACAGCGGTTTGGACCTGGTTCTCTTTGGTTGGAGCACAGACTCAGATAGAGCATAGGCGGATTTTGCGGGGGGGCAGGGGGGGCATTGCCCCCCCTAGTGGCTGAAATATGTTACAGCATTACTACGTCTAAAGCTGTTCCAATACAAATATTTCGTATGTCAATATTTTAATAGATGTACAAATTTGAATAATATCATGTTTAGTTTGAAATAATTTCATTTTTGAGCAGTCGCATGTTGTGTGTGTGTGTGTGTGTGTGTGTGTGTGTGTGTGTGTGTGTGTGTGTGTGTGTGTGTGTGTGTGTGTGTGTGTGTGTGTGTGTGTGTGTGTGTGTGTGTGTGTGTGTGTGTGTGTGTGTGTGTGTGTGTGTGTGTGTGTGTGTGTGTGTGTGTGTGTGTGTGTGTGTGTGTGAGAGACGTATGAGGTTAAGGACAAAAGTTCCCTTGCTTTTTTTTCAGCTATTGTATTACAATAATTAGCAGTAATGGATATGCTGCAATTTTGTAAAGCAGTGTGTATTCTGTGCGTCGTTAGACTGCCTCGCAGTGTGTTCAGTGTTCTGTGTTTAGTATAGCTTAGTGTGTGTGTATTGCTTAGATCCAGGTTGCTTCGATCCTGTTGAACAGTGTGTAGGATTGTTGATATTGTGAAACTCCTTAGACCCAGGTTAGCTTAGCGCCTGTAGATCAGCATTTGCGGGAGTATTGCTTAGACCCAGGTGACTAGCACCTGTTGATCAGCCACAGCTGTGTTTTCATACAGTCTCTTTTTGTTTATTGGTTTGTTCCACTTTAAGAAGTGAGGTACTTTTCTTTCCTTTTGTATACCCCGGTGCAACTCTCGTTTGGAGTTCTCCTTTTGTTAACTAGTAACAGTTTGGCCCTTTGTTGGTGTCAAACTGTTTGTGTACCTTCTTGTGTTCATCAATTTTGGTTACAAATAAACCACCGGTAACATTTACCAATTCCAATCTGGTCGTGTCGTTTCCCTTTTGTACCCCTAGCCAAGAGGGAACGTAACAACATTGATCAAATAAAACCCAAGTCATTCTTTGTTCAAGACAGATTTATTTGAAGTCATTTACAAGTAACCTGCTTACCCTCTCCTTCAAGGTTGTGAAGGCCAAACAGAGCAACAGGAAGCTGCACCCTTAAGTAGAGGCTCAATCAGTGGGAACACCTGTGCTCAATTGGAGCATACCATGTAGTGCATGTGCTCGGGTGGCAATTTTCTTGCAAGTATAAAAATGTTATTGTTTAAGGCTTCTGTGGTCAGAAAGATAGAATATGTTGACCTATTTGATTTGTTGTGTTTGGATAATTTGCCTTGCATTGTGATTGTGTTTGTAGGTAAGAATGACACTGGTTAGGGGTATAAATAGTGGATTGTCCTATGGGGAGGGGCTTAACATGTATAAACCCCTGGCCACAAGTATTTTTGGAAGGTAGTCTGACTGGCAGGAGAGCAGAGAGCATTTTTGGCTGTTAATAAAAGCACCTAAAGATCATTTGTTGTTACTCTAGCCAGCTTATTTAATCCCTAGTTTCTTGCTCAACCTTTTCTATAACACACAACAACCTAAATAACACACTACAGGAGAGGGCCTCTTTAAGTATCTTGCCCGAAAGATTCTTCGACTGCAGGGGCTAGAGACGAAACGGAGACCCTCTGATTGGTAGACGCGTATTTACCCTTAAGCCACAGTCGAAAATGTATGCTATACCTAGAACCTGCTAAAGAATAATAAGAGAAATGGAGGCATGTATGCAGGTTCCACACAAAGACACAAACACACGGTTTGTCTGATTGAAGTTTTTCACAGTATGTTGGCTGCGAGTTTGGTTCAATATGCCTTTGTTTGCCCTCAGGAAGCAGACAGAGAACATATCGGCACAATAACGTTTATTGGGGAGATCAAGTTGCCGTCCTTCCATGACACCATAAATATTATAACTTTTGTTTTTCGTCTGGGAGGATAAATCAGCGATGGTGGTGAAAAACATGGCAAACGTGTTGGAAGATGTGGTTTTCTGTGTATGTTGCAGAATTCATGACACGAGCATACAAAAAACCTCCAACAGACTCTTTTTTGTTGCCAATTCAAAGAGTTGACATCAAGATTAATTTTCCATTTTGCAGCCAGTGTTCTGAAAAATCTAAAATGTCAAAATGTACGAGAAAAGTCGGCAAGAAGAGAAGGGCAAATAGCTGGGAAAGTTAATTATCTGAGATTAACTCTTTCCCCGTTTCAATCACACTTAAAGTTGCTCTTCACTACCAACTCGACTGCAATTGATTGTTCCTGTTTTCATTGTAATCAGAGGATAAAGACGTCTCTTAGCATGACGCAATCAAAGGTCCTTCTCTTTCTCAGAGAAGGACCTTTGATTGGAGGAATCAAGAACTCTTATTTCGGCGACGTTGCTCAAGGACAGAGACCTGGCCCTTCATTTAATGTCTGACAAAACTAGAGACATAAAAAGGGCAAAAATAGAGACACCGTGTAAAGGGCTTGCTCCTTAATGAGATATTAGCAATGCTCGCTCCGTTTAAAAATATACACAGGAGATGAACATTGGCTTCCTAAAAGCCTCTTCCAGTAATCGTGGAGAGCCACTTTAATAACGATTGAAACGCTCAGGGAAAGGCTATAGATTTGCATTTCTTAAAGGGCACCTATCATGCAAAATGCACCTTTGTACGTCTTTTATACATGATTATGTGTCCCCGGTGTTCCAGGGAACTCACCAAGTGTCAGAAAACACAACCCTCTCTATTTTCCTCCTTCGCCAAATCTCTAAAAAAGGGGCTGCAACGGATCTGAAAAAAATGGATCCACATTCCGACACTTTTCTACGTCACAAAGACGTACTCCGCTTATTGGTCAACTCTCCACCTATCAGGGGAATGAGCCACGGCCACGTGCATTGCCAAACCTCTCATTCGCATATAGGCTATCGGCAGGCTACCCCAGTCACATCTGTGTTTTTTCCTGCTATTGCCAGGATGTCTAAGCCAGTTAAACCACGGACATGTTTATGAACTTCTCTCAAGTCCAACACGGATATGCCTCCAAACTAATGCTACACCCGGGATCAATACCAACCATCCGGGACCAGGCCAGTGAGGACACATCCAATTCTGAAGCTGTAAGTTTTTATTTAGCGGTGTTTTTCCTGATAAAGCTATATCTAGCATGTAGCATGTAGCATGTAGCTTAGCCGTATCAATGTCGCCTCAACCCCAACTAGTAATCGGTTAGGTGTTTATATGTTCTTGTAACATTTTATTTTGTACGCTCCGCAGTCTTTGCTTTGTCTTTTATTTTAATTATCAGGCATTTGCGAACATGTTCAGACTGCCGTAATGGCGATCTGTGTGAAGGCTGTAAAGCCACGCCTAGCCTAGCCGATAACACAAGTATTTATTCTCCTATGTATTAGTATTTTGTATCCTCTAAAAAATCATATTGAGTAAGTTATAATAACAAACGTAATCTTCTGGAGGTAAGTGCCGTTTTTTCCAGCGTTATGTAAAAGCTTTTGTGATTGTAGTCTGTAAGAACGATCATATATCATCGATCTGTAAACTAAGCTACGCTAAGCTACGCTAAGCTAATGAGACATGCCGTTTTTTGCAGTATGTTTACTTGTTTGCGCACATGAATATAAATGGGGGTGTGTTAGGATACAACACTGTATGTATGTATGCGAGGGGACACACACCACGAGTAAAACGGAGCTAAAGCCCTGGTATGTTGTTGTTGACATGCATTTACTAATCTAAACCACTTTTTTTGTTGTGCTTTTTTTAACATTGCACAGGCTACGTGGCCAACTTGATGGACCTCATCTTCGACCAAGTCTTTGTGGACCCTGCACCATTATGAGCAACCTGACAGGGAGGAGGTCATCGCCGGGTATGCTACACGGTTCAATTTGGCTGCTGTCTGAACCTAACATAGACATTTCACGGATCAGAGGACAACGCAGGCCGGAATCACCACTCTGATCCTGTGTCCATGGAAGCCCCAGCACCAGCTCACAAAGCTCCTATTTTTTATGGGTTCAAATAACCGTTGATTTTGACAATAAAGTTCCGAGTTGATATCAAATGTGTCGTGATTATTCATGTTTGGATGGGTAAAGAATATTCTGATTTCAAAAGCATAAGGTTGTGTGTGGACTTTTTTTGTCATACACATGGGTGCGTTATGCCATTGCTGTGTAGTATATAATAGTACATGTACAATCACAGAATGAAAGATTGCATAAAGCCATATACACCAGTATTTATTTCCATGAACAATATTAGCATTCGTTTTACAATTTCAGTCAAAACAAACCACTCAGTGCTCTATTTGCCTCAACTGTAGTCCAACTGTGTTCAGCTCTGTAAATATTCAATGCATTCTGCAGGGACAACACATTTAGGCACACAATCCAGGATGGTCCACCACACAGGTTAGAGTCCTCAAGTTCCTGCATCCGTCTTTACACCTAGTGTGATAAACATATATTGAATGACATGTGAAAAATGTATTCTCTAAACAGACAACTTAGTGAAGCTAATGTTACGTGTGGTATCTCCATGCAGCACATGCTCCGGTTCAGAAGGCATCGTGGCGCAAGTTGCACATGTACCCCTTTAGAAAGAAGTCAATAACTGAGCTTTTAAAACACATGAAACACACATTGCTGACAACTGAGGTGTTGGAGTTATACTTTTTATCACCCTAAGTTATTGAACTTTCCAACGGTTGTTGCACGATGTTGGAAGAAAAGGACTGTAAACTATTAAACGCAATGAGGCCATTGTATATATGCTGAAAATATGAATGTCTCCCTTTATAAATATATATATGTATCGCTGTGTTTGCGTTCCAAACTCTAAGTTACAAACTGTACACATTGCATTCTTGCTAATTAGCCAAAATATGAATGGAATAAGTAGCAAGCATCGTAACAAACAGAGTAAAAATAAATAGGGACAACAGCTTGTCAACTAACCATTCAGAAACGTCCTGCTGCAACCGAGATGTTTGCACCTCCACCAAAACCTCCGCTGCTTCAGTTTCTGGATCAAATTGATAATATGCTTGAACACATGCATTGCTCTGAGATGACATGTGTATTCCACACTCGTAAACACAGCAAGCATGGTAACGTGACTCTCGCCGGCTCTTCTGCTGGGGGCGTGGTCAGCTGCTGCTCAGAATTTTCATAGGCAGGTTTGGAATAAAGCGAAAATGAGCGAAACGAGGCATGGCTAAAAAATGATCTGTTTGGTATTTTGAAAAATAAAATGTATAAATATACCTTATATAGGTATGGTCATACACTATATCATTTAAATATAGCATGATAGGTCACCTTTAAATAAATGGAAATGATTGAATACGAACACTTTAGCCGCTTTCACACCAAGTACATTTTAGACATTTTACTTATAAAGAATGAAAATGTTTTTCTGAGCCATTATGTTTTGGGCAAAAACTAATCTTTAGGGTGGATCAAGGTGAATGTATAATGTTCGGGGTGAACAGCAGTGGGTGTTGTTGTGGTTCAATTTGAGTTTTCTGTTCCTTTTGTCCCCCTGCAATACCAGGAGCATGTAATGGGGCGAAGCCTGCGAGCTAGTTCAGGCAGTCAACTCGAGCACTTATGCTGCATTCATAAGTAACGCCCCCTTGCCACTCTACAACCAACCAAACAGAGTCTCCTTAATAAGCTGCTCTATTGAACTTGCCAGATCTCTCTCCATGCATTGCTTGCTGCTGCTATTGCTGCAGCTACTTTGTTGGCGCAGATATCTCTGCTGTGCGCCGATCCTATAGGAGTGTGCTTTAAAAGAGGGAAAACTCAAAACAGCCAGGATGAGGGTTAAACAATAATCTGTTTTAATGATAAAAGGTAATAATACAATACACTTTCAAAGGGGTGGGGTGGGCCCCCACTCCCTGCTCTGGTTCTGATGCCGGGAGATCCTCTCATCTTGTCGGCAGGAGTAAAAAAGACCGGACCCCAGAACTCAACAGGAGATATTGTAAAAACAAGGGAGGAGCTGTGGTCATAGCAAATCAGAGCGAGCCAGCAGAGGACCTGGACTCTAGCTGTCTCATGTTACTGCAGCTTTCATCCACACACACACCCTTCCTGCGCATTCCAGAGACTTGTTCACAAAGATATACTTATTAATACTCTCATATTTCCAGCTTTTGTTTACACACTGCTATTACTAATACAAAGTAATTAAACACATATATACCATTCAAGATATGTAGACTTCCCTGAAACATGACATACTGAAGACCTTAAGCAGAAGAACTCTCATCTACCCAGTCCTGCTTAACTGTCCCTTCCCCCAGAGTAATAAAACCTGTTTAGCACCCAGGCACCCAGGAATGTTTGAAGAAAGTTTAGTCCTCACATTTATGAAAGGATAAAACAGAGAAATCAATACAAAACACAAACACAGGTATTGTTTGAACAGTATTCACTTAACTGCTGCTATTGATAATTACCAGAGAAACTCCAGGGCCTCTTTCAATATCTGGAAATTGCAACAAGACTTTCTGCCATTTCAAATGTAACACTCTTCCCAAATATCAGATGATATAATCTTTAACTTCCACGTAGCTGCCCCACCACCCCAGCTTCCACCTGTAGGCTCTGGGGGTTAGTTATTTAATCATCACTCATCGTGCTATGTATATCTGTGGAGTGACGAGGCCCGAGCCTAGATGCCAAACTCAACTCTGCTGCTTCTAATAAACATGTTAAAGAAACACGTGAGTTGTCTGACTGAACTATATATAATCAACGCTGAACAATAATGGAAAAGTCCACCTTGTGTTTATTCATTTGTGAAAAGGACTATACTGGCAATATAGTCTCCTACATTTTCTATCTTTATCTTCAGTTGGTCAGCAACAGCAGCGATGTGCGTAAATAACCCATCGAAGTAGCATGCAGTACTGCTTCATACACAATTTGTTTTGGGTATCTTTACATGTAAAAGGGAGCTAGTAACAATGAGTGGTGAATACATGTAGTGGAGTAAAGATTGTGTGCCTCCAAATGTAGTGGAATAGAAGTCGCATAAAATGGAAATACTCAAGTAAAGTACAAGCATGACTGAATAGTACTGAGTGTATTTACTTATTTACATGTAACCTCTGGATTTACTCACTATAGAAACCCAAAAGCCGTATTTTAAGGTGGACCAGAGCCCAATAACACGTCTGAACTGTACTGTCCTAAAGCTCGTTCAACACCTCACCAAACATATCAAAATGTTTGCCAACTCTACGCATTAAACCCCTCTTTACTCTCTACTCAGACACTTTGGATACAAACACAGTTTCAAATTTCACTTTCTTTTGATTTGTTAGAACTTGTCCTGATTTTCCATTACAGGCCTGTCATTATGTCCAGTCAGTTTGTATTTACTCTCAGCATTACAAAGCTCTTCAGCTTCTCTGCTGTCAGGCTACTCGACAAACAGAGACCAACTCTGTTTACTGTTTCTGTATCAGTGTGGCATTCATCTTCTTTTGTTCTGATATTGTGCAATGCCCACCCACACACACTCAATCACGGCCAGAATGATTAATCCACTTCCTTATTGCCTGTCCCCAGTCTTGTAAAAAAAACACCTCTAAGATTACACGTACATCTACATACCTCCAGTCGAGATTGACTTCTTTAATTTAGATGTAGTGTACGAGTACAGTGTAGTGCTCTCGTAGCAATTGCGTAGAGTGTGGTACCACTGTGGTGCATTGATTTATTTTCTACATTTCATACATTTTCATTTAGCTCGGCTGTCGGAGCACTAGTTTCTAGTGGAGCTGCTTAACATATGGGGCCCTACTGTTTTTGTAATTGTGTCCGTTAAATCAGGGAACAGATTAACTCCTGGGGTTAATGTTATTTTATTCGCTTTTCTTTTTAATGATTTTAAATGCCATTTTCTTAATGTCTTTCACTTTTTGTAAAGCACTTTGAATTGCCTTGTGTTGAAAAGTGCTATATAAATAAACTTGCCTTGCCTTGGGGTGCCAGGTGAACGCAATTAAAGTTCAACTAATGACCTGATAGGACAGAAAACCGCATGAAATCGGAATGGAGAGCAAAGGCACCAGAGGTTATTGCATGAAAAGCGGCATCTTTTGTAAAGGCATTCCAGCAAAGTCCAATCATAACAACACTTTTAAATTATGCAAAATCACAACTTTTCTGAGCTCCGGTTTATTAAAGAGGTGTTACTTAAAGCACTGTAACATTAGGACATAGACGACCCTGATGATGGCTACAAGCGGAAATCGCATTCTCCGACAATGAAGAATCCGCCACCAGCTCTCGAACAACGGAAGACTGTGAAAGCGGATACAACAATTGTGTATTAAGTCGCCCACATGTTCACATCTTCTCCGTGTGTGTGAAATGGTACAATACAACAAAAAGCCACTCAAAAATACATTGCTCCATAGCGTGACAAGTGATCGCTAACTCTACAGGGCACCTTAAGGGCTGCTTTAGGAACATGTCCTACATGTTCAGCTACATTATAACCTGTTTTGTCACTATGGCTCTGTTTTTTTATTTTTATTTTTTATCTTGATTCATGATTCAGGAAGGAAAATGGGGTTGTCTTAAAACTTTGAAAGTAAAAAATGTTATCTTCTGAAAAGAGATGGGCAAAACCAGAAGTGTCAGCACCGATTGGCCTAATCTTTTGTCTGATGTAACTTCTGATGTAGTACTGCAGTATACGAGTCAATTGTGTGCAAGGATTATAAGTAGGCTACTTGTTATTCGTTATAATTATGGAAATCCAATTTGTATTACATTCATTCTTTGTCTCACACAGTTACACCGATGATGAAGGATTGAACACCAGAACCCCTGTGCAGACTGGCAGTGCAAAACAAATACTTTAATGTGGGTGCTTATAAAAAAGAAAAACAGGAAGAATACAAATCTGGTTGCTTGAGTTAAACCTGTTCTAGTAGCTCGAGACGATTTGCCCCCCCCCGATCAGATTTGCACCTACTTTGCCTATTTTTAAATCCTGTTTGAAGGACCTCTTATTCTCCCGTGCTTTTTACAGACTACCTATAAGACATGTCATTCTGTGGATTTATTGTCCTGTGTCTACTTTTGTTTTATGTCCTATCTCTTTTTTTGTTTTGTTTTTTTGTATGTATTTATTGATGTACAGCACTTTGGTAAACTCTGTTGTTTTTAAATGTGCTATAGAAATGAAGTTGGATTGGATAGTAGACTGGTCTGTTCCAAACAAAGCCATTAAATCATTTCGAACTAGAACAGCAAAAATGTTCCCGTTTTCTGGGTTGAGGAGTCTTTCCTCCGGGTTTAAGTTATAATGTATACAGTAGAAACAACATGCAACGATGTCTTGTATTATTCTTGCTAAAAAGAACAGCTCACAATGTTTTTACGAAAGTACATAATAAGCATTCTTATTGCATTATACACAAGGTCTTTGAGCAGTGGCGTGAGGGCCTGAGATATTCTAAAAATTATATTTGAAAACATACAAAGAAAAGTATTTTTTAAATATTTTTGTTATATGTTTCAATAGTTTTACCAAAATAACTTGATTTGATTGTATTTAAAATAACATTTATAAAGAAAATCATGCTTCCTTTTGTAAGGTCATTATATTGTGATCCTACATCTCCCAGGCTGTTGGGCTTTAAGACAAAACATACCTTGAAAATGATGATGTATTAATCCAAGAAAACAAAATAAGAGAATGAGATGAAGTGAGATGAAGAGAAGATGTCAGGAAGGAGATTGGAGATGTTCAGTAGATAAGATCAAGATATATTATGTATATATCATATGGATATATTATGTATATATGGATATATTATGTATATATCATATGGATATATTATGTATATATGGATATATTATGTATATATGGATGTTCATATTGAGGTAAATACATCTGCCTCGTGGCTCTGATAAATCCATCCTGTGCTTTGTTTACAGGTGTCAACGCACAACCCTCCTCCACCCCTTCGCCTCTGTCTCCTAATACAGGGCCAAGCTAAAACCTTCTCCCTTCAGAACTGGACCGAACTACTTATCACCACCACCAGTGTCTAGACCCCGGGGGGTTCATCGGAGCGGTTTTCCCCTCCCGAATGATCATCCTGCAAACCGGGGCCTAATCGCCAAACATCAGTTCATTCATTTGTTGTAATCTGTCAATCACCATTCTCTCATATCATGTGTCCCGGTAATAAACATGTATTTCATACATCACGTCTCTCCTGATTGAACTACTTTTACTCAAGTACAAGATCTGAGTACTTCTACTTTTACTCTAGTACAAGATCTGAGTACTTCTGCTTTTACTCAAGTACAAGATCTGAGTACTTCTACTTTTACTCTAGTACAAGATCTGAGTACTTCTGCTTTTACTCAAGTACAAGATCTGAGTACTTCTGCTTTTACTCAAGTACAAGATCTGAGTACTTCTACTTTTACTCAAGTACAAGATCTGAGTACTTCTACTTTTACTCAAGTACAAGATCTGAGTACTTCTACTTTTACTCAAGTACAAGATCTGAGTACTTCTGCTTTTACTCAAGTACAATATATGAGTACTTCTACTTTTACTCAAGTACAAGATCTGAGTACTTCTACTTTTACTCAAGTAGAAGATCTGAGTACTTTTCCCACCTCTGCACACGGCATCATATAAACATATTATATTTCTCTTG
Organism: Harpagifer antarcticus; assembly: GCA_902827135.1. Classification (NCBI taxonomy): domain Eukaryota; kingdom Metazoa; phylum Chordata; class Actinopteri; order Perciformes; family Harpagiferidae; genus Harpagifer; species Harpagifer antarcticus. Next base: position 267,522 of record CADEHL010001376.1, read on the forward strand.
CATTTGTAGCTATGAGACAATATATATATATAATATATATGTCAATGTGATAAACTAAATCCTCGTTAAATGAAACTGTTGGATCCCTGCCTGCCTGTTTACGGATCTCGAGTTCCTGCCTGCTGCCTGCCTGGTTTTGACCCTGCCTGTCCCCGACCTGAATAAACTGAACATTGCTAAACACTGGTTGTATCTTTGTCGTGCTATTGGGTTCTGATCTGTACCTGTGATCGGGCCCTTAATGGGCAAGGACCTAGCTATATTGCTAACTCCCTTGTCAGCCACAAGCCATCAAGAACACTGCGTTCCTCTGCTGCTGGTTTGTTAGAGGTTCCCAGAAACAGCCGAAAAAAGACGTTTCACGCAGCTTTCGTTAATTATGCCCCCAAGCTATGGAACAAAATACCTGAGACATCAGGGATGCCTGCTCAGTGGAAGTCTTTGGAAAAAAACCTCAAAACATATTTGTACAATTTAGCCTTTTAGGAAGCAAACTCCTGCTCTCTGCTGCACTTTCTCAACGCACTCTGATGCATTTTGACCTGTCACCTGATTGTGTGTTGCACTATCCTCCTTTTAAAGGGGACCTATCATGCAAAATACACTTTTTATACATAAATATGTGTCCCCGGTGTGTCAGGGATGTTTTGTATCTTACAGACAGGTTACGAAAAATCATGTAATCTCAGAGAAGGAATATCCAATCAAAGTCAAGGATGTAACCAAGCTCTTCCACATTGTTGATTCTTTAAAGTAATATTATTCGTTCTTCTTCGTGAAAGGTCTTCATCATAAAGTATACATTCAAATTGCAGCTTTAATTTAATTAACAGTGGTATTAAATATGTTCAACTTTAACCTTTACTTCCCATTGGTCAAAGACATAAGGGGCGGGATCATGGTGTTAATGTTGAAATTGAACTATTTCAATACACTTAGATCCATTGCTTTCACTGCTCTTAAATGATGGATAGGAACAAAAAAAATCAGTTATTCTCTTATGACATAAGACAAGCACATTCCCAAAAGTTGTACAAGTCCCGTGTAAAAGCAAAAGTCTAGGCAGACTTTTGTTGCAATCTCCAACAGTAAATCTTGACGTCATGCAAACAATGACATTTAAGATGCACATTTTATTTTGGATGCTTTGTGTACACATTACAGAATCTTTGCAAATCCATTACATTGAATGCTAATCCAGTGCAGAGCCAAACACCTCCACCTCACAGAGGGTCAGGTGCTCCTCTCTTCCAGGGACACCTATGTAAACATAGCGGCCGTCCATCCCGTTGGGAACCTGGAACTCAACAGTATGACCTCCCGGGATGCTGGTGATTACAGCAAACCTGTAGAAGAAGCAGAAATCACTACGTTAACCTCAGGAAGGGTTTATTGAAGTAACAGGCTTTTCATTTTAAGTTCAACATGCACTCAAAGCGTCATTAGGTTTCTACGCTTTACTTGGTTAGAATGTTGGTTGCAGATCTTTTAATTAGGGCTTGATAATGAACAATAATTACAATTCAGTAATGTTTAAATAAATGTTTTCAAATCATGTCACAGAATCACAATTGACAACCCTCGATCAGGCCTTTAATTTGGCGACACTGGTATTTGTCCATTTCTGTGATCAGATCAGAACACATTGGAGGAATCATTCATACATGAAGGGTATTCCGCTCCAATCCTATTTCTTGGCAATGTAAGGAGTTTTAATCCAAAATGTATCACCAGGTAAACTTGAGAGAAAAACTGAATAATTGTTCCTCAAATGTGTTCCAACAAAATACCAATTTAGTGACTTTTTAATATTAGTATTGTAATAGGACAGGCTTTAAGTTACCTGGGATTGACAGCTCCATTGTTTCCAAGAGAATCTCCAATGCGGATCTCGGCTCCATCGAGTCGTTCGTGGAATTCATCTCGGTTGGTTATCTTAACAGAAAACACTTTGTGTGTTTTGGGCAGAGCCAGCCTCCACCAGGGGTTCCATTCATTGTTTGTGACACTGCAGGAACCCTCACCCAGGGACGACGTGGGGTACCGATTCCCATCAATGGCCTTATATGCATCGCGACTCCCATACACTGATGACTGTGCGGCTTTTCCTTGAATGGCCAGGTTCTCTTCTGCAACAAAACAATAAAACAAAGATTTAGGTTAAATCAATAACATGTATGACTCCTGATGCAGATTGTTTTTTATTATTCTGTTTCACCATGACTCTCAAAAGATGTGATTTAATTTGCCGTCAGGATGAAGGACATACAAGGGATAACCCCACCATATATAAACAAATAACTACCATAAAGTTATTTGTTATTGGAAAAGAGGAATTAAAGTATGATTATACTGTAGTCTATAATATATTGAGTCTATAGTTAAAGTTATATATAACTACAACTGTACTAAGTTTAACTAAATGTGTCATTCAGTTTTGGCAAATTAAACTTTAAATAAAATAAGACTTGTTTTAGTAATCATAAGTGACATGAGAGGCTGGTACATCCTTTCTCTTTTTCCTATCAATGGGACCATATTTTACCACTTGAACATTATGCTGGAATGAAGAAGACTTGAAACAAACAATTGAGATCATAAACTAATAGTTACACTCTTTCCAGCAGTAATACATCAAGTGAGTTGCAGGACAAATGTTCATAGACTTCTACACAATCAGACTTTTAGAAAGAATGCAGGTTCAAGGCACTTCTTCATTGAGTTAACTTTTCAGCCACTTGGCTGATATGACCTCCACTTTGAAAAAAAGGTTGATGATATTCGCTCCTCTTTTTCTGACTCACCTTTACTCACCGCTGGGTCACCAGACCCTCCTTCCACCCACACACTAACCTCCTTTTCCCCTCTCTCTCCAAGTGAGGTTCTTACCCTCATTACCTCTGCCCGCCCTACCACCTGTCCTCTGGCCCTATCCCCTCAAACCTCCTTCAGACTATCGCTGATATTCTACCGTTTCTCACCCATTTCATCAACACTTCTCTAACTTCTGGTCACTTTCCAAACAGTCTCAAGGAGGCAAGAGTAAACCCTCTCCTAAAGAAACCCACTCTCAACCCGTCTGATGTTATAAACTACGGGCCTGTCTCTCTCCTCCCGTTCCTGTCTAAAACACTTGAACGTGCTGTCTTTAAACAACTCTCCTGTTATCTCCATCAGAACAAACTTCTGGATCCGCACCAGTCAGGTTTCAAGGCAGGTCACTCCACAGAAACTGCTCTTATTGCTGTCACTGAGGAACTGCACACTGCCAAAGCAGCCTCCCTCTCCTCTGTCATCATCCTGTTGGACCTGTCTGCTGCATTCGACACGGTGAATCATCAGATCCTCCTTCGCAATCTCCAAGAACTTGGAGTTTCAGGCTCTGCACTTTCCCTCCTCACCCCATACCTCAAAGACCGTACCTACAGGGTAACTTGGAGAGTTAACTACAGGGGTCCCTCAGGGCTCTGTTCTTGGTCCCCTCCTCTTCTCCCTGTACACAAACTCGCTCGGATCAGTCCTTAGCCCGCATGGTTTTTCATAAAACTGCTACGCTGACGACACCCAATTAATTCTGTCCTTTCCCCGCTCAGAGACCCAAGTCGTAGCACGCATCTCTGCTTGTCTAGCTGACATCTCTCAGTGGATGTTTGCTCATCACCTCAAGCTCAACCTTGACAAGACTGAACTGCTTTTTCTTCCGGGAAAAGATTGTCCCACTCTTGATCTGATGATCAACATCGGCACCTCTGTTGTTTCCCCGACTCAGACTGCAAGGAATCTGGGTGTGACCCTAGATAACAACCTGTCCTTCACTGCAAACATCGCTGCTACAACCCATTGCTGCAGATACACGTTTTAAAACATCAAGAAGATACGTCCCCAGCTGACCCAGAAAGCCACGCAGTTTCTGGTCCAGGCTCTCGTCACCTCACGCCTAGACTACTGCAACTCCCTCCTGGCTGGTCTACCTGCATGTGCCATCCGACCTCTGCAGCTCATCAAGAATGCAGTGGCTCGTCTGGTCTTCAACCTTCCTAAATTTTCCCACACCACGCCACTCCTCCGCTCCCTCCACTGGCTTCTGGTAACTGCTAGAAGACAATGGTACTTGCGTACCATGCTGCGAATGGATCTGGCCCTTCCTACATCCAGGACATGGTTAAACCGTACACCCCAGCGCTTGCACTACGCTCTGCATCAGCCAAACGACTCTCTGCACCCTCGCTGCGAGGGGGACCCAAGTTCCCATCAGCAAAAACACATGGGTTTGCTATCCTGGCTCCAAAATGGTGGAATGAGCTCCCCATTGACATCAGGACAGCAGAAAGCTTACACACCTTCCGGCGCAGACTGAAAACTCATCTCTTTCGACTCCACTTCGAGCGATAGAATTACTAACAAAGAACTGCTAACAGAGCACTTATATACTAATAAAGGACTGGCTTATCTATAGCCAGTTGAGTAGCACTTGCAATGTTTGGCTATATGAAACCTGATGTACTTATATGATTCTGTTTTCTTCAAGGTTGTGTCTTCCTGGTCGATTGTACTGATTGTAAGTCGCTTTGGATAAAAGCGTCAGCTAAATGCAATGCAATGTAATGTAATGACAGTCCCTTGTTTAGATGGAAATCACACATTATTTATGTAAGATCCCAAACCCTCACCAGTTGGGGCATGGTACCCATAGACTTCTACCTCACAGAGGGTAAGGACCTTTCCATCACCCGGTATATGCACAGTCACATAGCGTCCCTCCACATGATGATTGAAAGTCAGAGTGTACAATGCCTCTACTGTAGAATTTGTACCAACCCTAAAAGAAAGAGAACACAAGTGAGAAAGAAAGAAGAACATGAATGACATGTTATACCCCTAAGGCTTCAACAGGTAGATAAGGTAACTGGTAATTTCATCATAGACTTCTATACAATCTGACTACTTTTTGCAATCAGGGGGGCACCCACTGCGAGATATTAAAGATGATGCAAGTTTAACGCACTTCAGCATTGCCTATATTTCTGATAAGCAATGCAAATAAGTAAAATGACATGGTTGAAACATTTAGGAATAGTTTATATGATAATCTACTGGCAGAGGTGGGTAGTACATTTACAATTCAGAGGTACTTGTACTTAACTTGAGTATTTCCATTTAATTCAACTTTCTACTCCTATTCCTCTACATTTAAATACGGAAACAATGTCATTTTATTGCAGCACATTCATTAAACAGCTTTAGCTACTTTTAACTAAATGTATCTCTAACAATTAAACTAGGGGACTAACTCTTTAAGTCACAAAACAGTCAAATCATATAAATAAAATTAAACTTGTAAAATGCTTCTTAATGCATGAATATATCTAGAAATGTCACATACATATATACATTTATTAATTAAGTAAATGTTGCTGATAATACTTTTGTACTTTTACTTAAGAAACATTTTGAATGCAGGACTTTTGCTTGTAATGAAATATTTTGAAACTAGGGTATCTGTACTTGTACTCAAATAAATAATCTTAATACACCTCTGTCTACTGGTGGTGAGCAATTAACAGGGGAGAGGAGAAAATAAACAAAATGCTCAGACAGTTATACAAAACAAATGAATAAAATGTGTGCAGGAAATGTCTTACACTGGGTTTGATATACCATTGTTGTCTAAAGAGTTGCCGATGTGGATATGTGCCTCCACATGGTTTGCTGAACAGCAGTCTTCTCTGTTGGAGATGATGACGGAGGTGACGACGTAGGGCTCCAGAAGGTCCACTCTCCACCAGGGGTCGCTTTCTGTATCAGTGTGGCTGCACGATCCAGAATGGATCTTATTGTCACGGTTTCCATCAATAGCGTTGCTGGCAAATCCAAATTCATAACGGTTTGACTGGGTCGCTATTCCGCGCATGGCCACATTTTCTAGAGAGAAGACAGAGGTATATCAGTGTTTCAATAGATAACTTTGAGATGGTCCTGAGTACTCACGACACTCCAAAGAAAACAGCATATGAGAAACATTACAGTCTTAGAAAGACTGTAAGTTGTTGGGAGAGTTAATCGGTCATGGAGTTAATTATTGCTTATTAGCTTGATATATGACCTGTGTTTGAATACTGAATATTATAGACGCGGGCGCTTAATTTCCAAATATAGTGCATTTATGTCTTTGTCTTTGTGTAATGTGAGTTTGGTTGTACTGTGTGCATTTGCAGTAGTGTTGCTAAATAGTTTCTACACTGAACAAAAATATAAACGCAACACTTTTGTTTTTGCTCCCATTTTTCATGAGATGAACTCAAAGATCTAAAACATTTTCTATATACACAAAATAACCATTTCTCTCAAATATTGTTCACAAATCTGAAAAAATCTGTGATAGTGAGCACTTCTCCTTTGCCGAGATAATCCATCCCACCTCACAGGTGTGGCATATCAAGATGCTGATTAGACAGCATGATTATTGCACAGGTGTGCCTTAGGCTGGCTACAATAAAAGGCCACTCTGAAACGTGCATTTTTGCTTTATTGGGGGGGTCTGGGGGGGTCCGAAAACCAGTCAGTATCTGTTGTGAGGGGTAGGGTTAGGGTTAGGGTCAGGGTAATGTTGTGAATCGAGTGGCCTGTGTTCGTCGTCCATAACATACGCCTGCCCATACCATAACCCCACCACAACCAGGGGCCACTCGATTCACCACATTACCCTAATCCTAACCCTAACCCTACCCCTACCCCTCACACCAGATAACGTTACATTGGTTTTCGGACCCCCCCAGACCCCCCCAATAAAGCAAAACTGCATGTTTCAGAGTGGCCTTTTATTGTGGCCAGCCTAAGGCACACCTGTGCAATAATCATGTTGTCTAATCAGCATCTTGATATGCCACACCTGTGAGGTGGGATGGATTATCTCGGCAAAGGAGAAGTGCTCACTATCACAGATGTTTTCAGATTTGTGAACAATATTTGAGAGAAATGGTTATTTTGTGTATATAGAAAATGTTTTAGATCTTTGAGTTCATCTCATGAAAAACGGGATCAAAAACAAAAGTGTTGCGTTTATATTTTTGTTCAGTGTATGTGTTTAGTGTCTATTCGGTCATTTGCACATGTTTACTTACATTGCAATGCCTTGAGCAACAGTATAATCGATACGAATCGGCCTAAAAACTTTCTACGCAATACAAAAATCCTGCAGGAAGTTTTTGCAGAGAAGTACACACATGCATTTCCAAACATTTGGACTACCTATGTTGCAAATGTATTATCTTTTCAATTTACACACGGCATCTATTGCACGTCTGTCCGTCCTGGGAGAGGGATCCCTCCTCTGTTGCTCTCCCTGAGGTTTCTCCCATTTTTCCCTTTAAACTGTGGGTTTTCTTCGGAAGTTTTTCCTTGTACGATGTGAGGGTCTAAGGACAGAGGGTGTCGTATTGTCATACTGATATTTTGTACAAACTGTGAAGTCCACTGAGACAAATGTAACATTTGTGATATTGGGCTATATAAATAAACATTGATTGATTGATTGAAGTCAGCAAAAAGAGGAAGTGGTGTGCTGATTCAGTCCGAGTACAAAACAACAATTGGAAAAATCAGACTAGTTATTAAGGCTGCAAAACATAAAGTGTATATATTTAATGTGAGCAGATTGCAATCTTCTGATTTAGAATCCAACTGAGTTTATTTATTTTTAAACATCATAATAAAATTGTCCGAAAGCTTTAGTCAATAATTAACTTGCTAATGAATATGTGTTTTTATCTTTATCTTATTAAGCTTTTGCAACAAAGACAGGGATTTTGGAGCAAAAACGTCCTGATAATTCAATTTGTATCTTGACACTCTCGGATCATACTTACGATAAGTGGAGACTGAGCACGTCTGCAGGAGCAGCACCAGAAGGACAACACAGAGTTTCATCTTTCTGGTAGAGCGAGAGGATATCGTTAACAGAATATCATTTAAAAAATGTGCATATTTTACATTTTTCTTACTGTTAGAAAGGCAGGATCAGTGATTGTAACGGTAAAGTTTAATGACTTAGAGTTCAACATTAAGATAAGATCGATCTCTATTTATCCAAAAGGATTTTGTTGCGCTTCAGTTGCAATACAAAGTAGGACAAATGCAAATGAGGATCCTTACACTGCAGAGGGTTCCTATTTACACAATATGTAACATATTTTATAATCCATAATCAGGCTTTGAGACAAAGACAAAATAAAAAGTGTTACCTGGAGACGCGACAGTCTGTTGGTTCAATAGAACAGAAAGAAAAGGTCACGATCTGTCTGTATCGTATTTTGTCTTGTATTTTTCTGTCTTTTGTTTCATGTTTTATTTTTGAAAGGTCTATACCTCCGTTCTCGCCTGTTTCTGTCTGCGTTGTGTCTTGTTTAAATCTGTCTGTGGTTCCCTGTCGTTAATCGATAGATTTATGATGGATAGATTTATGATTAGCATACGTTCGTCTAGTGGCCGGGCTTGCCACGGAGCCCGGCCGGGCCCAGCCCGAAAAGGCAACGTGGGCAACACCTCCGCTTCTCCGTCCCGCAGGCCCACCACCTACGGGAAACAGCGATGGGGTCGGGTGCGCTGCCAGAAGGGTGGCATTGAAAGCGGAGGGTCTCGACGGACCAGACCCGGGCGACGGAAGCTGGCTTTGGGGACGTGGAACGTCACCTCTCTGTGGGGGAAGGAGCCGGAGCTTGTGCGGGAGGTGAAGCGTTACCAGTTGGATCTGGTTGGGCTCACCTCTACGCACAGCGTCAGCTCTGGAACCTTACTTCTGTATAGGGGTTGGACTCTATTCTTCTCCGGAGTTGCTCAAGGTGTGAGGCGCCGGGCGGGTGTTGGGATACTCACAAGTCCCCGGTTGGGTGCTTCGTTGTTGGAGTTTACCCCAGTGGACGAGAGGGTCGCCTCCCTACGCCTGCGGGTTATGGGGGGGAAAACTCTGACTGTTGTATGTGCTTATGCCCCAAACAGCAGTTCAGAGTATTCGGCCTTCTTGGAGACCCTGGAAAGAGTCCTGTATGGGGCTCCTGAAGGGGACTCTTTAGTCTTGCTGGGAGACTTCAACGCACATGTGGGCAATGATGGAGACACTTGGAGGGGCGTGATTGGGAGGAACGGACCCCTGATCTGAACCGGAGTGGTGGTTTGTTACTGGACTTCTGTGCTAGTCATGGATTGGCCATAACAAACACCATGTTAGAACATAAGTAAGCTCATAAGTGTACGTGGTACCAGAGCACCCTAGGCAGAAGGTCCATGATCAATTTCGTTATCGTGTCATCGGACTTGAGGCCGTATGTTTTGGACACTCGGGTAAAGAGAGGGGTGGAGTTGTCAACTGATCACCATCTGGTGGTGAGTTGGGTTGAGTGGCGGGGGAAGCCTCTGGATAGACCTGGTTAGCCCAAACGTGTAGTTCAGGTGAACTGGGAACGTCTGGAGGAGGCCCAAGTTCAGGAGGCCTTCAACTCACACCTCCGGCGGAGCTTTTCGGGCATTCCTGTGTAGGTTGGGGACATTGAACCAGAGTGGTCGGTGTTCAAAGCCTCTATTGCGGAAGCTGCGGCGGGGAGCTGTGGTCTCAAGGTCCTAGGTAACTCAAGGGGCGGTAACCCTCGAACCTCCTGGTGGACACCGGTGGTCAGGGAAGCCGTCCGACTGAAGAAAGAGGCCTTCAGGGATTTGTTATCCCGGGGGACTCCTGAGGCAGTGGCAAGGTACCTGTGGAGGAAACTTCTGGTGTAGCAGTGCAATTAGGAGTCACCGACTCAGGAAGGAGACACGGTAGAGCAGGAGCTTTTGATGTCAAACACTGATGATTTATTTGGAGTTTCGGCCGGAGGATTCACATCACAAGTCACAGCAGTCACGGTGAGACTGCACGGGAGAGTTGCCACGTCAATTCTGAAGCGCCTCTCTCTCGTTAGCCCATTTAACTGGTTTCACAGAGAGTGATCAACATATTTTGATAAGATAGTTTAGACAGTTGGGCACACTGAGTCCACTTGCATCCGTCACTTATGGCCTCGAAGATTTCATACGTTGGAGTCCACAAACAACAAAGAAGGAAGTGTCCCAGTGCACCCACAACAACAGACCATCTGTGACCTAGTGTTGACCGGTCACAGAATGGGAACAATAACTTTATGGCTGAAGCAGCCTATGTCCTTAAAGGAGATAAACAGACGTCAGGGTTGGTCATGTACGTCATATCTAGGAGTCTAGGACAATTATTTCCATAACAGTACCGACAGGCCCGAAGGGCAGCAGCCTCATCCGTGGCCGAGGCAAAGCAGCGGGTGTGGGAGAAGTTCGGAGAAGACATGGAGAAAGACTTTCGGGCGGCACCAAAGTTGTTCTGGAAAACTGTCAGACACCTCAGGAGGGGGAAGCAGGGAACCTTCCAAGCTGTGTACAGTAAGGATGGGACGTTGTTGACCTCAACTGATGGAGTGTTAGGGCGTTGGAAGGAACACTTTGAGTAACTCCTGAACCCGACATCTCTGCCCTCTATGTTAGAGGCAGAGCTGGAGTATGACTGGAGATCAACACCAATGTCCCGGGGGGAGGTCACTGAGGTCGTCAAACAACTCCAAAGTGGCTGGGTGGATGAGATCCGCCAAGAAATGCTGAAGGCTCTGGGTGTTGAGGGACTGTCATGGTTGACACATCTCATCAACATTGCGTGGAAGTCGGAAACAGTACCAAAGGAGTGGCAGACCGGGGTGGTGGTTTCCCTTTTTAAAAAGGGGGATCAGAGGGTGTGTGCCAATTACAGAGGCATCACACTACTCAGCCTCCTCGGGAAAGTTTACTCTAAGGTACTCGAAAGGAGGGTCAGGCCGATTGTTGAACCTCAGATTGAGGAGGAACAATGCGGATTCCGTCCTGGTCGTGGAACGACAGATCAGCTTTTTACTCTCGCAAGGATCCTGGAGGGGGCCTTGGAGTACGCTTATCCGGTCTACATGTGTTTTGTAGACTTGGAGAAGGCGCATGACCGAGTTCCCAGGGAGTTACTGTGGGAGGTGCTGCGGGAGCATGGGGTGAGGGGGTCTCTACTCAGGGCCATCCAATCTCTGTACTCCCAAAGCGAGAGCTGTTTCCGGGTCCTCTGCAGTAAGTCGGACCCATTTCCGGTAAGGGTTGGCCTCTGCCAGGGCTGCGCTTTGTCACCAATCCTGTTTGTAATATACATGGATCGGATTTCGAGGCCTAGTCATGGGGAGGGGGTCTGCAGTTTGGTGGACTAAGGATTGCACCACTGCTTTTTGCAGATGATGTGGTTCTGATGGCTTCATCGGTCTGCGACCTTCAGCACTCACTGGATCGGTTCGCTACCGAGTGTGAAGCGGCTGGGATGAGGATCAGCACCTCCAAATCTGAGGTCATGGTTCTCAGCAGGAAACCGATGGACTGTCCACTCCAAGTAGGGAATGAGTCCTTACCCCAAGTGAAGGAGTTCAAGTATCTCGGGGTCTTGTTCTCGAGTGAGGGAACAATGGAGCGTGAGATGGGCCGGAGAATCGGAGCAGCGGGAGCGGTACTGCAGTCGCTTTACCGCACCGTTGTGACGAAAAGGGAGCTGAGCCAGAAGGCAAAGCTCTCTGTCTACCGGGCCATTTTCGTTCCTACCCTCACCTATGGTCATGAAGGATGGGTCATGACCGAAAGAACGAGATTGCGGATACAAGCGGCCGAGATGGGTTTTCTCCGCAGGGTGGCTGGTGTCTCCCTTAGGGATAAGGTGAGAAGTTCGGTCATCCGGGAGGGACTCGGAGTTGAGCCGCTCCTCCTTCGCGTCGAAAGGAGCCAGTTGAGGTGGTTCGGGCACCTAGTTAGGATGCCACCTGGGCGCCTCCCTAGGGAAGTGTTCCAGGCATGTCCAGCTGGGAAGAGACCAATGGGTAGACCTAGGACCAGGTGGAGGGATTATATCTCTTCGCTGGCCTGAGAGCGCCTTGGGATCCCCCAGGCAGAGCTGGTTGATGTTGCCAGGGAAAGTTTGGGTCTCTCTGCTGGAACTGCTACCCCCCGCGACCCGACCACGGATAAGCGGGAGAAGACGGATGGATGGATGGACGGACGGACGGACGTTCGTTCATGATGGCTCACTTCCGTGATAGTGATGACATCGTTGCAAAATTATTAACCGAGTCATTTTCAAGATTGAGTTACAATGATAAACTGGAGTGGCAAAGGATCAGCTGAATGACCCGCCATCAAGTGCTTCATCCAAAAGGACAGGAGGATGGACTTTGTGTTTAAGTGAATTGATCATCAAAGGTAGGCCTAAGTCATTTTCAATGTGGGCCGCCGTGTGACTTAATTCATTTGTAATTGTTACTTGTCTGTGGGTGCCCTGTCAAGATAGGTGTTTATATAAATGGTGTTGTTTTGTGGGCCTAGGTATAAAAGTCACGGCTCGCCACTGGTTTTAGCTGAATACACGTTTAGTAACCCTAACTGATGCAGTTAGTCACTTCTTTAATGTTTGTTCTTTCTGATGTAAAGTCAAGGTTGTAACTACAGTAAAGCCGTGGGGCGCTGAACTGTTCCTTTGAATCTTTTGAATTTTGATCTATGATCGTGATTACTTGTCTTTCAAATTTGAAGGAGGGTGAGCAAGCATCTTGAGGAACATTCATCATTAACTCCTCCAAAAAATATAGTTTATTTAATAACACTGAATATGTGAATCATAACAGTGATTGACAGCTGATAGGAATAATATGATTGTTAATGTTATCATATTAATTCAGACAAACATCGATGAGACAGTTAATTAATGTACTTATTGCAGCAGTCTGCATATATGTGGTACCCCTGCTGGTCTAAGAGTGAAACAAACTCATTCAGTTATTGTTCATTTAAAATTCATTAATTTATGTCTGCCACCTTATATATTTATATTTAAGGATTCATGTAGTGCCACAATGTCACCTAATTGTCACCTTATTGAGTTAAAATATCAATATTGTGGATTTCCATGTTAACATTGATTGATATGACTGCGATTAAATCAGCATATACTTCTACCAGGGGACGCCACCCCTCAAAATCTCCTGCCACCGCATGAATATGTTTCTGATAATTTGAGCTGCAGAGTTTTGGATGAGCTGAAGTCTGTCAGTAGTTTTTTCTGGAGGTCACTGAAAAGTGCATTACATTACTTGTGACCTCCGGTTTGATCCTAGGAGTAAATCTCCCCAGATTATTAACCAGAATGTCTGTTGTTGCTTATACTAATTGTTTAATACATTTTTGAGTGTAAATATCTTTCACAGTTCTAGCTTTTCAAATGTGAAGATTTTTTGGGATTTAGAGTTTTAATTTTTATATATCATACTTAAAACGTTAACTTAAGTACCATTCTAAATGCTGTATTTTCCTTGCAATGGAGTAATTTACATTGCAGTATTAGTACTTGTACCTAAGTAAAGGAGCTGAATATTTCTTCCACCGCTGCAAAACATTAATATTAATACAAAATGTTAGAAATATACAAGATTTTTTTTGAAATAGTAGGAATGAGAATTGGAATGCTTACCCTGATTCCCGGTGAGAATAGAGGTTTTGTCCCAACAAAATAACTTGAAGTTACTTGATCTCAGAACTTCAAGAAGTGATAAAAACCCTTAAAGCTGAGCTATTTGTAAGATATCTTCCCCCAAAGTCAATCAATAATCATGATCAGCATCCAATCACTGAATACCATGTAGTATACTCCCAGGCACATGAACCCAGTCAACAGATCAAGGTTCCAGTATAGTCATCTAAGGACACACTGATGAAACATTCATATGAGTTCATGTTTGCGCAACTGCACTGATCCAACAGTTTTCATTTAACGAGGATTTAGTTTATCACATTGACATATATATTATATATATATTGTCTCATAGCTACAAATGCAAGAGAAATATATGTTTATATGATGCCGTGTGTAGAGGTGGGAAAAGTACTCAGATCTTCTACTTGAATAAAAGTAGAAGTACTCAGATCTTGTACTTGAGTAAAAGCAGAAGTACTCAGATCTTGCACTTGAGTAAAAATAGAAGTACCAGAGTGTAGGAAAACTCTGTTACAGTAAAAGTCCTGCATTCAAAATGTAACTCAAGTGAAAGTAGGAAAGTATTCTCATCAAAATATAGTGAAAGACAGTAAAAGTAGTCGTTGTGCAGATTGGTCCATTTCAGAATAATATATATGATATGTTTTATAATGATTGATCATGTAAGTTGGTAAAGGTGCAGTTTGAATGACTTTGTATACTGCAGGGTAGCTTGTGGATTTACTCCAGGTGGAAATAAAGTCTGATTTAACACTTGATTATATTAAACTTCATTAATCCACATGTTTCTGTAGTTGTAGTTTTCAAAAGTTGTTAAGATGTTTCTTTAGAGGCCAGCAGTGTTTTAAGAGTCTTTGGACAATTCTATTCCCATGTTTGGAAGCTTTGAAATACAGTTGTTAATGCATATCATTCAGCTTTCAGCAGGCAAACTTTCATTCTTAATCCAGTTATAAAATCACAGAAAGAGTTGAGTTTTTTATGGCAAAACAAGTAGACTGCCTCTAACTGTGCCCTGTCAGAACTCTTTTGTAAATATCAGACATTTTGTGAAATACAACTGTATGGCCGTAACAAGGTTCTCTTTCTTTCTTATTGTATGTTTTGCCAAAGGAAGTCTTGTTATTAATGCTTTCTATAGAAAGCACATAAACGGCTCAGGCATACAGAGGAAACTGGTCTTTGTTTGGGCCTCCAGACATACATTAGTTGTATGAACTTTAATATTGTTTGTGGCCCATCAGTTATCAAGATACCACTCTTACAGACATGATGGGGATTGATCTTCTGGTATAACTTTGGGTAAGAAAGCTTTCAGATGTCTTTTATAATATTTGTCTATTTTGTCTGTTTTTAAATAATTAAAAAACGTGCCTTCAGAACCATTGCTTTCACTGGTCTTAAATGATTGATAGGAAAAAAAAAATCAGTTATTTTCTCATGACATAACACAAGCACATTCCCAGAAGTTGTACAAGTCCCGTGTAAAAGCAAAAGTCAAGGCAGACTTTTGTTGCAATCTCCAACAGTAAATCTTGACATCATGCAAACAATGACATTTAAGATGCACATTTTATTTTGGATGCTTTGTGTACACATTACAGCATCTTTGCAAATCCATAACATTGAATGCTAATCCAGCGCAGAGCCAAACACCTCCACCTCACAGAGGGTCAGGTACTCCTCTCTTCCAGGGACACACTTTACACTTTACAGACTACCTATAAGACATGTCAGTCTGTGCTTTTAAATTGGGGTTTGATATTGTTTTTACGTCACGTATGAGAGTCTTCAGTCAGTGGCTTTAAGTAAGGATTTATTGTCCTGTGTCTACTTTTGTTTTATGTCCTATCTCTTTTTTTGTTTGTATTTATTGATGTACAGCACTTTGGTAAACTCTTTTGTTTTTAAATGTGCTATAGAAATGAAGTTTGATTGGATGGTATACTGGTCTGTTCCAAACAAAGCCATTAAATCACTTCGAACTAGAACAGCAAAAATGTTCCCGTTTTCTGGGTTGAGGAGTCTTTCCTCCGGGTTTAAGTTATAATGTATACAGTAGAAACAACATGCAACGATGTCTTGTATTATTCTTGCTAAAAAGAACAGCTCACAATGTTTTTACGAAAGTACATAATAAGCATTCTCATTGCATTATACACAAGGTCTTTGAGCAGTGGCGTGAGGGCCTGAGATATTCTAAAAATTATATTTGAAAACATACAAAGAAAAGTATTTTTTAAATATTTTTGTTGTTATATGTTTCAATAGTTTTACCAAAATAACTTGATTGTATTTAAAATAACATTTATAAAGAAAATCATGCTTCCTTTTGTAAGGTCACTTAGCTCAGAAAATAAAGTATTATATTGTGATCCAACATCTCCCAGGCTGTTGGGCTTTAAGACAAAACATACCTTGAAAATGATGATGTATTAATCCTAGAAAACAAAATAAGAGAATGAGATGAAGTGAAGATGTCAGGAAGGAGATTGGAGATGTTCAGTAGATAAGATCAGGTGGATATATTATGTATATATCATATGGATATATTATGTATATATGGATGTTCATATTGAGGTAAATACATCTGCCTCGTGGCTCTGATAAATCCAACCTGTGCTTTGTTTGCAGGTGTCAACGCACAACCCTCCTCCACCCCTTCGCCTCAGTCTCCTAATACAGGGCCAAGCTAAAACCTTCTCCCTCCAGAACCGGACCGAACCACTTATCGCCACCACCAGTGTCTAGACCGCGGGGGTTCATCGGAGCGGTTTCCCCCTCCTGAATGATCATCCTGCAAACCGGGGCTTAATCGCCAAACATCAGTTCATTCACATGTTGTAATCCGTCAATCACCGTTCTCTCATATCTCATATCATGTGTCCCGGTAATACACATGTATTTCATACATCACGTCTCTCCTGATTGAACTACTTTTACTCAAGTACAAGATCTGAGTACTTCTACTTTTACTCAAGTACAAGATCTGAGTACTTTTCCCACCTCTGCACACGGCATCATATAAACATATATTTATCTTGCATTTGTAGCTATGAGACAATATATATATAATATATATGTCAATGTGATAAACTAAATCCTCGTTAAATGAAACTGTTGGATCAGTGCAGTTATCGCTCTGTGATTAAAGCAATGGTTGCGCAAACATGAACTCATATGAACGTTTCATCAGTGTGTCCTTAGATGACTACTGGAACCTTGATCTGTTGACTGGGTTCATGTGCCTGGGAGTATACTACATGGTATTCAGTGATTGGATGCTGATCATGATTATTGATTGACTTTGGGGGAAGATATCAAACACATAGTTGGATCAGTGCAGTTATCGCTCTGTGATTAAAGCAATGGTTGCGCAAACATGAACTCATATGAACGTTTCATCAGTGTGTCCTTAGATGACTACTGGAACCTTGATCTGTTGACTGGGTTCATGTGCCTGGGAGTATACTACATGGTATTCAGTGATTGGATGCTGATCATGATTATTGATTGACTTTGGGGGAAGATATCAAACACATAGTTCAGCTTTAAGGGTTTTTATCTACAGACATTTCTTGAAGTTCTGAGATCAATTAACTTCAAGTTATTTTGACTGTTGACTGGGTTCATGTGCCTGGGAGTATACTACATGGTATTCAGTGATTGGATGCTGATCATGATTATTGATTGACTTTGGGGGAAGATATCAAACACATAGTTGGATCAGTGCAGTTATCGCTCTGTGATTAAAGCAATGGTTGCGCAAACATGAACTCATATGAACGTTTCATCAGTGTGTCCTTAGATGACTACTGGAACCTTGATCTGTTGACTGGGTTCATGTGCCTGGGAGTATACTACATGGTATTCAGTGATTGGATGCTGATCATGATTATTGATTGACTTTGGGGGAAGATATCAAACACATAGTTCAGCTTTAAGGGTTTTTATCTACAGACATTTCTTGAAGTTCTGAGATCAATTAACTTCAAGTTAATTTGTTGGGACAAAACCACCTCACTATCACTGGTCCTTTGCCAGATTGTCTTGTCGTTCCCGCCAAGCTCTTCAGTGAGTGTTGTGGATCTATTCTTGAGGCAAACCTCTCCTGTGACAAAATGGCATCCAATGTAATAAAAAAAGTCAATCAAAGAACTAGATTCCTATACCGGATCTCCTCTCTGGTAAACAAAAACACCCTGAAAACTCTGGCAGGAGCACTCATTTAAGGGTACCATGACTATGCTTGCACGTCATGGTACCATAGCACCTCCAAGGCGCTAAAATAAAACTTCAAACATCGCAAAATAAACTGGTCAGACTACTGCTTGACCTTTCATCTAGAACCCACCTCACGTCTGCCCACTTTGACAACCTAGGATGGCTTAGAGTAGACGACAGTGTACAGCTACTTGCAATGGGCCTGGTCTACAAGATCCACTACACCTCTATGGTACCCAAGTACATGTCAAAATTCTTCCCAAAGGTCAAGGAATACCATGATCATAACACCAGAGGGAGCTCCACAAATCATGTGAAACCCAGATTTGGCACAAAAAAGGGGGAATACACGTTTCGCAATTATGCCACATCAAGGTGGAACGCTCTTCCCACAACTGTAAAGGAAAGTAAAACTATACTTACCTTCAAAACCTCTCTTAAAGAGCACCTTCGGGGGAGAGCATTGCAAAACTGGCCCCGGTAATGGTACAAATCTCAACCTGTCGTACAAAGGACAGCTTCCCCCCCCCATCTATGTATATACTCGCATTTTAGACTCTGTTACTAACTGTATATCTGTAGACTTGGTTGGTCTTAAATGTCCGGTTAGGATGTATTAGAACGAAATCTAAAATGAAAATTGTAAATAAGAAATCTGTATGTAAAAAACCACCTGTATGTAAATTGTAAATAAGCCATTTGTCTGTGAAATATGTCTTATATGTCTTAAATGATATGATGAATTGGAAATGGGGAACCCTGATGTAAACAAGACGAAAGTCTTTCTCTAGTCTGCATCCCCTTAACAATTGTATGTTTTGAGCTGTACTGTGCTGTACCCAATATACAAGCTGTTAATAAACTTTTCAATCAATCAACCAATGTGCCCTAGCCTAGATGTTTGTCCTGCTCGGTTTTTGATCCTTGCCTGCCTGTTTACGGATCTCGAGTTCCTGCCTGCTCCCTGTCTGGTTTTGGATGCCTGTCTGACGGATTTCCTGGTTTTGACCCTGCCTGTCCCCGACCTGAATAAACTGAACATTGCTAAACACTGGTTGTATCTGTGTCGTGCTATTGGGTTCTGATCTGTACCTGTGATCGTGACATTAGTCCAGTTTTAGCCACTCTTTACTGGCTTCCTGTTTACTTTAGGAATGATTTGAAGGTCCCCCTCCTGACATATAACATTACATTACATTACATTGCATTTAGCTGACGCTTTTATCCAAAGCGACTTACAATAAGTGCGTTCGACCAACAAAATAGAAACTTGATGAAAAACAGAATCATATAAGTACATCAGGTTTCATAGAGCAAAAACATTTCAAGTGCTACTCAACTGGCTTTAGATAAGCCAGTCCTTTATTAGTATATAAGTGCTTTGTTAATAGTTCTATTGCTCGAAGTGGAGTCGAAAGAGATGAGTTTTCAATCTGCGCCGGAAGGTGTGTAAGCGATCTGCTGTCCTGATGTCAATGGGGAGCTCATTCCACCATTTTGGAGCCAGGATAGCAAACCCACGTGTTTTTTTCTGTTGGGAACTTGGGTCCCCTTCGCAGCGAGGGTGCAGCGAGTCGTTTGGCTGATGCAGAGCGGAGTGCACGTGCTGGGGTGTACAGTTTAACCATGTCCTGGATGTAGGTAGGGCATGTATGCAAGTACCATTGTCTTGAAGTGGATTCTAGCAGTTACCGGAAGCCAGTGGAGGGAGCGGAGGAGCGGCGTGGTGTGGGAGAATTTAGGAAGGTTGAAGACCAGACGAGCCACTGCATTCTGGATGAGCTGCAGGGGTCGGATATAAGGCCCTTAATGGGCAAGGACCTAGCTATATTGCTAACTTCCTTGTCAGCCACAAGCCGTCAAGAACACTGCGTTCCTCTGCTGCTGGTTTGTTAGTGGTTCCCAGAAACAGCTGCAAAAAGACGTTTGACGCAGCTTTCGTTAATTATGTCCCCAAGCTATGGAACAAAATACCTGAGACATCAGGGATGCCTGCTCAGTGGAAGTCTTTGGAAAAAAACCTCAAAACATATTTGTACAATTTAGCCTTTTATGAAGCAAACTCCTGCTCTCTGCTGCACTTTCTCAACGCACCCTGATGCATTTTGACCTCTCACCTGATTGTATGTTGCACTATCCTCCTTTTAAAGGGGACCTATCATGCAAAATACACTTTTTTATGTCTTTTATACATAAATATGTGTCCCCGGTGTGTCAGGGATGTTTTGTATCTTACAGACAGGTTACGAAAAATCATGTAATCTCAGAGAAGGAATATCCAATCAAAGTCAAGGATGTAACCAAGCTCTTCCACATTGTTGATTCTTTAAAGTAATATTATTCGTTCTTCTTCGTGAAAGGTCTTCATAATAAAGTATACATTCAAATTGCAGCTTTAATTTAATTAACAGTGGCATTAAATATGTTCAACTTTAAACTTTACTTCCCATTGGTCAAAGACATAAGGGGCGGGATCATGGTGTTAATGTTGAAATTGAACTATTTCAATACACTTAGATCCATTGCTTTCACTGCTCTTAAATGATGGATAGGAACAAAAAAAATCAGTTATTCTCTTATGACATAAGACAAGCACATTCCCAAAAGTTGTACAAGTCCCGTGTAAAAGCAAAAGTCAAGGCAGACTTTTGTTGCAATCTCCAACAGTAAATCTTGACGTCATGCAAACAATGACATTTAAGATGCACATTTTATTTTGGATGCTTTGTGTACACATTACAGAATCTTTGCAAATCCATTACATTGAATGCTAATCCAGTGCAGAGCCAAACACCTCCACCTCACAGAGGGTCAGGTACTCCTCTCTTCCAGGGACACCTATGTAAACATAGCGGCCGTCCATCCCGTTGGGAACCTGGAACTCAACAGTACGACCTCCCGGGATGCTGGTGATATTAGCAAACCTGTAGAAGAAGCAGAAATCACTACGTTAACCTCAGGAAGGGTTTATTGAAGTAACAGGCTTTTCATTTTAAGTTCAACATGCACTCAAAGCGTCATTAGGTTTCTACGCTTTACTTGGTTAGAATGTTGGTTGCAGATCTTTTAATTAGGGCTTGATAATGAACAATAATTACAATTCAGTAATGTTTAAATAAATGTTTTCAAATCATGTCACAGAATCACAATTGACAACCCTCGATCAGGCCTTTAATTTGGCGACACTGGTATTTGTCCATTTCTGTGATCAGATCAGAACACATTGGAGGAATCATTCATACATGAAGGGTATTCCGCTCCAATCCTATTTCTTGGCAATGTAAGGAGTTTTAATCCAAAATGTATCACCAGGTAAACTTGAGAGAAAAACTGAATAATTGTTCCTCAAACGTGTTCCAACAAAATACCAATTTAGTGACTTTTTAATATTAGTATTGTAATAGGACAGGCTTTAAGTTACCTGGGATTGTCAGCTCCATTGTTTCCAAGAGAATCTCCAATGCGGATCTCGGCTCCATCGAGTCGTTCGTGGAATTCATCTCGGTTGGTTATCTTAACAGAAAACACTTTGTGTGTTTTGGGCAGAGCCAGCCTCCACCAGGGGTTCAATTCATTGTTTGTGACACTGCAGGAACCCTCAGCCAGGGACGACGTGGGGTACCGATTCCCATCAATGGCCTTATATGCATCGCGACTCCCAAACACTGATGACTGTGCGGCTTTTCCTTGAATGGCCAGGTTCTCTTCTGCAACAAAACAATAAAACAAAGATTTAGGTTAAATCAATAACATGTATGACTCCTGATGCAGATTGTTTTTTATTATTCTGTTTCACCATGACTCTCAAAAGATTTGATTTAATTTGCCATCAGGATGAAGGACATACAAGGGATAACCCCACCATATATAAACAAATAACTACCATAAAGTTATTTGTTATTGGAAAAGAGGAATTAAAGTATGATTATACTGTAGTCTATAATATATTGAGTCTATAGTTAAAGTTATATATAACTACAACTGCACTAAGTTTAACTAAATGTGTCATTCAGTTTTGGCAAATTAAACTTTAAATAAAATAAGACTTGTTTTAGTAATCATAAGTGACATGAGAGGCTGGTACATCCTTTATCTTTTTCCTATCAATGGGACCATATTTTACCACTTGAACATTATGCTGGAATGAAGAAGACTTGAAACAAACAATTGAGATCATAAACTAATAGTTACACTCTTTCCAGCAGTAATACATCAAGTGAGTTGCAGGACAAATGTTCATAGACTTCTACAAAATCAGACTTTTAGAAAGAATGCAGGTTCAAGGCACTTCTTCATTGAGTTAACTTTTCAGCCACTTGGCTGATATGACCTCCACTTTGAAAAAAAGGTTGATGATATTCGCTCCTCTTTTTCTGACTCACCTTTACTCACCGCTGGGTCACCAGACCCTCCTTCCACCCACACACTAACCTCCTTTTCCCCTCTCTCTCCAAGTGAGGTTCTTACCCTCATTACCTCTGCCCGCCCTACCACCTGTCCTCTGGACCCTATCCCTTCAAACCTCCTTCAGACTATCGCTGATATTCTACCGTTTCTCACCCATTTCATCAACACTTCTCTAACTTCTGGTCACTTTCCAAACAGTCTCAAGGAGGCAAGAGTAAACCCTCTCCTAAAGAAACCCACTCTCAACCCGTCTGATGTTATAAACTACGGGCCTGTCTCTCTCCTCCCGTTCCTGTCTAAAACACTTGAACGTGCTGTCTTTAAACAACTCTCCTGTTATCTCCATCAGAACAAACTTCTGGATCCGCACCAGTCAGGTTTCAAGGCAGGTCACTCCACAGAAACTGCTCTTATTGCTGTCACTGAGGAACTGCACACTGCCAAAGCAGCCTCCCTCTCCTCTGTCATCATCCTGTTGGACCTGTCTGCTGCGTGAATCATCAGATCCTCCTTCGCAATCTCCAAGAACTTGGAGTTTCAGGCTCTGCACTTTCCCTCCTCACCCCATACCTCAAAGACCGTACCTACAGGGTAACTTGGAGAGTTAACTACAGGGGTCCCTCAGGGCTCTGTTCTTGGTCCCCTCCTCTTCTCCCTGTACACAAACTCGCTCGGATCAGTCCTTAGCCCGCATGGTTTTTCATAAAACTGCTACGCTGACGACACCCAATTAATTCTGTCCTTTCCCCGCTCAGAGACCCAAGTCGTAGCACGCATCTCTGCTTGTCTAGCTGACATCTCTCAGTGGATGTTTGCTCATCACCTCAAGCTCAACCTTGACAAGACTGAACTGCTTTTCCTTCCGGGAAAAGATTGTCCCACTCTTGATCTGATGATCAACATCGGCACCTCTGTTGTTTCCCCGACTCAGACTGCAAGGAATCTGGGTGTGACCCTAGATAACAACCTGTCCTTCACTGCAAACATCGCTGCTACAACCCATTGCTGCAGATACACGTTTTAAAACATCAGGAAGATACGTCCCCAGCTGACCCAGAAAGCCACGCAGTTTCTGGTCCAGGCTCTCGTCACCTCACGCCTAGACTACTGCAACTCCCTCCTGGCTGGTCTACCTGCATGTGCCATCCGACCTCTGCAGCTCATCCAGAATGCAGTGGCTCGTCTGGTCTTCAATCAGCCAAACGACTCTCTGCACCCTCGCTGCGAGGGGGACCCAAGTTCCCATCAGCAAAAACACATGGGTTTGCTATCCTGGCTCCAAAATGGTGGAATGAGCTCCCCATTGACATCAGGACAGCAGAAAGCTTACACACCTTCCGGCGCAGACTGAAAACTCATCTCTTTCGACTCCACTTCGAGCGATAGAATTACTAACAAAGAACTGCTAACAGAGCACTTATATACTAATAAAGGACTGGCTTATCTATAGCCAGTTGAGTAGCACTTGCAATGTTTGGCTATATGAAACCTGATGTACTTATATGATTCTGTTTTCTTCAAGGTTGTGTCTTCCTGGTCGATTGTACTGATTGTAAGTCGCTTTGGATAAAAGCGTCAGCTAAATGCAATGCAATGTAATGTAATGACAGTCCCTTGTTTAGATGGAAATCACACATTATTTATGTAAGATCCCAAACCCTCACCAGTTGGGGCATGGTACCCATAGACTTCTACCTCACAGAGGGTAAGGACCTTTCCATCACCCAGTATATGCACAGTCACATAGCGTCCCTCCACATGATGATTGAAAGTCAGAGTGTACAATGCCTCTACTGTCGAATGTGTACCAACCCTAAAAGAAAGAGAACACAAGTGAGAAAGAAAGAAGAACATGAATGACATGTTATACCCCTAAGGCTTCAACAGGTAGATAAGGTAACTGGTAATTTCATCATAGACTTCTATACAATCTGACTACTTTTTGCAATCAGGGGGGCACCCACTGCGAGATATTAAAGATGATGCAAGTTTAACGCACTTCAGCATTGCCTATATTTCTGATAAGCAATGCAAATAAGTAAAATGACATGGTTGAAACATTTAGGAATAGTTTATATGATAATCTACTGGCAGAGGTGGGTAGTACATTTACAATTCAGAGGTACTTGTACTTAACTTGAGTATTTCCATTTAATTCAACTTTCTACTCCTATTCCTCTACATTTAAATACGGAAACAATGTCATTTTATTGCAGCACATTCATTAAACAGCTTTAGCTACTTTTAACTGAATGTATCTCTAACAATTAAACTAGGGGACTAACTCTTTAAGTCACAAAACAGTCAAATTATATAAATAAAATTAAACTTGTAAAATGCTTCTTAATGCATGAATATATCTAGAAATGTCACATACATATATACATTTATTAATTAAGTAAATGTTGCTGATAATACTTTTGTACTTTTACTTAAGAAACATTTTGAATGCAGGACTTTTGCTTGTAATGAAATATTTTGAAACTAGGGTATCTGTACTTGTACTCAAATAAATAATCTTAATACACCTCTGTCTACTGGTGGTGAGCAATTAACAGGGGAGAGGAGAAAATAAACAAAATGCTCAGACAGTTATACAAAACAAATGAATAAAATGTGTGCAGGAAATGTCTTACACTGGGTTTGATGTACCATTGTTGTCTAAAGAGTTGCCGATGTGGATATGTGCCTCCACATGGTTTGCTGAACAGCAGTCTTCTCTGTTGGAGATGATGACGGAGGTGACGACGTAGGGCTCCAGAAGGTCCACTCTCCACCAGGGGTCGCTTTCTGTATCAGTGTGGCTGCACGATCCAGAATGGATCTTATTGTCACGGTTTCCATCAATAGCGTTGCTGGCAAATCCAAATTCATAACGGTTTGACTGGGTCGCTATTCCGCGCATGGCCACATTTTCTAGAGAGAAGACAGAGGTATATCAGTGTTTCAATAGATAACTTTGAGATGGTCCTGAGTACTCACGACACTCCAAAGAAAACAGCATATGAGAAACATTACAGTCTTAGAAAGACTGTAAGTTGTTGGGAGAGTTAATCGGTCATGGAGTTAATTATTGCTTATTAGCTTGATATATGACCTGTGTTTGAATACTGAATATTATAGACGCGGGCGCTTAATTTCCAAATATAGTGCATTTTTGTCTTTGTCTTTGTGTAATGTGAGTTTGGTTGTACTGTGTGCATTTGCAGTAGTGTTGCTAAATAGTTTCTACACTGAACAAAAATATAAACGCAACACTTTTGTTTTTGCTCCCATTTTTCATGAGATGAACTCAAAGATCTAAAACATTTTCTATATACACAAAATAACCATTTCTCTCAAATATTGTTCACAAATCTGAAAAAATCTGTGATAGTGAGCACTTCTCCTTTGCCGAGATAATCCATCCCACCTCACAGGTGTGGCATATCAAGATGCTGATTAGACAGCATGATTATTGCACAGGTGTGCCTTAGGCTGGCTACAATAAAAGGCCACTCTGAAATGTGCATTTTTGCTTTATTGGGGGGGTCTGGGGGGGTCCGAAAACCAGTCAGTATCTGTTGTGAGGGGTAGGGTTAGGGTTAGGGTCAGGGTAATGTTGTGAATCGAGTGGCCTGTGTTCGTCGTCCATAACATACGCCTGCCCATACCATAACCCCACCACAACCAGGGGCCACTCGATTCACCACATTACC
Organism: Harpagifer antarcticus; assembly: GCA_902827135.1. Taxonomy (NCBI): domain Eukaryota; kingdom Metazoa; phylum Chordata; class Actinopteri; order Perciformes; family Harpagiferidae; genus Harpagifer; species Harpagifer antarcticus. The sequence goes on from CADEHL010001376.1 coordinate 293,448, forward strand.
CTAATCCTAACCCTAACCCTACCCCTACCCCTCACACCAGATAACGTTACATTGGTTTTCGGACCCCCCCAGACCCCCCCCAATAAAGCAAAACTGCATGTTTCAGAGTGGCCTTTTATTGTGGCCAGCCTAAGGCACACCTGTGCAATAATCATGTTGTCTAATCAGCATCTTGATATGCCACACCTGTGAGGTGGGATGGATTATCTCGGCAAAGGAGAAGTGCTCACTATCACAGATGTTTTCAGATTTGTGAACAATATTTGAGAGAAATGGTTATTTTGTGTATATAGAAAATGTTTTAGATCTTTGAGTTCATCTCATGAAAAACGGGATCAAAACAAAAGTGTTGCGTTTATATTTTTGTTCAGTGTATGTGTTTAGTGTCTATTCGGTCATTTGCACATGTTTACTTACATTGCAATGCCTTGAGCAACAGTATAATCGATACGAATCGGCCTAAAAACTTTCTACGCAATACAAAAATCCTGCAGGAAGTTTTTGCAGAGAAGTACACACATGCATTTCCAAACATTTGGACTACCTATGTTGCAAATGTATTATCTTTTCAATTTACACACGGCATCTATTGCACGTCTGTCCGTCCTGGGAGAGGGATCCCTCCTCTGTTGCTCTCCCTGAGGTTTCTCCCATTTTTCCCTTTAAACTGTGGGTTTTCTTCGGAAGTTTTTCCTTGTACGATGTGAGGGTCTAAGGACAGAGGGTGTCGTATTGTCATACTGATATTTTGTACAAACTGTGAAGTCCACTGAGACAAATGTAACATTTGTGATATTGGGCTATATAAATAAACATTGATTGATTGATTGAAGTCAGCAAAAAGAGGAAGTGGTGTGCTGATTCAGTCCGAGTACAAAACAACAATTGGAAAAATCAGACTAGTTATTAAGGCTGCAAAACATAAAGTGTATATATTTAATGTGAGCAGATTGCAATCTTCTGATTTAGAATCCAACTGAGTTTATTTATTTTTAAACATCATAATAAAATTGTCCGAAAGCTTTAGTCAATAATTAACTTGCTAATGAATATGTGTTTTTATCTTTATCTTATTAAGCTTTTGCAACAAAGACAGGGATTTTGGAGCAAAAACGTCCTGATAATTCAATTTGTATCTTGACACTCTCGGATCATACTTACGATAAGTGGAGACTGAGCACGTCTGCAGGAGCAGCACCAGAAGGACAACACAGAGTTTCATCTTTCTGGTAGAGCGAGAGGATATCGTTAACAGAATATCATTTAAAAAATGTGCATATTTTACATTTTTCTTACTGTTAGAAAGGCAGGATCAGTGATTGTAACGGTAAAGTTTAATGACTTAGAGTTCAACATTAAGATAAGATCGATCTCTATTTATCCAAAAGGATTTTGTTGCGCTTCAGTTGCAATACAAAGTAGGACAAATGCAAATGAGGATCCTTACACTGCAGAGGGTTCCTATTTACACAATATGTAACATATTTTATAATCCATAATCAGGCTTTGAGACAAAGACAAAATAAAAAGTGTTACCTGGAGACCCGACAGTCTGTTGGTTCAATAGAACAGAAAGAAAAGGTCACGATCTGTCTGTATCGTATTTTGTCTTGTATTTTTCTGTCTTTTGTTTCATGTTTTATTTTGAAAGGTCTATACCTCCGTTCTCGCCTGTTTCTGTCTGCGTTGTGTCTTGTTTAAATCTGTCTGTGGTTCCCTGTCGTTAATCGATAGATTTATGATGGATAGATTTATGATTAGCATACGTTCGTCTAGTGGCCGGGCTTGCCACGGAGCCCGGCCGGGCCCAGCCCGAAAAGGCAACGTGGGCAACACCTCCGCTTCTCCGTCCCGCAGGCCCACCACCTACGGGAAACAGCGATGGGGTCGGGTGCGCTGCCAGAAGGGTGGCATTGAAAGCGGAGGGTCTCGACGGACCAGACCCGGGCGACGGAAGCTGGCTTTGGGGACGTGGAACGTCACCTCTCTGTGGGGGAAGGAGCCGGAGCTTGTGCGGGAGGTGGAGCGTTACCAGTTGGATCTGGTTGGGCTCACCTCTACGCACAGCGTCAGCTCTGGAACCTTACTTCTGTATAGGGGTTGGACTCTATTCTTCTCCGGAGTTGCTCAAGGTGTGAGGCGCCGGGCGGGTGTTGGGATACTCACAAGTCCCCGGTTGGGTGCTTCGTTGTTGGAGTTTACCCCAGTGGACGAGAGGGTCGCCTCCCTACGCCTGCGGGTTATGGGGGGGAAAACTCTGACTGTTGTATGTGCTTATGCACCAAACAGCAGTTCAGAGTATACGGCCTTCTTGGAGACCCTGGAAAGAGTCCTGTATGGGGCTCCTGAAGGGGACTCTTTAGTCTTGCTGGGAGACTTCAACGCACATGTGGGCAATGATGGAGACACTTGGAGGGGCGTGATTGGGAGGAACGGACCCCTGATCTGAACCGGAGTGGTGGTTTGTTACTGGACTTCTGTGCTAGTCATGGATTGGCCATAACAAACACCATGTTCGAACATAAGTAAGCTCATAAGTGTACGTGGTACCAGAGCACCCTAGGCAGAAGGTCCATGATCAATTTCGTTATCGTGTCATCGGACTTGAGGCCGTATGTTTTTGGACACTCGGGTAAAGAGAGGGGTGGAGTTGTCAACTGATCACCATCTGGTGGTGAGTTGGGTTGAGTGGCGGGGGAAGCCTCTGGATAGACCTGGTTAGCCCGAACGTGTAGTTCAGGTGAACTGGGAACGTCTGGAGGAGGCCCAAGTTCAGGAGGCCTTCAACTCACACCTCCGGCGGAGCTTTTCGGGCATTCCTGTGTAGGTTGGGGACATTGAACCAGAGTGGTCGGTGTTCAAAGCCTCTATTGCGGAAGCTGCGGCGGGGAGCTGTGGTCTCAAGGTCCTAGGTAACTCAAGGGGCGGTAACCCTCGAACCTCCTGGTGGACACCGGTGGTCAGGGAAGCCGTCCGACTGAAGAAAGAGGCCTTCAGGGATTTGTTATCCCGGGGGACTCCTGAGGCAGTGGCAAGGTACCTGTGGAGGAAACTTCTGGTGTAGCAGTGCAATTAGGAGTCACCGACTCAGGAAGGAGACACGGTAGAGCAGGAGCTTTTGATGTCAAACACTGATGATTTATTTGGAGTTTCGGCCGGAGGATTCACATCACAAGTCACAGCAGTCACGGTGAGACTGCACGGGAGAGTTGCCACGTCAATTCTGAAGCGCCTCTCTCTCGTTAGCCCATTTAACTGGTTTCACAGAGAGTGATCAACATATTTTGATAAGATAGTTTAGACAGTTGGGCACACTGAGTCCACTTGCATCCGTCACTTATGGCCTCGAAGATTTCATACGTTGGAGTCCACAAACAACAAAGAAGGAAGTGTCCCAGTGAACCCACAACAACAGACCATCTGTGACCTAGTGTTGACCGGTCGCAGAATGGGAACAATAACTTTATGGCTGAAGCAGCCTATGTCCTTAAAGGAGATAAACAGACGTCAGGGTTGGTCATGTACGTCATATCTAGGAGTCTAGGACAATTATTTCCATAACAGTACCGACAGGCCCGAAGGGCAGCAGCCTCATCCGTGGCCGAGGCAAAGCAGCGGGTGTGGGAGAAGTTCGGAGAAGACATGGAGAAAGACTTTCGGGCGGCACCAAAGTTGTTCTGGAAAACTGTCAGACACCTCAGGAGGGGGAAGCAGGGAACCTTCCAAGCTGTGTACAGTAAGGATGGGACGTTGTTGACCTCAACTGATGGAGTGTTAGGGCGTTGGAAGGAACACTTTGAGTAACTCCTGAACCCGACATCTCTGCCCTCTATGTTAGAGGCAGAGCTGGAGTATGACTGGGGATCAACACCAATGTCCCGGGGGGAGGTCACTGAGGTCGTCAAACAACTCCAAAGTGGCTGGGTGGATGAGATCCGCCAAGAAATGCTGAAGGCTCTGGGTGTTGAGGGACTGTCATGGTTGACACATCTCATCAACATTGCGTGGAAGTCGGAAACAGTATCAAAGGAGTGGCAGACCGGGGTGGTGGTTTCCCTTTTTAAAAAGGGGGATCAGAGGGTGTGTGCCAATTACAGAGGCATCACACTACTCAGCCTCCTCGGGAAAGTTTACTCTAAGGTACTCGAAAGGAGGGTCAGGCCGATTGTTGAACCTCAGATTGAGGAGGAACAATGCAGATTCCGTCCTGGTCGTGGAACGACAGATCAGCTTTTTACTCTCGCAAGGATCCTGGAGGGGGCCTTGGAGTACGCTTATCCGGTCTACATGTGTTTTGTAGACTTGGAGAAGGCGCATGACCGAGTTCCCAGGGAGTTACTGTGGGAGGTGCTGCGGGAGCATGGGGTGAGGGGGTCTCTACTCAGGGCCATCCAATCTCTGTACTCCCAAAGCGAGAGCTGTTTCCGGGTCCTCTGCAGTAAGTCGGACCCATTTCCGGTAAGGGTTGGCCTCTGCCAGGGCTGCGCTTTGTCACCAATCCTGTTTGTAATATACATGGATCGGATTTCGAGGCCTAGTCATGGGGGAGGGGGTCTGCAGTTCGGTGGACTAAGGATTGCACCACTGCTTTTTGCAGATGATGTGGTTCTGATGGCTTCATCGGTCTGCGACCTTCAGCACTCACTGGATCGGTTCGCTACCGAGTGTGAAGCGGCTGGGATGAGGATCAGCACCTCCAAATCTGAGGTCATGGTTCTCAGCAGGAAACCGATGGACTGTCCACTCCAAGTAGGGAATGAGTCCTTACCCCAAGTGAAGGAGTTCAAGTATCTCGGGGTCTTGTTCTCGAGTGAGGGAACAATGGAGCGTGAGATGGGCCGGAGAATCGGAGCAGCGGGAGCGGTACTGCAGTCGCTTTACCGCACCGTTGTGACGAAAAGGGAGCTGAGCCAGAAGGCAAAGCTCTCTGTCTACCGGGCCATTTTCGTTCCTACCCTCACCTATGGTCATGAAGGATGGGTCATGACCGAAAGAACGAGATTGCGGATACAAGCGGCCGAGATGGGTTTTCTCCGCAGGGTGGCTGGTGTCTCCCTTAGGGATAAGGTGAGAAGTTCGGTCATCCGGGAGGGACTCGGAGTTGAGCCGCTCCTCCTTCGCGTTGAAAGGAGCCAGTTGAGGTGGTTCGGGCACCTAGTTAGGATGCCACCTGGGCGCCTCCCTAGGGAAGTGTTCCAGGCATGTCCAGCTGGGAAGAGACCAATGGATAGACCTAGGACCAGGTGGAGGGATTATATCTCTTCGCTGGCCTGAGAGCGCCTTGGGATCCCCCAGGCAGAGCTGGTTGATGTTGCCAGGGAAAGTTTGGGTCTCTCTGCTGGAACTGCTACCCCCGCGACCCGACCACGGATAAGCGGGAGAAGACGGATGGATGGATGGACGGACGGACGGACGTTCGTTCATGATGGCTCACTTCAGTGATAGTGATGACATCGTTGCAAAATTATTAACCGAGTCATTTTCAAGATTGAGTTACAATGATAAACTGGAGTGGCAAAGGATCAGCTGAATGACCCGCCATCAAGTGCTTCATCCAAAAGGACAGGAGGATGGACTTTGTGTTTAAGTGAATTGATCATCAAAGGTAGGCCTAAGTCATTTTCAATGTGGGCCGCCGTGTGACTTAATTCATTTGTAATTGTTACTTGTCTGTGGGTGCCCTGTATAAATGGTGTTGTTTTGTGGGCCTAGGTATAAAAGTCACGGCTCGCCACTGGTTTTAGCTGAATACACGTTTAGTAACCCTAACTGATGCAGTTAGTCACTTCTTTAATGTTTGTTCTTTCTGATGTAAAGTCAAGGTTGTAACTACAGTAAAGTCGTGGGGCGCTGAACTGTTCCTTTGAATCTTTTGAATTTTGATCTATGATCGTGATTACTTGTCTTTCAAATTTGAAGGAGGGTGAGCAAGCATCTTGAGGAACATTCATCATTAACTCCTCCAAAAAATATAGTTTATTTAATAACACTGAATATGTGAATCATAACAGTGATTGACAGCTGATAGGAATAATATGATTGTTAATGTTATCATATTAATTCAGACAAACATCGATGAGACAGTTAATTAATGTACTTATTGCAGCAGTCTGCATATATGTGGTACCCCTGCTGGTCTAAGAGTGAAACAAACTCATTCAGTTATTGTTCATTTAAAATTCATTAATTTATGTCTGCCACCTTATATATTTATATTTAAGGATTCATGTAGTGCCACAATGTCACCTAATTGTCACCTTATTGAGTTAAAATATCAATATTGTGGATTTCCATGTTAACATTGATTGATATGACTGCGATTAAATCAGCATATACTTCTACCAGGGGACGCCACCCCTCAAAATCTCCTGCCACCGCATGAATATGTTTCTGATAATTTGAGCTGCAGAGTTTTGGATGAGCTGAAGTCTGTCAGTAGTTTTTTCTGGAGGTCACTGAAAAGTGCATTACATTACTTGTGACCTCCGGTTTGATCCTAGGAGTAAATCTCCCCAGATTATTAACCAGAATGTCTGTTGTTGCTTATACTAATTGTTTAATACATTTTTGAGTGTAAATATCTTTCACAGTTCTAGCTTTTCAAATGTGAAGATTTTTTTGGGATTTAGAGTTTTAATTTTTATATATCATACTTAAAACGTTAACTTAAGTACCATTCTAAATGCTGTATTTTCCTTGCAATGGAGTAATTTACATTGCAGTATTAGTACTTGTACCTAAGTAAAGGAGCTGAATATTTCTTCCACCGCTGCAAAACATTAATATTAATACAAAATGTTAGAAATATACAAGATTTTTTTTGAAATAGTAGGAATGAGAATTGGAATGCTTACCCTGATTCCCGGTGAGAATAGAGGTTTTGTCCCAACAAAATAACTTGAAGTTACTTGATCTCAGAACTTCAAGAAGTGATAAAAACCCTTAAAGCTGAGCTATTTGTATGATATCTTCCCCCAAAGTCAATCAATAATCATGATCAGCATCCAATCACTGAATACCATGTAGTATACTCCCAGGCACATGAACCCAGTCAACAGATCAAGGTTCCAGTATAGTCATCTAAGGACACACTGATGAAACATTCATATGAGTTCATGTTTGCGCAACCATTGCTTTAATCACAGAGCGATAACTGCACTGATCCAACAGTTTCATTTAACGAGGATTTAGTTTATCACATTGACATATATATTATATATATATTGTCTCATAGCTACAAATGCAAGAGAAATATATGTTTATATGATGCCGTGTGTAGAGGTGGGAAAAGTACTCAGATCTTGTACTTGAGTAAAAGCAGAAGTACTCAGATCTTGTACTTGAGTAAAAGCAGAAGTACTCAGATCTTGTACTTGAGTAAAAGTAGAAGTACTCAGATCTTGCACTTGAGTAAAAATAGAAGTACCAGAGTGTAGGAAAACTCTGTTACAGTAAAAGTCCTGCATTCAAAATGTAACTCAAGTGAAAGTAGGAAAGTATTCTCATCAAAATATAGTGAAAGACAGTAAAAGTAGTCGTTGTGCAGATTGGTCCATTTCAGAATAATATATATGATATGTTTTATAATGATTGATCATGTAAGTTGGTAAAGGTGCAGTTTGAATGACTTTGTATACTGCAGGGTAGCTTGTGGATTTACTCCAGGTGGAAATAAAGTCTGATTTAACACTTGATTATATTAAACTTCATTAATCCACATGTTTCTGTAGTTGTAGTTTTCAAAAGTTGTTAAGATGTTTCTTTAGAGGCCAGCAGTGTTTTAAGAGTCTTTGGACAATTCTATTCCCATGTTTGGAAGCTTTGAAATACAGTTGTTAATGCATATCATTCAGCTTTCAGCAGGCAAACTTTCATTCTTAATCCAGTTATAAAATCACAGAAAGAGTTGAGTTTTTTATGGCAAAACAAGTAGACTGCCTCTAACTGTGCCCTGTCAGAACTCTTTTGTAAATATCAGACATTTTGTGAAATACAACTGTATGGCCGTAACAAGGTTCTCTTTCTTTCTTATTGTATGTTTTGCCAAAGGAAGTCTTGTTATTAATGCTTTCTATAGAAAGCACATAAACGGCTCAGGCATACAGAGGAAACTGGTCTTTGTTTGGGCCTCCAGACATACATTAGTTGTATGAACTTTAATATTGTTTGTGGCCCATCAGTTATCAAGATACCACTCTTACAGACATGATGGGGATTGATCTTCTGGTATAACTTTGGGTAAGAAAGCTTTCAGATGTCTTTTATAATATTTGTCTATTTTGTCTGTTTTTAAATAATTAAAAAACGTGCCTTCAGAACCATTGCTTTCACTGGTCTTAAATGATTGATAGGAAAAAAAAAATCAGTTATTTTCTCATGACATAACACAAGCACATTCCCAGAAGTTGTACAAGTCCCGTGTAAAAGCAAAAGTCAAGGCAGACTTTTGTTGCAATCTCCAACAGTAAATCTTGACATCATGCAAACAATGACATTTAAGATGCACATTTTATTTTGGATGCTTTGTGTACACATTACAGCATCTTTGCAAATCCATAACATTGAATGCTAATCCAGCGCAGAGCCAAACACCTCCACCTCACAGAGGGTCAGGTGCTCCTCTCTTCCAGGGACACACTTTACACTTTACAGACTACCTATAAGACATGTCAGTCTGTGCTTTTAAATTGGGGTTTGATATTGTTTTTACGTCACGTATGAGAGTTTTCAGTCAGTGGCTTTAAGTAAGGATTTATTGTCCTGTGTCTACTTTTGTTTTATGTCCTATCTCTTTTTTTGTTTGTATTTATTGATGTACAGCACTTTGGTAAACTCTGTTGTTTTTAAATGTGCTATAGAAATGAAGTTTGATTGGATGGTATACTGGTCTGTTCCAAACAAAGCCATTAAATCACTTCGAACTAGAACAGCAAAAATGTTCCCGTTTTCTGGGTTGAGGAGTCTTTCCTCCGGGTTTAAGTTATAATGTATACAGTAGAAACAACATGCAACGATGTCTTGTATTATTCTTGCTAAAAAGAACAGCTCACAATGTTTTTACGAAAGTACATAATAAGCATTCTCATTGCATTATACACAAGGTCTTTGAGCAGTGGCGTGAGGGCCTGAGATATTCTAAAAATTATATTTGAAAACATACAAAGAAAAGTATTTTTTAAATATTTTTGTTGTTATATGTTTCAATAGTTTTACCAAAATAACTTGATTGTATTTAAAATAACATTTATAAAGAAAATCATGCTTCCTTTTGTAAGGTCACTTAGCTCAGAAAATAAAGTATTATATTGTGATCCAACATCTCCCAGGCTGTTGGGCTTTAAGACAAAACATACCTTGAAAATGATGATGTATTAATCCTAGAAAACAAATAAGAGAATGAGATGAAGTGAAGATGTCAGGAAGGAGATTGGAGATGTTCAGTAGATAAGATCAGGTGGATATATTATGTATATATCATATGGATATATTATGTATATATGGATGTTCATATTGAGGTAAATACATCTGCCTCGTGGCTCTGATAAATCCAACCTGTGCTTTGTTTGCAGGTGTCAACGCACAACCCTCCTCCACCCCTTCGCCTCAGTCTCCTAATACAGGGCCAAGCTAAAACCTTCTCCCTTCAGAACCGGACCGAACTACTTATCACCACCACCAGTGTCTAGACCCCGGGGGGTTCATCGGAGCGGTTTTCCCCTCCCGAATGATCATCCTGCAAACCGGGGCCTAATCGCCAAACATCAGTTCATTCATTTGTTGTAATCTGTCAATCACCATTCTCTCATATCTCATATCATGTGTCCCGGTAATACACATGTATTTCATACATCACGTCTCTCCTGATTGAACTACTTTTACTCAAGTACAAGATCTGAGTACTTCTACTTTTACTCAAGTACAAGATCTGAGTACTTTTCCCACCTCTGCACACGGCATCATATAAACATATATTTATCTTGCATTTGTAGCTATGAGACAATATATATATAATATATATGTCAATGTGATAAACTAAATCCTCGTTAAATGAAACTGTTGGATCAGTGCAGTTATCGCTCTGTGATTAAAGCAATGGTTGCGCAAACATGAACTCATATGAACGTTTCATCAGTGTGTCCTTAGATGACTACTGGAACCTTGATCTGTTGACTGGGTTCATGTGCCTGGGAGTATACTACATGGTATTCAGTGATTGGATGCTGATCATGATTATTGATTGACTTTGGGGGAAGATATCAAACACATAGTTGGATCAGTGCAGTTATCGCTCTGTGATTAAAGCAATGGTTGCGCAAACATGAACTCATATGAACGTTTCATCAGTGTGTCCTTAGATGACTACTGGAACCTTGATCTGTTGACTGGGTTCATGTGCCTGGGAGTATACTACATGGTATTCAGTGATTGGATGCTGATCATGATTATTGATTGACTTTGGGGGAAGATATCAAACACATAGTTCAGCTTTAAGGGTTTTTATCTACAGACATTTCTTGAAGTTCTGAGATCAATTAACTTCAAGTTATTTTGACTGTTGACTGGGTTCATGTGCCTGGGAGTATACTACATGGTATTCAGTGATTGGATGCTGATCATGATTATTGATTGACTTTGGGGGAAGATATCAAACACATAGTTGGATCAGTGCAGTTATCGCTCTGTGATTAAAGCAATGGTTGCGCAAACATGAACTCATATGAACGTTTCATCAGTGTGTCCTTAGATGACTACTGGAACCTTGATCTGTTGACTGGGTTCATGTGCCTGGGAGTATACTACATGGTATTCAGTGATTGGATGCTGATCATGATTATTGATTGACTTTGGGGGAAGATATCAAACACATAGTTCAGCTTTAAGGGTTTTTATCTACAGACATTTCTTGAAGTTCTGAGATCAATTAACTTCAAGTTATTTTGTTGGGACAAAACCACCTCACTATCACTGGTCCTTTGCCAGATTGTCTTGTCGTTTCCGCCAAGCTCTTCAGTGAGTGTTGTGGATCTATTCTTGAGGCAAACCTCTCCTGTGACAAAATGGCATCCAATGTAATAAAAAAAGTCAATCAAAGAACTAGATTCCTATACCGGATCTCCTCTCTGGTAAACAAAAACACCCTGAAAACTCTGGCAGGAGCACTCATTTAAGGGTACCATGACTATGCTTGCACGTCATGGTACCATAGCACCTCCAAGGCGCTAAAAATAAAACTTCAAACATCGCAAAATAAACTTTTTATTTTTTTATTTAACCTTTATTTAACCAGATAAAAGCATTGAGATAGAATCTCATTTTCAATGCTGACCTGGCCAAGAAGGCAGCAACGTTACACATAACACAAACATATAAAATACAGAGAACATAACTAAGAAAACAAAAGACAAAAAAGCAGTCACTACATTGTGCACATTAGGACAGTAAGAAAGGTACTACTTATTACTGCAAGAGCAGCTGGTAGTAAGGACTTCAGACAACTTCAATTTAAAACAGGCTATAGAGACAAGTGCCCTCAGTTTGAGGCATGATTGAAGGTCATTCCAAGACCAAGGACCATAATAAAAAAGACTCCTTTTCCCAGCCTCAGTCCGCACAGCAGGAACCTGGAACCGTATCCAGGCACTGGATCTGAGGTTGTAAGAGTCACAAACTGGAGCAAATCTGGCACATATGTAGAGTGGAAGCTTACCTAAAATGGCTTTATACATTAATAAAAACCAATGCCGCATCCTACGCACAGTAAGTGAGGACCATCCAGTTAGGCTATACAGTTTGCAATGATGAGTCCTATAGGGTGCATTTGATATATAACGCAGTGCAGCATGGTAGAGTGGGTCAAGTTTGGCCAACACAGTGGGACAGGCAAATCTATAAATGGTATCACCGTAGTCCAGCTGGGACAGGAATAAGCCAGAGACCAACCTTTTACGGGATGAAGTTGAAAAACAACATTTAAGTCTGTAAAGGAAGCCAAGAGTGAATTTCAATTTCTTAGTTAGAACTTCAATATGGTATTTGAAGTTCAGATTACTGTCCAACCAGAAGCCCAGATATTTGTAGGTATCAACAAACTCAACAGAGACACCATCAAGGGTGTCAATGGAGAGGCAAGAGGACGCTGACTTGGGAGCAAAAAGCATTGCTTTAGTTTTCTTACTGTTCAAAAGCAGTTTGGAATCAATAAGTGCATGCTGCAGCGTGATAAAATCAGATTTTAAATTGGAAACGGCCATATCCAGAGAAGGAGCATATGAGTACACAATAGTGTCATCAGCATACATATGATAGGTAGAGAATTGCATCTGATTACAAATATTGTTTATATATAATAAAAAGAGCAAAGGCCCCAAAATAGAGCCCTGTGGAACTCCCTTCTTCAAGGTGACAGGGTCAGAGACAGTGCTACCCAACCTGACGCATTGAGTACGGTCGGTTAGATAACTCTGAAACCAGCAAATGGCATTATGACCGAAACGAGACATCAACATAACATTAGACATAATGTGGTGATCTACAGTATCAAATGCTTTGGCTAGGTCAACAAACAATGCAACACATACAGATTTGTTATCCAAGGCAGCCTTAATATCGTCTAAGACTTTCAGACTGGCAGTCACAGTACTGTGCTTTGATCTGAATCCAGATTGCATAGGGTTAAGGATATTGTGTGAATTTAAAAAAAGTTTTAGCTGAGTAGAAACTAGGGACTCAAGAATCTTTGATAACACAGAAAGATTTGAGATAGGACGATAGTTATTTAACTCCGTGGGATCACCAGCTTTCAAGAGGGGCGATACCAGAGCTTGCTTCCACACAGCTGGCAGTGTGTGAGTGGACAGGGAGAGATTAAAAAATATCAGTTACTGGTTGTGCAATAATCTGAGCTGCAATTTTTAAAAAGAACGGGTCGAGGCCGTCAGGCCCGGCAGACTTTTTAGGATCAATTGATTGCAAACCCTGTAAGACTTCAGAGACCAAGAAAGAAGCTAAATCAAAAACAGGGGAGTTCATCTCTAGACTAGGGCTGTGAGTACGACCATTTAGAGATTCATGACTTTGCTCATCAAAAATGTGACCAGCCTTTTGAAGTGAGCATTGAAAGCATTAGCCATACCATCTGAATCTGAAATAAAAGAATCACTGACTTTCAGTTTTTTTGGGAAACTAGAAACCTTCTTGTTCTGAAGTGATTTAATTGTTTTCCAGAACTTAGAATGGTCATTAAAACAATCAGTGGTTAAGCTCAGATAGTAATCAGCTTTAGCTTTTTTAATAAGGGCTGAACATTTATTTCTGAGGACACGAAAAAGAAGCCAGTCATCACTAGTGTTAGACTTTCTAGCTAAGGACCATTGCTTATTTCGATCATGGATTAGATCAGATAGTTCTCTGGTAAACCATGGAGTGTTCCTATTCTTAACTCTGAATTTTCTAAGAGGGGCATGTCTATTAATAATCGATAAAAAGTGATCAATAAGAAATTGGACTGCAACATCGACAGATGGAATTAATGCTATGAAGTGCCATTTAACCTCCGCCAGATCGTGTAGGAAAGCCTGCTCAGAGAAGTGTTTGAAGCAGCGCCTGAGCACAATAAGGCCCTTGGCTTTGGGCAACTTAGTGCTCCTAACGCAAGCAATAGTGCAATGGTCGCTGATATCATTAGGAAAAACACCAACAGACACATACTTATGAGCTGCATTTGTTAGAATGACATCTATAAGGGTATCGTTATTGGATTTGGCAGGGTTTATTCTAGTGGGACTATCAATAAGCTGAGTTAAGTTCAAAGAATCACAAACCTGCTTAAACTGTGAAGATTTATCACTCAACCAGTCCCAATTTAAATCACCCAATAATATGATTTCAGAAGCAAACGTAGACAACAATTCAGTAAGGCTAGTAGTTGCATCCATGATGGCCGATGGAGGCCTATAACAGCCAATAACAGTGAGAGGACTGTTATTGGCTGGTCAGACTACTGCTTGACCTTTCATCTAGAACCCACCTCACGTCTGCCCACTTTGACAACCTAGGATGGCTTAGAGTAGACGACAGTGTACAGCTACTTGCAATGGGCCTGGTCTACAAGATCCACTACACCTCTATGGTACCCAAGTACATGTCAAAATTCTTCCCAAAGGTCAAGGAATACCATGATCATAACACCAGAGGGAGCTCCACAAATCATGTGAAACCCAGATTTGGCACAAAAAAGGGGGAATACACGTTTCGCAATTATGCCACATCAAGGTGGAACGCTCTTCCCACAACTGTAAAGGAAAGTAAAACTATACTTACCTTCAAAACCTCTCTTAAAGAGCACCTTCGGGGGAGAGCATTGCAAAACTGGCCCCGGTAATGGTACAAATCTCAACCTGTCGTACAAAGGACAGCTTCCCCCCCCCATCTATGTATATACTCGCATTTTAGACTCTGTTACTAACTGTATATCTGTAGACTTGGTTGGTCTTAAATGTCCGGTTAGGATGTATTAGAACGAAATCTAAAATGAAAATTGTAAATAAGAAATCTGTATGTAAAAAACCACCTGTATGTAAATTGTAAATAAGCCATTTGTCTGTGAAATATGTCTTATATGTCTTAAATGATATGATGAATTGGAAATGGGGAACCCTGATGTAAACAAGACGAAAGTCTTTCTCTAGTCTGCATCCCCTTAACAATTGTATGTTTTGAGCTGTACTGTGCTGTACCCAATATACAAGCTGTTAATAAACTTTTCAATCAATCAACCAATGTGCCCTAGCCTAGATGTTTGTCCTGCTCGGTTTTTGATCCTTGCCTGCCTGTTTACGGATCTCGAGTTCCTGCCTGCTCCCTGTCTGGTTTTGGATGCCTGTCTGACGGATTTCCTGGTTTTGACCCTGCCTGTCCCCGACCTGAATAAACTGAACATTGCTAAACACTGGTTGTATCTGTGTCGTGCTATTGGGTTCTGATCTGTACCTGTGATCGTGACATTAGTCCAGTTTTAGCCACTCTTTACTGGCTTCCTGTTTACTTTAGGAATGATTTGAAGGTCCCCCTCCTGACATATAACATTACATTACATTACATTGCATTTAGCTGACGCTTTTATCCAAAGCGACTTACAATAAGTGCGTTCGACCAACAAAATAGAAACTTGATGAAAAACAGAATCATATAAGTACATCAGGTTTCATAGAGCAAAAACATTTCAAGTGCTACTCAACTGGCTTTAGATAAGCCAGTCCTTTATTAGTATATAAGTGCTTTGTTAATAGTTCTATTGCTCGAAGTGGAGTCGAAAGAGATGAGTTTTCAATCTGCGCCGGAAGGTGTGTAAGCGATCTGCTGTCCTGATTTCAATGGGGAGCTCATTCCACCATTTTGGAGCCAGGATAGCAAACCCACGTGTTTTTTCTGTTGGGAACTTGGGTCCCCTTCGCAGCGAGGGTGCAGCGAGTCGTTTGGCTGATGCAGAGCGGAGTGCACGTGCTGGGGTGTACAGTTTAACCATGTCCTGGATGTAGGTAGGGCATGTATGCAAGTACCATTGTCTTGAAGTGGATTCTAGCAGTTACCGGAAGCCAGTGGAGGGAGCGGAGGAGCGGCGTGGTGTGGGAGAATTTAGGAAGGTTGAAGACCAGACGAGCCACTGCATTCTGGATGAGCTGCAGGGGTCGGATATAAGGCCCTTAATGGGCAAGGACCTAGCTATATTGCTAACTTCCTTGTCAGCCACAAGCCGTCAAGAACACTGCGTTCCTCTGCTGCTGGTTTGTTAGTGGTTCCCAGAAACAGCTGCAAAAAGACGTTTGACGCAGCTTTCGTTAATTATGTCCCCAAGCTATGGAACAAAATACCTGAGACATCAGGGATGCCTGCTCAGTGGAAGTCTTTGGAAAAAAACCTCAAAACATATTTGTACAATTTAGCCTTTTATGAAGCAAACTCCTGCTCTCTGCTGCACTTTCTCAACGCACCCTGATGCATTTTGACCTCTCACCTGATTGTATGTTGCACTATCCTCCTTTTAAAGGGGACCTATCATGTAAAATACACTTTTTTATGTCTTTTATACATAAATATGTGTCCCCGGTGTGTCAGGGATGTTTTGTATCTTACAGACAGGTTACGAAAAATCATGTAATCTCAGAGAAGGAATATCCAATCAAAGTCAAGGATGTAACCAAGCTCTTCCACATTGTTGATTCTTTAAAGTAATATTATTCGTTCTTCTTCGTGAAAGGTCTTCATAATAAAGTATACATTCAAATTGCAGCTTTAATTTAATTAACAGTGGCATTAAATATGTTCAACTTTAAACTTTACTTCCCATTGGTCAAAGACATAAGGGGCGGGATCATGGTGTTAATGTTGAAATTGAACTATTTCAATACACTTAGATCCATTGCTTTCACTGCTCTTAAATGATGGATAGGAACAAAAAAAATCAGTTATTCTCTTATGACATAAGACAAGCACATTCCCAAAAGTTGTACAAGTCCCGTGTAAAAGCAAAAGTCAAGGCAGACTTTTGTTGCAATCTCCAACAGTAAATCTTGACGTCATGCAAACAATGACATTTATGATGCACATTTTATTTTGGATGCTTTGTGTACACATTACAGAATCTTTGCAAATCCATTACATTGAATGCTAATCCAGTGCAGAGCCAAACACCTCCACCTCACAGAGGGTCAGGTACTCCTCTCTTCCAGGGACACCTATGTAAACATAGCGGCCGTCCATCCCGTTGGGAACCTGGAACTCAACAGTATGACCTCCCGGGATGCTGGTGATTACAGCAAACCTGTAGAAGAAGCAGAAATCACTACGTTAACCTCAGGAAGGGTTTATTGAAGTAACAGGCTTTTCATTTTAAGTTCAACATGCACTCAAAGCGTCATTAGGTTTCTACGCTTTACTTGGTTAGAATGTTGGTTGCAGATCTTTTAATTAGGGCTTGATAATGAACAATAATTACAATTCAGTAATGTTTAAATAAATGTTTTCAAATCATGTCACAGAATCACAATTGACAACCCTCGATCAGGCCTTTAATTTGGCGACACTGGTATTTGTCCATTTCTGTGATCAGATCAGAACACATTGGAGGAATCATTCATACATGAAAGGTATTCCGCTCCAATCCTATTTCTTGGCAATGTAAGGAGTTTTAATCCAAAATGTATCACCAGGTAAACTTGAGAGAAAAACTGAATAATTGTTCCTCAAACGTGTTCCAACAAAATACCAATTTAGTGACTTTTTAATATTAGTATTGTAATAGGACAGGCTTTAAGTTACCTGGGATTGTCAGCTCCATTGTTTCCAAGAGAATCTCCAATGCGGATCTCGGCTCCATCGAGTCGTTCGTGGAATTCATCTCGGTTGGTTATCTTAACAGAAAACACTTTGTGTGTTTTGGGCAGAGCCAGCCTCCACCAGGGGTTCCATTCATTGTTTGTGACACTGCAGGAACCCTCAGCCAGGGACGACGTGGGGTACCGATTCCCATCAATGGCCTTATATGCATCGCGACTCCCAAACACTGATGACTGTGCGGCTTTTCCTTGAATGGCCAGGTTCTCTTCTGCAACAAAACAATAAAACAAAGATTTAGGTTAAATCAATAACATGTATGACTCCTGATGCAGATTGTTTTTTATTATTCTGTTTCACCATGACTCTCAAAAGATTTGATTTAATTTGCCATCAGGATGAAGGACATACAAGGGATAACCCCACCATATATAAACAAATAACTACCATAAAGTTATTTGTTATTGGAAAAGAGGAATTAAAGTATGATTATACTGTAGTCTATAATATATTGAGTCTATAGTTAAAGTTATATATAACTACAACTGCACTAAGTTTAACTAAATGTGTCATTCAGTTTTGGCAAATTAAACTTTAAATAAAATAAGACTTGTTTTAGTAATCATAAGTGACATGAGAGGCTGGTACATCCTTTATCTTTTTCCTATCAATGGGACCATATTTTACCACTTGAACATTATGCTGGAATGAAGAAGACTTGAAACAAACAATTGAGATCATAAACTAATAGTTACACTCTTTCCAGCAGTAATACATCAAGTGAGTTGCAGGACAAATGTTCATAGACTTCTACAAAATCAGACTTTTAGAAAGAATGCAGGTTCAAGGCACTTCTTCATTGAGTTAACTTTTCAGCCACTTGGCTGATATGACCTCCACTTTGAAAAAAAGGTTGATGATATTCGCTCCTCTTTTTCTGACTCACCTTTACTCACCGCTGGGTCACCAGACCCTCCTTCCACCCACACACTAACCTCCTTTTCCCCTCTCTCTCCAAGTGAGGTTCTTACCCTCATTACCTCTGCCCGCCCTACCACCTGTCCTCTGGACCCTATCCCTTCAAACCTCCTTCAGACTATCGCTGATATTCTACCGTTTCTCACCCATTTCATCAACACTTCTCTAACTTCTGGTCACTTTCCAAACAGTCTCAAGGAGGCAAGAGTAAACCCTCTCCTAAAGAAACCCACTCTCAACCCGTCTGATGTTATAAACTACGGGCCTGTCTCTCTCCTCCCGTTCCTGTCTAAAACACTTGAACGTGCTGTCTTTAAACAACTCTCCTGTTATCTCCATCAGAACAAACTTCTGGATCCGCACCAGTCAGGTTTCAAGGCAGGTCACTCCACAGAAACTGCTCTTATTGCTGTCACTGAGGAACTGCACACTGCCAAAGCAGCCTCCCTCTCCTCTGTCATCATCCTGTTGGACCTGTCTGCTGCATTCGACACGGTGAATCATCAGATCCTCCTTCGCAATCTCCAAGAACTTGGAGTTTCAGGCTCTGCACTTTCCCTCCTCACCCCATACCTCAAAGACCGTACCTACAGGGTAACTTGGAGAGTTAACTACAGGGGTCCCTCAGGGCTCTGTTCTTGGTCCCCTCCTCTTCTCCCTGTACACAAACTCGCTCGGATCAGTCCTTAGCCCGCATGGTTTTTCATAAAACTGCTACGCTGACGACACCCAATTAATTCTGTCCTTTCCCCGCTCAGAGACCCAAGTCGTAGCACGCATCTCTGCTTGTCTAGCTGACATCTCTCAGTGGATGTTTGCTCATCACCTCAAGCTCAACCTTGACAAGACTGAACTGCTTTTTCTTCCGGGAAAAGATTGTCCCACTCTTGATCTGATGATCAACATCGGCACCTCTGTTGTTTCCCCGACTCAGACTGCAAGGAATCTGGGTGTGACCCTAGATAACAACCTGTCCTTCACTGCAAACATCGCTGCTACAACCCATTGCTGCAGATACACGTTTTAAAACATCAAGAAGATACGTCCCCAGCTGACCCAGAAAGCCACGCAGTTTCTGGTCCAGGCTCTCGTCACCTCACGCCTAGACTACTGCAACTCCCTCCTGGCTGGTCTACCTGCATGTGCCATCCGACCTCTGCAGCTCATCCAGAATGCAGTGGCTCGTCTGGTCTTCAACCTTCCTAAATTTTCCCACACCACGCCACTCCTCCGCTCCCTCCACTGGCTTCTGGTAACTGCTAGAAGACAATGGTACTTGCGTACCATGCTGCGAATGGATCTGGCCCTTCCTACATCCAGGACATGGTTAAACCGTACACCCCAGCGCTTGCACTACGCTCTGCATCAGCCAAACGACTCTCTGCACCCTCGCTGCGAGGGGGACCCAAGTTCCCATCAGCAAAAACACATGGGTTTGCTATCCTGGCTCCAAAATGGTGGAATGAGCTCCCCATTGACATCAGGACAGCAGAAAGCTTACACACCTTCCGGCGCAGACTGAAAACTCATCTCTTTCGACTCCACTTCGAGCGATAGAATTACTAACAAAGAACTGCTAACAGAGCACTTATATACTAATAAAGGACTGGCTTATCTATAGCCAGTTGAGTAGCACTTGCAATGTTTGGCTATATGAAACCTGATGTACTTATATGATTCTGTTTTCTTCAAGGTTGTGTCTTCCTGGTCGATTGTACTGATTGTAAGTCGCTTTGGATAAAAGCGTCAGCTAAATGCAATGCAATGTAATGTAATGACAGTCCCTTGTTTAGATGGAAATCACACATTATTTATGTAAGATCCCAAACCCTCACCAGTTGGGGCATGGTACCCATAGACTTCTACCTCACAGAGGGTAAGGACCTTTCCATCACCCGGTATATGCACAGTCACATAGCGTCCCTCCACATGATGATTGAAAGTCAGAGTGTACAATGCCTCTACTGTAGAATTTGTACCAACCCTAAAAGAAAGAGAACACAAGTGAGAAAGAAAGAAGAACATGAATGACATGTTATACCCCTAAGGCTTCAACAGGTAGATAAGGTAACTGGTAATTTCATCATAGACTTCTATACAATCTGACTACTTTTTGCAATCAGGGGGGCACCCACTGCGAGATATTAAAGATGATGCAAGTTTAACGCACTTCAGCATTGCCTATATTTCTGATAAGCAATGCAAATAAGTAAAATGACATGGTTGAAACATTTAGGAATAGTTTATATGATAATCTACTGGCAGAGGTGGGTAGTACATTTACAATTCAGAGGTACTTGTACTTAACTTGAGTATTTCCATTTAATTCAACTTTCTACTCCTATTCCTCTACATTTAAATACGGAAACAATGTCATTTTATTGCAGCACATTCATTAAACAGCTTTAGCTACTTTTAACTAAATGTATCTCTAACAATTAAACTAGGGGACTAACTCTTTAAGTCACAAAACAGTCAAATCATATAAATAAAATTAAACTTGTAAAATGCTTCTTAATGCATGAATATATCTAGAAATGTCACATACATATATACATTTATTAATTAAGTAAATGTTGCTGATAATACTTTTGTACTTTTACTTAAGAAACATTTTGAATGCAGGACTTTTGCTTGTAATGAAATATTTTGAAACTAGGGTATCTGTACTTGTACTCAAATAAATAATCTTAATACACCTCTGTCTACTGGTGGTGAGCAATTAACAGGGGAGAGGAGAAAATAAACAAAATGCTCAGACAGTTATACAAAACAAATGAATAAAATGTGTGCAGGAAATGTCTTACAGTGGGTTTGATGTACCATTGTTGTCTAAAGAGTTGCCGATGTGGATATGTGCCTCCACATGGTTGCTGAACAGCAGTCTTCTCTGTTGGAGATGATGACGGAGGTGACGACGTAGGGCTCCAGAAGGTCCACTCTCCACCAGGGGTCGCTTTCTGTATCAGTGTGGCTGCACGATCCAGAATGGATCTTATTGTCACGGTTTCCATCAATAGCGTTGCTGGCAAATCCAAATTCATAACGGTTTGACTGGGTCGCTAT
This sequence comes from Harpagifer antarcticus, assembly GCA_902827135.1. Classification (NCBI taxonomy): domain Eukaryota; kingdom Metazoa; phylum Chordata; class Actinopteri; order Perciformes; family Harpagiferidae; genus Harpagifer; species Harpagifer antarcticus. The sequence continues at coordinate 314,823 of CADEHL010001376.1, forward strand.
TCCGCGCATGGCCACATTTTCTAGAGAGAAGACAGAGGTATATCAGTGTTTCAATAGATAACTTTGAGATGGTCCTGAGTACTCACGACACTCCAAAGAAAACAGCATATGAGAAACATTACAGTCTTAGAAAGACTGTAAGTTGTTGGGAGAGTTAATCGGTCATGGAGTTAATTATTGCTTATTAGCTTGATATATGACCTGTGTTTGAATATTGAATATTATAGACGCGGGCGCTTAATTTCCAAATATAGTGCATTTTTGTCTTTGTCTTTGTGTAATGTGAGTTTGGTTGTACTGTGTGCATTTGCAGTAGTGTTGCTAAATAGTTTATACACTGAACAAAAATATAAACGCAACACTTTTGTTTTTGCTCCCATTTTTCATGAGATGAACTCAAAGATCTAAAACATTTTCTATATACACAAAATAACCATTTCTCTCAAATATTGTTCACAAATCTGAAAAAATCTGTGATAGTGAGCACTTCTCCTTTGCCGAGATAATCCATCCCACCTCACAGGTGTGGCATATCAAGATGCTGATTAGACAGCATGATTATTGCACAGGTGTGCCTTAGGCTGGCTACAATAAAAGGCCACTCTAAAATGTGCATTTTTGCTTTATTGGGGGGGTCTGGGGGGGTCCGAAAACCAGTCAGTATCTGTTGTGAGGGGTAGGGTTAGGGTTAGGGTCAGGGTAATGTTGTGAATCGAGTGGCCTGTGTTCGTCGTCCATAACATACGCCTGCCCATACCATAACCCCACCACAACCAGGGGCCACTCGATTCACCACATTACCCTAATCCTAACCCTAACCCTACCCCTACCCCTCACACCAGATAACGTTACATTGGTTTTCGGACCCCCCCAGACCCCCCCAATAAAGCAAAACTGCATGTTTCAGAGTGGCCTTTTATTGTGGCCAGCCTAAGGCACACCTGTGCAATAATCATGTTGTCTAATCAGCATCTTGATATGCCACACCTGTGAGGTGGGATGGATTATCTCGGCAAAGGAGAAGTGCTCACTATCACAGATGTTTTCAGATTTGTGAACAATATTTGAGAGAAATGGTTATTTTGTGTATATAGAAAATGTTTTAGATCTTTGAGTTCATCTCATGAAAAACGGGATCAAAAACAAAAGTGTTGCGTTTATATTTTTGTTCAGTGTATGTGTTTAGTGTCTATTCGGTCATTTGCACATGTTTACTTACATTGCAATGCCTTGAGCAACAGTATAATCGATACGAATCGGCCTAAAAACTTTCTACGCAATACAAAAATCCTGCAGGAAGTTTTTGCAGAGAAGTACACACATGCATTTCCAAACATTTGGACTACCTATGTTGCAAATGTATTATCTTTTCAATTTACACACGGCATCTATTGCACGTCTGTCCGTCCTGGGAGAGGGATCCCTCCTCTGTTGCTCTCCCTGAGGTTTCTCCCATTTTTCCCTTTAAACTGTGGGTTTTCTTCGGAAGTTTTTCCTTGTACGATGTGAGGGTCTAAGGACAGAGGGTGTCGTATTGTCATACTGATATTTTGTACAAACTGTGAAGTCCACTGAGACAAATGTAACATTTGTGATATTGGGCTATATAAATAAACATTGATTGATTGATTGAAGTCAGCAAAAAGAGGAAGTGGTGTGCTGATTCAGTCCGAGTACAAAACAACAATTGGAAAAATCAGACTAGTTATTAAGGCTGCAAAACATAAAGTGTATATATTTAATGTGAGCAGATTGCAATCTTCTGATTTAGAATCCAACTGAGTTTATTTATTTTTAAACATCATAATAAAATTGTCCGAAAGCTTTAGTCAATAATTAACTTGCTAATGAATATGTGTTTTTATCTTTATCTTATTAAGCTTTTGCAACAAAGACAGGGATTTTGGAGCAAAAACGTCCTGATAATTCAATTTGTATCTTGACACTCTCGGATCATACTTACGATAAGTGGAGACTGAGCACGTCTGCAGGAGCAGCACCAGAAGGACAACACAGAGTTTCATCTTTCTGGTAGAGCGAGAGGATATCGTTAACAGAATATCATTTAAAAAATGTGCATATTTTACATTTTTCTTACTGTTAGAAAGGCAGGATCAGTGATTGTAACGGTAAAGTTTAATGACTTAGAGTTCAACATTAAGATAAGATCGATCTCTATTTATCCAAAAGGATTTTGTTGCGCTTCAGTTGCAATACAAAGTAGGACAAATGGAAATGAGGATCCTTACACTGCAGAGGGTTCCTATTTACACAATATGTAACATATTTTATAATCCATAATCAGGCTTTGAGACAAAGACAAAATAAAAAGTGTTACCTGGAGACCCGACAGTCTGTTGGTTCAATAGAACAGAAAGAAAAGGTCACGATCTGTCTGTATCGTATTTTGTCTTGTATTTTTCTGTCTTTTGTTTCATGTTTTATTTTGAAAGGTCTATACCTCCGTTCTCGCCTGTTTCTGTCTGCGTTGTGTCTTGTTTAAATCTGTCTGTGGTTCCCTGTCGTTAATCGATAGATTTATGATGGATAGATTTATGATTAGCATACGTTCGTCTAGTGGCCGGGCTTGCCACGGAGCCCGGCCGGGCCCAGCCCGAAAAGGCAACGTGGGCAACACCTCCGCTTCTCCGTCCCGCAGGCCCACCACCTACGGGAAACAGCGATGGGGTCGGGTGCGCTGCCAGAAGGGTGGCATTGAAAGCGGAGGGTCTCGACGGACCAGACCCGGGCGACGGAAGCTGGCTTTGGGGACGTGGAACGTCACCTCTCTGTGGGGGAAGGAGCCGGAGCTTGTGCGGGAGGTGGAGCGTTACCAGTTGGATCTGGTTGGGCTCACCTCTACGCACAGCGTCAGCTCTGGAACCTTACTTCTGTATAGGGGTTGGACTCTATTCTTCTCCGGAGTTGCTCAAGGTGTGAGGCGCCGGGCGGGTGTTGGGATACTCACAAGTCCCCGGTTGGGTGCTTCGTTGTTGGAGTTTACCCCAGTGGACGAGAGGGTCGCCTCCCTACGCCTGCGGGTTATGGGGGGGAAAACTCTGACTGTTGTATGTGCTTATGCACCAAACAGCAGTTCAGAGTATACGGCCTTCTTGGAGACCCTGGAAAGAGTCCTGTATGGGGCTCCTGAAGGGGACTCATTAGTCTTGCTGGGAGACTTCAACGCACATGTGGGCAATGATGGAGACACTTGGAGGGGCGTGATTGGGAGGAACGGACCCCTGATCTGAACCGGAGTGGTGGTTTGTTACTGGACTTCTGTGCTAGTCATGGATTGGCCATAACAAACACCATGTTCGAACATAAGTAAGCTCATAAGTGTACGTGGTACCAGAGCACCCTAGGCAGAAGGTCCATGATCAATTTCGTTATCGTGTCATCGGACTTGAGGCCGTATGTTTTGGACACTCGGGTAAAGAGAGGGGTGGAGTTGTCAACTGATCACCATCTGGTGGTGAGTTGGGTTGAGTGGCGGGGGAAGCCTCTGGATAGACCTGGTTAGCCCAAACGTGTAGTTCAGGTGAACTGGGAACGTCTGGAGGAGGCCCAAGTTCAGGAGGCCTTCAACTCACACCTCCGGCGGAGCTTTTCGGGCATTCCTGTGTAGGTTGGGGACATTGAACCAGAGTGGTCGGTGTTCAAAGCCTCTATTGCGGAAGCTGCGGCGGGGAGCTGTGGTCTCAAGGTCCTAGGTAACTCAAGGGGCGGTAACCCTCGAACCTCCTGGTGGACACCGGTGGTCAGGGAAGCCGTCCGACTGAAGAAAGAGGCCTTCAGGGATTTGTTATCCCGGGGGACTCCTGAGGCAGTGGCAAGGTACCTGTGGAGGAAACTTCTGGTGTAGCAGTGCAATTAGGAGTCACCGACTCAGGAAGGAGACACGGTAGAGCAGGAGCTTTTGATGTCAAACACTGATGATTTATTTGGAGTTTCGGCCGGAGGATTCACATCACAAGTCACAGCAGTCACGGTGAGACTGCACGGGAGAGTTGCCACGTCAATTCTGAAGCGCCTCTCTCTCGTTAGCCCATTTAACTGGTTTCACAGAGAGTGATCAACATATTTTGATAAGATAGTTTAGACAGTTGGGCACACTGAGTCCACTTGCATCCGTCACTTATGGCCTCGAAGATTTCATACGTTGGAGTCCACAAACAACAAAGAAGGAAGTGTCCCAGTGCACCCACAACAACAGACCATCTGTGACCTAGTGTTGACCGGTCACAGAATGGGAACAATAACTTTATGGCTGAAGCAGCCTATGTCCTTAAAGGAGATAAACAGACGTCAGGGTTGGTCATGTACGTCATATCTAGGAGTCTAGGACAATTATTTCCATAACAGTACCGACAGGCCCGAAGGGCAGCAGCCTCATCCGTGGCCGAGGCAAAGCAGCGGGTGTGGGAGAAGTTCGGAGAAGACATGGAGAAAGACTTTCGGGCGGCACCAAAGTTGTTCTGGAAAACTGTCAGACACCTCAGGAGGGGGAAGCAGGGAACCTTCCAAGCTGTGTACAGTAAGGATGGGACGTTGTTGACCTCAACTGATGGAGTGTTAGGGCGTTGGAAGGAACACTTTGAGTAACTCCTGAACCCGACATCTCTGCCCTCTATGTTAGAGGCAGAGCTGGAGTATGACTGGGGATCAACACCAATGTCCCGGGGGGAGGTCACTGAGGTCGTCAAACAACTCCAAAGTGGCTGGGTGGATGAGATCCGCCAAGAAATGCTGAAGGCTCTGGGTGTTGAGGGACTGTCATGGTTGACACATCTCATCAACATTGCGTGGAAGTCGGAAACAGTACCAAAGGAGTGGCAGACCGGGGGTGGTGGTTTCCCTTTTTAAAAAGGGGGATCAGAGGGTGTGTGCCAATTACAGAGGCATCACACTACTCAGCCTCCTCGGGAAAGTTTACTCTAAGGTACTCGAAAGGAGGGTCAGGCCGATTGTTGAACCTCAGATTGAGGAGGAACAATGCGGATTCCGTCCTGGTCGTGGAACGACAGATCAGCTTTTTACTCTCGCAAGGATCCTGGAGGGGGCCTTGGAGTACGCTTATCCGGTCTACATGTGTTTTGTAGACTTGGAGAAGGCGCATGACCGAGTTCCCAGGGAGTTACTGTGGGAGGTGCTGCGGGAGCATGGGGTGAGGGGGTCTCTACTCAGGGCCATCCAATCTCTGTACTCCCAAAGCGAGAGCTGTTTCCGGGTCCTCTGCAGTAAGTCGGACCCATTTCCGGTAAGGGTTGGCCTCTGCCAGGGCTGCGCTTTGTCACCAATCCTGTTTGTAATATACATGGATCGGATTTCGAGGCCTAGTCATGGGGGAGGGGGTCTGCAGTTCGGTGGACTAAGGATTGCACCACTGCTTTTTGCAGATGATGTGGTTCTGATGGCTTCATCGGTCTGCGACCTTCAGCACTCACTGGATCGGTTCGCTACCGAGTGTGAAGCGGCTGGGATGAGGATCAGCACCTCCAAATCTGAGGTCATGGTTCTCAGCAGGAAACCGATGGACTGTCCACTCCAAGTAGGGAATGAGTCCTTACCCCAAGTGAAGGAGTTCAAGTATCTCGGGGTCTTGTTCTCGAGTGAGGGAACAATGGAGCGTGAGATGGGCCGGAGAATCGGAGCAGCGGGAGCGGTACTGCAGTCGCTTTACCGCACCGTTGTGACGAAAAGGGAGCTGAGCCAGAAGGCAAAGCTCTCTGTCTACCGGGCCATTTTCGTTCCTACCCTCACCTATGGTCATGAAGGATGGGTCATGACCGAAAGAACGAGATTGCGGATACAAGCGGCCGAGATGGGTTTTCTCCGCAGGGTGGCTGGTGTCTCCCTTAGGGATAAGGTGAGAAGTTCGGTCATCCGGGAGGGACTCGGAGTTGAGCCGCTCCTCCTTCGCGTTGAAAGGAGCCAGTTGAGGTGGTTCGGGCACCTAGTTAGGATGCCACCTGGGCGCCTCCCTAGGGAAGTGTTCCAGGCATGTCCAGCTGGGAAGAGACCAATGGATAGACCTAGGACCAGGTGGAGGGATTATATCTCTTCGCTGGCCTGAGAGCGCCTTGGGATCCCCCAGGCAGAGCTGGTTGATGTTGCCAGGGAAAGTTTGGGTCTCTCTGCTGGAACTGCTACCCCCGCGACCCGACCACGGATAAGCGGGAGAAGACGGATGGATGGATGGACGGACGGACGGACGTTCGTTCATGATGGCTCACTTCAGTGATAGTGATGACATCGTTGCAAAATTATTAACCGAGTCATTTTCAAGATTGAGTTACAATGATAAACTGGAGTGGCAAAGGATCAGCTGAATGACCCGCCATCAAGTGCTTCATCCAAAAGGACAGGAGGATGGACTTTGTGTTTAAGTGAATTGATCATCAAAGGTAGGCCTAAGTCATTTTCAATGTGGGCCGCCGTGTGACTTAATTCATTTGTAATTGTTACTTGTCTGTGGGTGCCCTGTATAAATGGTGTTGTTTTGTGGGCCTAGGTATAAAAGTCACGGCTCGCCACTGGTTTTAGCTGAATACACGTTTAGTAACCCTAACTGATGCAGTTAGTCACTTCTTTAATGTTTGTTCTTTCTGATGTAAAGTCAAGGTTGTAACTACAGTAAAGTCGTGGGGCGCTGAACTGTTCCTTTGAATCTTTTGAATTTTGATCTATGATCGTGATTACTTGTCTTTCAAATTTGAAGGAGGGTGAGCAAGCATCTTGAGGAACATTCATCATTAACTCCTCCAAAAAATATAGTTTATTTAATAACACTGAATATGTGAATCATAACAGTGATTGACAGCTGATAGGAATAATATGATTGTTAATGTTATCATATTAATTCAGACAAACATCGATGAGACAGTTAATTAATGTACTTATTGCAGCAGTCTGCATATATGTGGTACCCCTGCTGGTCTAAGAGTGAAACAAACTCATTCAGTTATTGTTCATTTAAAATTCATTAATTTATGTCTGCCACCTTATATATTTATATTTAAGGATTCATGTAGTGCCACAATGTCACCTAATTGTCACCTTATTGAGTTAAAATATCAATATTGTGGATTTCCATGTTAACATTGATTGATATGACTGCGATTAAATCAGCATATACTTCTACCAGGGGACGCCACCCCTCAAAATCTCCTGCCACCGCATGAATATGTTTCTGATAATTTGAGCTGCAGAGTTTTGGATGAGCTGAAGTCTGTCAGTAGTTTTTTCTGGAGGTCACTGAAAAGTGCATTACATTACTTGTGACCTCCGGTTTGATCCTAGGAGTAAATCTCCCCAGATTATTAACCAGAATGTCTGTTGTTGCTTATACTAATTGTTTAATACATTTTTGAGTGTAAATATCTTTCACAGTTCTAGCTTTTCAAATGTGAAGATTTTTTGGGATTTAGAGTTTTAATTTTTATATATCATACTTAAAACGTTAACTTAAGTACCATTCTAAATGCTGTATTTTCCTTGCAATGGAGTAATTTACATTGCAGTATTAGTACTTGTACCTAAGTAAAGGAGCTGAATATTTCTTCCACCGCTGCAAAACATTAATATTAATACAAAATGTTAGAAATATACAAGATTTTTTTTGAAATAGTAGGAATGAGAATTGGAATGCTTACCCTGATTCCCGGTGAGAATAGAGGTTTTGTCCCAACAAAATAACTTGAAGTTACTTGATCTCAGAACTTCAAGAAGTGATAAAAACCCTTAAAGCTGAGCTATTTGTATGATATCTTCCCCCAAAGTCAATCAATAATCATGATCAGCATCCAATCACTGAATACCATGTAGTATACTCCCAGGCACATGAACCCAGTCAACAGATCAAGGTTCCAGTATAGTCATCTAAGGACACACTGATGAAACATTCATATGAGTTCATGTTTGCGCAACCATTGCTTTAATCACAGAGCGATAACTGCACTGATCCAACAGTTTCATTTAACGAGGATTTAGTTTATCACATTGACATATATATTATATATATATTGTCTCATAGCTACAAATGCAAGAGAAATATATGTTTATATGATGCCGTGTGTAGAGGTGGGAAAAGTACTCAGATCTTGTACTTGAGTAAAAGCAGAAGTACTCAGATCTTGTACTTGAGTAAAAGCAGAAGTACTCAGATCTTGTACTTGAGTAAAAGTAGAAGTACTCAGATCTTGCACTTGAGTAAAAATAGAAGTACCAGAGTGTAGGAAAACTCTGTTACAGTAAAAGTCCTGCATTCAAAATGTAACTCAAGTGAAAGTAGGAAAGTATTCTCATCAAAATATAGTGAAAGACAGTAAAAGTAGTCGTTGTGCAGATTGGTCCATTTCAGAATAATATATATGATATGTTTTATAATGATTGATCATGTAAGTTGGTAAAGGTGCAGTTTGAATGACTTTGTATACTGCAGGGTAGCTTGTGGATTTACTCCAGGTGGAAATAAAGTCTGATTTAACACTTGATTATATTAAACTTCATTAATCCACATGTTTCTGTAGTTGTAGTTTTCAAAAGTTGTTAAGATGTTTCTTTAGAGGCCAGCAGTGTTTTAAGAGTCTTTGGACAATTCTATTCCCATGTTTGGAAGCTTTGAAATACAGTTGTTAATGCATATCATTCAGCTTTCAGCAGGCAAACTTTCATTCTTAATCCAGTTATAAAATCACAGAAAGAGTTGAGTTTTTTTATGGCAAAACAAGTAGACTGCCTCTAACTGTGCCCTGTCAGAACTCTTTTGTAAATATCAGACATTTTGTGAAATACAACTGTATGGCCGTAACAAGGTTCTCTTTTTTTCTTATTGTATGTTTTGCCAAAGGAAGTCTTGTTATTAACGGCTCAGGCATACAGAGGAAACTGGTCTTTGTTTGGGCCTCCAGACATACATTAGTTGTTTGAACTTTAATATTGTTTGTGGCACATCAGTTATCAAGATACCACTCTTACAGACATGATGGGGATTGATCTTCTGGTATAACTTTGGGTAAGAAAGCTTTCAGATGTCTTTTATAATATTTGTCTATTTTGTCTGTTTTTAAATAATTAAAAAACGTGCCTTCAGAACCATTGCTTTCACTGGTCTTAAATGATTGATAGGAAAAAAAAATCAGTTATTTTCTCATGACATAACACAAGCACATTCCCAGAAGTTGTACAAGTCCCGTGTAAAAGCAAAAGTCAAGGCAGACTTTTGTTGCAATCTCCAACAGTAAATCTTGACATCATGCAAACAATGACATTTAAGATGCACATTTTATTTTGGATGCTTTGTGTACACATTACAGCATCTTTGCAAATCCATTACATTGAATGCTAATCCAGCGCAGAGCCAAACACCTCCACCTCACAGAGGGTCAGGTACTCCTCTCTTCCAGGGACACACTTTACACTTTACAGACTACCTATAAGACATGTCAGTCTGTGCTTTTAAATTGGGGTTTGATATTGTTTTTACGTCACGTATGAGAGTTTTCAGTCAGTGGCTTTAAGTAAGGATTTATTGTCCTGTGTCTACTTTTGTTTTATGTCCTATCTCTTTTTTTGTTTGTATTTATTGATGTACAGCACTTTGGTAAACTCTGTTGTTTTTAAATGTGCTATAGAAATGAAGTTGGATTGGATGGTAGACTGGTCTGTTCCAAACAAAGCCATTAAATCACTTCGAACTAGAACAGCAAAAATGTTCCCGTTTTCTGGGTTGAGGAGTCTTTCCTCCGGGTTTAAGTTATAATGTATACAGTAGAAACAACATGCAATGATGTCTTGTATTATTCTTGCTAAAAAGAACAGCTCACAATGTTTTTACGAAAGTACATAATAAGCATTCTCATTGCATTATACACAAGGTCTTTGAGCAGTGGCGTGAGGGCCTGAGATATTCTAAAAATTATATTTGAAAACATACAAAGAAAAGTATTTTTTAAATATTTTTGTTGTTATATGTTTCAATAGTTTTACCAAAATAACTTGATTGTATTTAAAATAACATTTATAAAGAAAATCATGCTTCCTTTTGTAAGGTCACTTAGCTCAGAAAATAAAGTATTATATTGTGATCCAACATCTCCCAGGCTGTTGGGCTTTAAGACAAAACATACCTTGAAAATGATGATGTATTAATCCTAGAAAACAAAATAAGAGAATGAGATGAAGTGAAGATGTCAGGAAGGAGATTGGAGATGTTCAGTAGATAAGATCAGGTGGATATATTATGTATATATCATATGGATATATTATGTATATATGGATGTTCATATTGAGGTAAATACATCTGCCTCGTGGCTCTGATAAATCCAACCTGTGCTTTGTTTGCAGGTGTCAACGCACAACCCTCCTCCACCCCTTCGCCTCAGTCTCCTAATACAGGGCCAAGCTAAAACCTTCTCCCTTCAGAACCGGACCGAACTACTTATCACCACCACCAGTGTCTAGACCCCGGGGGGTTCATCGGAGCGGTTTTCCCCTCCCGAATGATCATCCTGCAAACCGGGGCCTAATCGCCAAACATCAGTTCATTCATTTGTTGTAATCTGTCAATCACCATTCTCTCATATCTCATATCATGTGTCCCGGTAATACACATGTATTTCATACATCACGTCTCTCCTGATTGAACTACTTTTACTCAAGTACAAGATCTGAGTACTTCTACTTTTACTCAAGTACAAGATCTGAGTACTTCTGCTTTTACTCAAGTACAAGATCTGAGTACTTTTCCCACCTCTGCACACGGCATCATATAAACATATATTTATCTTGCATTTGTAGCTATGAGACAATATATATATAATATATATGTCAATGTGATAAACTAAATCCTCGTTAAATGAAACTGTTGGATCAGTGCAGTTATCGCTCTGTGATTAAAGCAATGGTTGCGCAAACATGAACTCATATGAACGTTTCATCAGTGTGTCCTTAGATGACTATACTGGAACCTTGATCTGTTGACTGGGTTCATGTGCCTGGGAGTATACTACATGGTATTCAGTGATTGGATGCTGATCATGATTATTGATTGACTTTGGGGGAAGATATCAAACACATAGTTCAGCTTTAAGGGTTTTTATCTACAGACATTTCTTGAAGTTCTGAGATCAATTAACTTCAAGTTATTTTGTTGGGACAAAACCACCTCACTATCACTGGTCCTTTGCCAGATTGTCTTGTCGTTTCCGCCAAGCTCTTCAGTGAGTGTTGTGGATCTATTCTTGAGGCAAACCTCTCCTGTGACAAAATGGCATCCAATGTAATAAAAAAAGTCAATCAAAGAACTAGATTCCTATACCGGATCTCCTCTCTGGTAAACAAAAACACCCTGAAAACTCTGGCAGGAGCACTCATTTAAGGGTACCATGACTATGCTTGCACGTCATGGTACCATAGCACCTCCAAGGCGCTAAAAATAAAACTTCAAACATCGCAAAATAAACTGGTCAGACTACTGCTTGACCTTTCATCTAGAACCCACCTCACGTCTGCCCACTTTGACAACCTAGGATGGCTTAGAGTAGACGACAGTGTACAGCTACTTGCAATGGGCCTGGTCTACAAGATCCACTACACCTCTATGGTACCCAAGTACATGTCAAAATTCTTCCCAAAGGTCAAGGAATACCATGATCATAACACCAAAGGGAGCTCCACCAATCATGTGAAACCCAGATTTGGCACAAAAAAGGGGGAATACACGTTTCGCAATTATGCCACATCAAGGTGGAACGCTCTTCCCACAACTGTAAAGGAAAGTAAAACTTTACTTACCTTCAAAACCTCTCTTAAAGAGCACCTTCGGGGGAGAGCATTGCAAAACTGGCCCCGGTAATGGTACAAATCTCAACCTGTCGTACAAAGGACAGCTTCCCCCCCCCATCTATGTATATACTCGCATTTTAGACTCTGTTACTAACTGTATATCTGTAGACTTGGTTGGTCTTAAATGTCTGGTTAGGATGTATTAGAACGAAATCTAAAATGAAAATTGTAAATAAGAAATCTATATGTAAAAAACCACCTGTATGTAAATTGTAAATAAGCCATTTGTCTGTGAAATATGTCTTATATGTCTTAAATGATATGATGAATTGGAAATGGGGAACCCTGATGTAAACAAGACGAAAGTCTTTCTCTAGTCTGCATCCCCTTAACAATTGTATGTTTTGAGCTGTACTGTGCTTTACCCAATATACAAGCTGTTAATAAACTTTTCAATCAATCAACCAATGTGCCCTAGCCTAGATGTTTGTCCTGCTCGGTTTTTGATCCCTGCCTGCCTGTTTACGGATCTCGAGTTCCTGCCTGCTCCCTGTCTGGTTTTGGATGCCTGTCTGACGGATTTCCTGGTTTTGACCCTGCCTGTCCCCGACCTGAATAAACTGAACATTGCTAAACACTGGTTGTATCTGTGTCGTGCTATTGGGTTCTGATCTGTACCTGTGATCGTGACATTAGTCCAGTTTTAGCCACTCTTTACTGGCTTCCTGTTTACTTTAGGAATGATTTGAAGGTCCCCCTCCTGACATATAACATTACATTACATTACATTGCATTTAGCTGACGCTTTTATCCAAAGCGACTTACAATAAGTGCGTTCGACCAACAAAATAGAAACTTGATGAAAAACAGAATCATATAAGTACATCAGGTTTCATAGAGCAAAAACATTTCAAGTGCTACTCAACTGGCTTTAGATAAGCCAGTCCTTTATTAGTATATAAGTGCTTTGTTAATAGTTCTATTGCTCGAAGTGGAGTCGAAAGAGATGAGTTTTCAATCTGCGCCGGAAGGTGTGTAAGCGATCTGCTGTCCTGATGTCAATGTGGAGCTCATTCCACCATTTTGGAGCCAGGATAGCAAACCCACGTGTTTTTTCTGTTGGGAACTTGGGTCCCCTTCGCAGCGAGGGTGCAGCGAGTCGTTTGGCTGATGCAGAGCGGAGTGCACTTGCTGGGGTGTACAGTTTAACCATGTCCTGGATGTAGGTAGGGCATGTATGCAAGTACCATTGTCTTGAAGTGGATTCTAGCAGTTACCGGAAGCCAGTGGAGGGAGCGGAGGAGCGGCGTGGTGTGGGAGAATTTAGGAAGGTTGAAGACCAGACGAGCCACTGCATTCTGGATGAGCTGCAGGGGTCGGATATAAGGCCCTTAATGGGCAGGGACCTAGCTATATTGCTAACTTCCTTGTCAGCCACAAGCCGTCAAGAACACTGCGTTCCTCTGCTGCTGGTTTGTTAGTGGTTCCCAGAAACAGCCGCAAAAAGACGTTTGACGCAGCTTTCGTTAATTATGTCCCCAAGCTATGGAACAAAATACCTGAGACATCAGGGATGCCTGCTCAGTGGAAGTCTTTGGAAAAAAACCTCAAAACATATTTGTACAATTTAGCCTTTTATGAAGCAAACTCCTGCTCTCTGCAGCACTTTCTCAACGCACCCTGATGCATTTTGACCTCTCATCTGATTGTATGTTGCACTATCCTCCTTTTAAAGGGGACCTATCATGCAAAATACACTTTTTTATGTCTTTTATACATAAATATGTGTCCCCGGTGTGTCAGGGATGTTTTGTATCTTACAGACAGGTTACGAAAAATCATGTAATCTCAGAGAAGGAATATCCAATCAAAGTCAAGGATGTAACCAAGCTCTTCCATATTGTTGTTTCTTTAAAGTAATATTATTCGTTCTTCTTCGTGAAAGGTCTTCATAATAAAGTATACATTCAAATTGCAGCTTTAATTTAATTAACAGTGGTATTAAATATGTTCAACTTTAACCTTTACTTCCCATTGGTCAAAGACATAAGGGGCGGGATCATGGTCTTAATGTTGAAATTGAACTATTTCAATACACTTAGATCCATTGCTTTCACTGGTCTTAAATGATGGATAGGAACAAAAAAAATCAGTTATTTTCTTTTACAAGCACATTCCCAAAAGTTGTACAAGTCCCGTGTAAAAGCAAAAGTCAAGGCAGACTTTTGTTGCAATCTCCAACAGTAACTCTTGACGTCATGCAAACAATGACATTTAAGATGCACATTTGATTTTGGATGCTTTGTGTACACATTACAGAATCTTTGCAAATCCATTACATTGAATGCTAATCCAGTGCAGAGTCAAACACCTCCACCTCACAGAGGGTCAGGTACTCCTCTCTTCCAGGGACACCTATGTAAACATAGCGGCCGTCCATCCCGTTGGGAACCTGGAACTCAACAGTTTTACCTGCCAGGATGCTGGTGATTACAGCAAACCTGTAGAAGAAGCAGAAATCACTAAGTTAACCTCAGGAAGGGTTTATTGAAGTAACAGGCTTTTCATTTTAAGTTCAACATGCACTCAAAGCGTCATTAGGTTTCTACGCTTTACTTGGTTAGAATGTTGGTTGCAGATCTTTTAATTAGGGATTGATAATGAACAATAATTACAATTCAGTAATGTTTAAATAAATGTTTTCAAACCCTGACCCAAGTTGGAGGCCCGATTCCCATCAATGGCTTTATATGCATCGGCATTCCCATACACTGATGACTGTGCGGCTTTTCCTTGAATGGCCAGGTTCTCTTCTGCAACAAAAAACAAATCAAAGATTTAGGTTAAATCAATAAGATGTATGACTCCTGATGCAGATTGTTTTTTATTATACTGTTTCACAATGACTCTCAAAAGATTTGATTTAATTTTATTATACTGTAGTCTATAATATATTGAGTCTATAGTTAAAGTTATATATAACTACAACTGCACTAAGTTTAACTAAATGTGTCATTCAGTTTTGGCAAATTAAACTTTAAATAATAAAAGACTTGTTTTAGTAATCATAAGTGACATGAAAGGCTGGTACATCCTTTCTCTTTTTCCTATCAATGGGACCATATTTTACAACTTGAACATCATGCTGGATTGAAGAAGACTTGAAACAAACAATTGAGATCATAAACTAATAGTTACACTCTTTCCAGCAGTAATACATCAAGTGAGTTGCAGGACAAATGTTCATAGACTTCTACACAATCAGACTTTTAGAAAGAATGCAGGTTCAAGGCACTTTGTTGTTTTGATGGAAATCACACATTATTTATGTAAGATCCCAAACCCTCACCAGTTGGGGCATGGTACCCGTAGACTTCCACCTCACAGAGGGTAAGGACCTTTCCATCACCCGGTATATGCACAGTCACATAGCGTCCCTCCACACGATGATTGAAAGTCAGAGTGTACAATGCCTCGATTGTAGAAATTGTACCAACCCTAAAAGAAAGAGAACAAAAGTGAGAAAGAAAGAAGAACATGAATGACATGTTGTACCCCCAAGGCTTCAACAGTTAGATAAGGTCACTGGTCATTTCATCATAGACTTCTATACAATCTGACTCCTTTTTGCAATCAGGGGGGCACCCACTGCGAGATATTAAAGACGATGCAAGTTTAACGCACTTCAGCATTGCCTATATTTTGCAAATAAGTACAATTACATGGTTGAAACATTTAGGAACAGTTTCTATGAGAATCTACTGGCAGAGGTGGGTAGTATATTTACAATTCAGAGGTACTTGTACTTAACTTGAGTATTTCCATTTAATTCAACTTTCTACTCCTATTCCTCTACATTTAAATACAAAAACAATGTCATTTTATTCCAGTACATTCATTAAACAGCTTTAGCTACTTTGAACTAAATGTATCTCTAACAATTAAACTAGGGGACTAACTCTTTAAGTCACAAAACAGTCAAATCATATAAATACAAGTAAACTTGTATAATGCTTCTTAATGCATGAACATATCTAGAAATGTCACATACATATGTACAGAGGCTACTCAGTATTGGCATATCCAGCCATGCAGTGGGGTGGTTTGTGAACTACCTCTCTGAAAGGTCCCAATGTGTTCACTTTGATGGATTCTGAGTGGTTAAACATTACTAATGGTGTTCCTCAAGGTTCTGTTTTAGGTCCACTCGTATTCTCCATCTATATCAATAGTTTAGGTGAAAATGTCGATGGAGCAACCTTACATTTTTATGCGGACGATACCGTGATGTACTGTGCAGGTCCCTCCATTAAGGAGGCTGTTGTTCAATTGCAAGCTGTTTTTAACATTATTCAGACTCAGCTCGCTGAACTAAAGCTTCTTTTAAATGTCGATAAAACCAAGGTAATGCTCTTTTCAAAAGCTAAAAAGACACCAGAGCCTGTTTTAGGTATTGTAACTACGCAAGAAATAAAACTTGAAGTGGTTACCTGTTACAAATACCTTGGTATCTGGCTTGATGATTGTGTCTCTTTTAAACTTCATGTCAATAACCTACTTACAAAACTGAGGGTTAGGCTAGGTTTGTTCTACAGGAACAAGTCCTGTTTCTCGCTTGAGGCCAGGAAAAGGCTAGTCACTGTGACCTTTTTACCTGTGGTGGACTATGGTGATCTGATCTATATGAATGCACCTGCCCATTGCCTGAACAAGTTAGATGCTGCATATCACAGCGCACTGAGATTTGTGACTAACTGTAAAGCATTAACCCATCACTGTACCCTGTATGCAAGGGCTGGTTTGCCTTCGCTAACTGTACGGAGGCTCAGTCACTGGTACATTTTTATATACAAAGCCATGTTAGGGAAACTTTCATCCTGCATCTGCTCCCTGATCTCTTATTGTAAGTCGCTTTGGACAAAAGCGTCAGCTAAATGCAATGTAATGTAATGTAATGTAATCTCACGGCGAATTGTAAGTGGCTACTGCCTGAGATCGAATGCTGTGGTTTGATTAAATGTGCCAACTGCTAGGACTGTCTTAGAGAAGATAGCTTTTAGATGCGCAGCTCCTCTGTCTTGGAACAGTCTGCAAAAGGAATGGAAGCTCAGCAATCTGGTTCCACTAAATGTTTTTATGGCAAGGATAGATGCTATCCAATCGGAAACTGTTGGAACATGTAAATGTTACTAGCTATGTACACTGTAGTCGCTGTAAATATGCTGTATGATGTCCTTTTTGTTTTTCTGTTATGTTTATATGTATTCATGTGGTGCAGCAAGTCACCCTTGAAAAAGAGATGAATGGGATTAAAGGTTTGAAATGAAATGTTTTACTTTTGTAACTCTCGATGTTTGTGACAAATATAACTCCTCGTGTACTTGTACAGCCAGCGAATCATATTTTGGCATTTTAAGTGGGATGCTGCTCTGAGGATTTCATTGATATGTCTTCTCACTGTCTTGAGATCTTATCCATTGTATCCTTGTCTGGTGATTTTTGACTGAAAAGGGCAAAAGGCTAGACCTACTTTGGTTGAACTATGTAGCTGCGTCCCTGCTTTTGACAAATAGGTGTTCGATTGACATGCCAGATTGAATGAAAATTTAATTTGATTGAATGAAAATTTTAAATATTGGTCATTTTGGGTAGGCGTGTTAATACGTGGGCTGAGGGGCCCTGAGCTCTCAGTGCCCAGGGGCCCCTATAGGTACTAATCCGGCCTTGGTTACAGCGTTAGTTACTGCTTACTTTATATTTAGATTTCCACACACAAAACGTATACATCACTTTTACAACAGGGTTAATTAAAAACAATTTTAACAAAATTAGTTAATAACACTTAATATATATACACTGTCATAATAACTGCATGAAATTGATCCTAAACATTCAACAATAATTATAAACTTCTAATCCATATTTGCCGTTGACCTGCGTTTATAGACGTAAAGATATATTTCGGCTGTGATTGGTTATTCCTCGTCACGTGACAAGCGTTGCGCGCGGCAGCGTCTACGTCGGGGTGCCCTGGATGCACCCTGAGTAAAAAGGCACTTGAGAGTGCTGGCATGCGTCGGCAGCGTCCACCACTTGTTTTGGGAGGCTGCTTTGAATACAAGTGAAATGAGCGCTCAAAAAACACTCATGTGTACGCCCCTAACACGTAAAAACAACAACCACAAAAAAAATGGCAACTGCACTTGTTCACTTTAGTTGTGGTGAAAACAAAGGAAAATGTATTTTGCTACACCATGCATTAGCAAGTTTGTTGAAGTTTGTATATATGTACTCACACTGTACTGTATAGTTGTGAGATGGAAGATGATCTCAAGGTGAGTGATAGAAGGCTGGCAGGTTTCCTGGGAATCAGAAGAGTTTTTGCCTGAGTTCAAAGAACAATCTGGCAATGAGTGAGTGTGCAGGAGAGGCTTATATACTAGCTGATTGGAGATGAAAAGCAGCAAGGAGCCCAGGTGAGCTGACGGTGTGGGTGTTGCTGTCCAGTCGGGTGAGGTGGAGGCGGGGTCAGTGGAAAAGTACTGAGGTGCAGCACGTAAGGTGAGAAGCAGACCGTGATAATAAGATCCGGGATCAGCAACTTCTTCTACTGATGTTGGAAAATGTTTATTTCATCTGGTGCTAGCTTCGTTATTGTCCATAACATATATAGACTGCCATTTAGAAACATACAGTAAATACAATTCTGCTTCAAACAATAGGGCTAGGCCAAACTGTCTAGAAATCTAATTAAAACTACAAACACTTATGCTGAACTGAGGATGATCCTCCGTCACTTTAAAGTAACTAAGAGGGTCTCTACGATCTTTCGGGTCGAATTCCATGAAAACGTTATGTATTCAAATGTCCAATTCATTGTGTTGGGATATTACAACCCATTGAAGGAAGTCCAGGAGAATGGCAGCATTGTTTGCTACACACGGAAAAGTGTCCATAACCTGTCAAGTATGATGCCAAGGTTTTTGTGTGCAGCTTTTGCAGTTCAAATAACAATAACTTTGCAATAGTTTAAGTCTAAAGAATTGTGTGCAGACTCTTCCTTCTCGCATAGAAATAAATCTGTGGAGATAAACATTTTTAAACTGAAACAGCTTGGGAATCTACACGGAGTAGATAAAAAATATATATATATTTAAAGAATAAAAGATTAAAAAACTTTGAAAATATACAACTATAAGTGGGCTAGAGCGTTGATCATTCTAGGAGATGATTTAAAGGTGACCTATCATGCTATATTTAAATGATATAGTGTATGACCATACCTATATAAGGTATATTTATACATTTCGCTCATTTTCGCTTTATTCCAAACCTGCCTATGAAAATTCTGAGCAGCAGCTGACCACGCCCCCTGCAGAAGAGCCGGCGAGAATCACGTTACCATGCTTGCTGTGTTTACGAGTGTGGAATACACATGTCATCTCAGAGCAATGCATGTGTTCAAGCATATTATCAATTTGATCCAGAAACTGAAGCAGCGGAGGTTTTGGTGGAGGTGCAAACATCTCAGTTGTCAGCAATGTGTGTTTCATGTGTTTTAAAAGCTCAGTTATTGACTTCTTTCTAAAGGGGTACATGTGCAACTTGCGCCACGATGCCTTCTGAACCGGAGCATGTGCTGCATGGAGATACCACACGTAACATTAGCTTCACTAAGTTGTCTGTTTAGAGAATACATTTTTCACATGTCATTCAATATATGTTTATCACACTAGGTGTAAAGACGGATGCAGGAACTTGAGGACTCTAACCTGTGTGGTGGATCATCCTGGATTGTGTGCCTAAATGTGTTTTCCCTGCAGAATGCATTGAATATTTACAGAGCTGAACACAGTTGGACTACAGTTGAGGCAAATAGAGCACTGAGTGGTTTGTTTTGACTGAAATTGTAAAACGAATGCTAATATTGTTCATGGAAATAAATACTGGTGTATATGGCTTTATGCAATCTTTCATTCTGTCATTGTACTATTATATACTACACAGCAATGGCATAACGCACCCATGTGTATGACAAAAAAAGTCCACACACAACCTTATGCTTTTGAAATCAGAATATTCTTTACCCATCCATGAATAATCACGACACATTTGATATCAACTCGGAACTTTATTGTCAAAATCAACGGTTATTTGAACCCATGGAGAGAGGATCAGAGTGGTGATTCCGGCCTGCGTTGTCCTCTGATCCGTGAAATGTCTATGTTAGGTTCAGACAGCAGCCAAATTGAACCGTGTGGCATACCCGGCGATGACCTCCTCCCTGTCAGGTTGCTCATAATGGTGCAGGGTCCACAAAGACTCGAAGATGAGGTCCATCAAGTTGGCCACGTAGCCTGTGCAATGTTAAAAAAAGCACAACAAAAAAAGTGGTTGAGATTAGTAAATGCATGTCGTCAACAACAACATACCAGGGCTTTAGCTCCGTTTTACTCGTGGTGTGTGTCCCCTCGCATACATACATACAGTGTTGTATCCTAACACACCCCCATTTATATTCATGTGTGCAAACAAGTAAACATGCAAAAGCTTTTACATATAACGCTGCAAAAAACGGCATGTCTCATTAGCTTAGCTTAGCGTAGCGTAGCGTAGCTTAGCTTACAGGTCGATGATATCTGATCGTTCTTACAGACTACAATCACAAAAGCTTTTACATAACGCTGGAAAAAACGGCACTTACCTCCAGAAGATTACGTTTGTTATTATAACTTACTCAATATGATTTTTTAGAGGATACAAAATACTAATACATAGGAGAATAAATACTTGTGTTATCGGCTAGGCCAGGCGTGGCTTTACAGCCTTTACACAGATCACCATTACGGCAGTCTGAACATGTTCGCAAATGCCTGATAATTAAAATAAAAGACAAAGCAAAGACTGCGGAGCGTACAAAATAAAATATTACAAGAACATATAAACACCTAACCGATTACTAGTTGGGGTTGAGGCGACATTGATACGGCTAAGCTACATGCTACCAGCTAGAGATAGCTTTATCAGGAAAAACACCGCTAAATAAAAACTTACAGCTTCAGAATTGGATGTGTCCTCACTGGCCTGGTCCCGGATGGTTGGTATTGATCCCGGGTGTAGCATTAGTTTGGAGGCATATCCGTGTTGGACTTGAGAGAAGTTCATAAACATGTCCGTGGTTTAACTGGCTTAGACATCCTGCCAAGAGCAGGCAAAAACACAGATGTGACTGGGGTAGCCTGCCGATAGCCTATATGCGAATGAGAGGTTTGGCAATGCACGTGGCCGTGGCTCATTCCCCTGATAGGTGGAGAGTTGACCAATAAGCGGAGTACGTCTTTGTGACGTAGAAAAGTGTCGGAATGTGGATCCATTTTTTTCAGATCCGTTGCAGCCCCTTTTTTAGAGATTTGGCGAAGGAGGAAAATAGAGAGGGTTGTGTTTTCTGACACTTGGCGAGTTCCCTGGAACACTGGGGACACATAATCATGTATAAAAGACGTACAAAGGTGCATTTTGCATGATAGGTGCCCTTTAAGAAAGAAGTGATTTTTGGTTTTCTTTTGCATTGTGAACTTCTCCAGTTCTTCACTTAATCCAGACGAGAGCCGTACACCTCCACCTCACACAGACTCAGGAACTCATCTCGTCCTGGGATGACTATGTTGACGAAGCGACCGTCCATCCCCTTACAATCAAATGCACCGGCACCACCTGCAGGGATACTTGTGATCACAGCACACCTGGCAGAAGAAGCAGAAATTACTTGAGTTCAATTAAGGTTGGTTTTGTTGCTTTAACAAAGTGCACTGTTGGCCACATTGGGGCAGCAGAACAAACATTGCAAATACAGGACTTTGAGATGAACACCTCACAAGGTAGTTGTGGCATACATGCAAGCAAACATTTGTCTTTTTCATCATCTTTTGGCCACCTGATGAACTCTGTACTGGTCTCCTCGTGATGGAAATATCTTGCTCAACGCTCCACTCAACTCTCCACTCTGTTCACCGGCTAGTTATTAAGTTTGTGTGTGTCTGTACTTTGGTGGTGAGCAGCTAGCGTACAGTCTGGGATATTTGAGGTTTTTCTTTGTTATGGATCCGAAAGCAACCCTATGATAGCAATAATATTAAACCAAAAACAATATACCAAAAGAAGCGTAAAAAGCTGAATGAAACAGTATATGTAGATATACACTCAACACAAATACAGCTATGTAAATGAAGAAACCAGAGACTTTGAAATGCTACCTGGAGTTGCCGTTGCCAAAGTTTTCAAGAGAGTCTCCAATGCGGATCTCAGCTCCATTGAGTCGTTCTGTGTCTTCCTCTCGGTTGCTCACCTTGACAGTAAACACTTTGTGGGTTCGGCGCAGATCGCCACCAAGGGCTGATGTTGTTTTTTGTGTGAGTGCAGGATCCGTCCTCCCACTTGCTGCCAGAATTCCAATCTATGGCATTATATGCAGTGCCAAACATATACAGGAATGACTGTGAGGCTTTTCCTTGAAGTGCCAGGTTCTCTCCTAGAAAAAACACATATACAAAAAATTACCTGACTAATTTGTGGATTTCATGACAGCAAATATCAACAAGTTGAAGTTCTTATCACTAACATGTATGATTTCTGATGCTAAATAATACTAAATACATGATAAAACCAAATAGACACATTCAACCAAAAGAAAGAAAAAAGGAAGCAATTCAATAGGATGGTTGGCTTACATCATAGACTGTATATAAGAAGTTGGCAAAGTCATCGTGACGTCCTGCATTTCTTGGTAAAATACAACGACCTTGGCTGCAGTTCAATAGTCCATTTAACTTAGGAACCTTCCTAACCGAGTGAAATTACCCGGAAGTCCCTCAGTGGCAGCCATGATAAGTGCCGTTCTAATTCTCTAAATGATAGGAAAGGAGGTTTCAAACTTCCTTTATAACCTCCTTTAGCTTAGGAACTACTGGACCTCTCTCACCGAAAGGTCCGAGTCCGACCCTTGTCAATTAACTACAGAGGTCCCTCAGGGCTCTGTTCTTGGTCCCCTCCTCTTCTCCCTGTACACAAACTCGCTCGGATCAGTCATTAGCCCGCATGGTTTTTCATACCACTGCTACGCTGACGACACCCAATTAATTCTGTCCTTTCCCCGCTCAGAGACCCAGGTCGTCGCACGCATCTCTGCTTGTCTAGCTGACATCTCTCAGTGGATGTCTGCTCATCACCTCAAGCTCAACCTTGACAAGACTGAACTGCTTTTCCTTCCAGGAAAAGATTGTCCCACTCTTGATCTGATGATCAACATCGGCACCTCTGTTGTTTCCCCGACTCAGACTGCAAGGAATCTGGGTGTGACCCTAGATAACAACCTGTCCTTCACTGCAAACATCGCTGCTACAACCCGCTGCTGCAGATACACGCTTTACAACATCAAGAAGATTCGTCCCCAGCTGACCCAGAAAGCCACGCAGGTTCTGGTCCAGGCTCTCGTCACCTCACGCCTAGACTACTGTAACTCCCTCCTGGCAGGTCTACCTGCATGTGCCATTCGACCTCTGCAGCTCATCCAGAATGCAGCGGCTCGTCTGGTCTTCAACCTTCCAAAATGTTCCCACACCACTCCGCTCCTCCGCTCCCTTCACTGTCTCCCGTTAACTGCTAGAATCCACTTCAAGACACTGGTACTTGCGTACCATGCTGCGAATGGATCTGGCCCTTCCTACATCCAGGACATGGTTACACTGTACACCCCAGCACGTGCACTATGCTCTGCATCAGCCAAACGACTCGCTGCACCCTCGCTGCGAGGGGGACCCAAGTTCCCATCAGCAAAAACACGTGTGTTTGCTATCCTGGCTCCAAAATGGTGGAATGAGCTCCCCATTGACAACAGGACAGCAGATAGCTTACACACCTTCCGGCGCAGACTGAAAACTCATCTTTCGACTCTACTTCGAGCGATAGAATTACTAACAAAGCACTTAAATACCAATAAAGGACTGGCTTATCTATAGCCAGTTGAGTAGCACTTGAAATGTTTGGCTCTATGATACCTGATGTACTTATATGATTCTGTTTTCTTCAAGGTTGTGTCTTCCTGGTCGAATGTACTTATTGTAAATCGCTTTGGATAAAAGCGTCAGCTAAATGCAATGTAATGTAATGTAATGTAATGAGAGGAGAAAATGCTGCCCCACAATGCCTTGCAGCCTTGCATCAGTGTTACGGTGCTTATTAAGCTTTTTAAAACGCAGCTGGTAACTTGCCAAAGTGCTTTGTTTTGAACGTTCATCAGTATTATAATCAAAAAGAGAAATATGAACGTTAGTTTTTACTGAAATCATCGAATAAAGTCAACATTTCACAGTCTTGACTGAGCTGTGTGGGGTTTGTTCAACTTTTAAAAGATGTTTGAATGGTGATATACACAGTGATAGATGTTAAGGACTAACGTTTATAATAAATACATTCGTATTGATTTTAAGATCTTTTCATAGTTAGGAGGGAGAGGGTGACGAGCATAGGTTTCACTTTCCTTTTCTATTTCAATTCCAACTTTGGTCATGAAGAATATGTTTCTCTGTTGTCCACGTTCATAAAGCAATAAGCAACAGCATCAGAGCACGGTGCAGAGTCTCTAGATGAGTTTACAGTAGTCCCTCGTTCTTATTAAACATCCATGTTTTAGTCCGCTGTATAGAAAACTGTAGTTTCCATAGTTTCCCCACAGCAGCAGACCTACATTTATGACGTCCGCTGGTGCATCATAAACACATCGGATAGTGAAAGTGCAGTCGGATTTTCTAAAGTACCGCAGTCTCTTCTCCTAAGTCCTTTTGAATGATCCTATCCACTATCCCTTACCCCCTGTGACGTTTCACTAAGAGGTCAAGGAATAGACGAGCTGATTTTTGGACTATTCGACTGCAGCCCTGGATTTTGGACCTTCGCCATTTTGTTTTTTTGGAACCATGAGTGACATGAGAGTGACTTGAATCTACAGATTGGGACCAAAACGTAATGTAGGGTAGTATGTAAGTAGGGTCATTTTCTTCAAGACTTCTACACAAATGGACTTCTTTTTACAACCAGATCAGTGGCAGAGGAATAGATGAATTAAAGTAAAAGTATAGTCTATAATATATTGAGTGTATATAATAAAACTACAAACTACAAACTAAGCTGAACTACACTTGTGATTCAGTTTTGACAAATTCAACTTTAAATAAGGGGGTACCGCAATTTTTCAGGCTATAGCCATCTTACTTTTTAGGAACCATAAGTGTCACGAGAGGGTGGAGCTAACTACATCCTTACCTTTTTCCTATTAATGGGACCATATCTTACAATTTGAACATCATGCTGGATTGAAGAAGACTTGAAACTAGCAATTGAGATCATAAATAATGTTTACACTGTTTCAAGCAGTAATAAATCAAGTGAGTTGTAGGAAAAAATGTCATAGACTTCTACACATTCGGATTTCTGCATTGAGTTAACTTTTCAGTCGGTTGGGTTGGACCACAGTTCTTGATAAGATGAAAATGACTTCATTATGTATTCATGTAAGATCCCTAACCCTCACCAGTTGGGGCATGGTACGTGTAGACTTCAACCTCACAGAGGGTAAGGACCTTTCCATCACCCAGTATACGCACAGTCACATAGCCTCCCTCCACACGATCAGTGAAAGTCAGAGTTTCCAAATTGTTTAAGGAAGTGCACAGCACCTGGAGGGAATGGGCTCCTGTGACCGACCAAAATGATGTGGAAGAGAACGTGCGCCAGCTGGAGACAAGGAAAAACGCACTCAAGCGTCAAAAGGAAGCTGAGTTTAACCAAGCACGCGGCGCAGCAGAGTAGGCACACACCGCAGCAGAGTATGAGCGCACCAAGTTAGCCGGGACCCAACGTGCAAAGCTCGCCGAGATTCAAATTGCTGCAGAGGAAGCATGCATTGCAGCAGAGGATGAGCACGCCCAGTTCGCCCTGAACCAGCTAAGGCAAGACCAGGCCCAACGCTCTAAATTGGCCGAGGCTCAGATTGCAGCAGAAGAAGCACGGTTTGACCCCCCCTACAGTTATGGAAACAGGACCACGATTGCACTGCAGATCGTCGCAGAACTGGAGAAGATACCAGCTGTGGAGGGAGATCAGCCGAGGAAGGTGATAGACCTCATCCAAGCTGTAGAAAAGGCTTTGGCAGACCTCCCAGACCTCGGGAACCCTGGAGCCATCAACCACCCGCTGATGATTAGGTCTATAGAAAGCAAGCTGCCCGACCAGGTGAAGCGAGAGTGGGTCATCTTCAGGGCTAAGCCCGAAAACGGTGTCAGCCCAGTCAACCATTTCAATACGCTTCTGAAGTTCCTGAAGGAGCAAAAAGAAAATTCTAGAGCTCACGAGCTGGTTTGTTATGGCCTGGAGGAGATCGCTAAAGTGCATCAGAGTGTCAGACCTGAACAGCTAAAGAGGTTCTTTCCGGAGGTTGCAACGGAGGATCTGAAGAGACCAGACCATGTTGAGCTTCTCATCAGTCACAGAGAGGGGAGACTCGCTCCACAAAGACTGAGGATAGTTGGAGACCTCGTCTTATGAGAGGGCCCACTGGGTAAAACCGTGTGCGGAGCACATCCCAGTCTTTTCGAGGATGTAAAAGTGGCTATGCACCAGTCCGAGACGCACTTTGCTCGCTCGATGAAGACAGCTGCAGTGAGGTACAGAGAAGTAGTCGAGAGTCCTGAGATCCTGAGGGAAGAAGAGACCAAGAGTCTGACTCAGGAAGTAAAGGCGGAGACCAGAAATACAACTGCAACAAGGAGAGAAGTTCTCGAGTGGTGGAAGTGGGACAGCATCGGTGCAGCCTGTGAACCCAGGTGTGGTGGGTGTTGCTGCGGGACATGCCAGCCAGGAGGAAAGGAAATTACCCTGGCAGAGGAAAGGGAGCTGGAAGTGATTAAAGAGGGTCTGTCCTACATGGCCAAAGATGAACACTGCCTGACTCCACACTGGGACGCATCTTACCCATGGACCTCGGACCCAGCCTCACTTCCAAACAACAGAAGAGGAGTGGAGGCTACCTTCCTGAAAACAGAGAAGCAGCTCAGGAAGGAAACTGAGTGGCAGTCCGCCTACAAAGGTAAGATTCACGAGATGGTGGAGAGAGGCGCGGCAGTAAAACTCACCACGGAGATGATAGACGGCTGGAGAGAACCAGTGTGGTACGTGAGCCACATGGTCGCGCCAAACCCCCACTCAGTGACGACACCAGTGAGACTGGTCTGGAACAGCAGTCAACAGTTCAGGAGGGTCAGCATGAACGACCTTCTGCTTAAGGGGCCAGATGTGCTGAACCCCATCAGATCGGTCTTACTCAGATTCAGGGCGGGAGAGCATGCAGTCCTAGGAGACATCCGAAAGATGTACAACTCAGTCTGGCTAAAAGAGCCCGAAGTCCACCTGCACAGGTTCCTCTGGAGAGACACCCCAGAAGAGGACATCGGTGAGAATGCCATCACCAGGGTAAATATTGGCGACCGACCCGACATCGCACAGTTGGCGATGAGGGAGACTGCTCGACTGCCCAGTTTCGTGCACATGGTGGAAGAACGCAGGGTCCTGGAGGAGGACAGTTATGTGGACGATATCTTAACGTCCCACAATGACCCAAAGAGACTGGAGGAAATCACAGAGGGGGTAGAAGAGATCCTGATCGCCGGAGGCTTCTCCCTCAAGCCATGGGTCAGGTCAGGCCAAAGTGTGAGGCAGAGGACTGCGGAGCAGGTTCAAGCTGGAGCAGTAGCAGAGCCAGGGGTCAAGACACTGGTACTCCCGAACCAGTTAAGCGACGAGGACAACAAGGCTCTGGGGATTGGATATCATGTGGACAAAGATCAACTTTACATGATGACACCAATCAACTTCTCAAGAAAGAATAAAAAGATGAGAGTGGGACTGAATCTTCGTGAGGAGGAGGTAAGACCAGAAACGCCTGACCCTTTGACTAGAAGGGAGCTACTTAGTCAAGTTAGTGGACTCTATAATCCAATTGGCCTTGTTACGCCTGCAAAGCAAAAGGGGACTATCCTCGTCAGAAGGGCCTTCCAAGAGGCAGAGAGAGGAAGATTGACAAAGGAGACTTGGGAAAGCCCACTCTCAGGGAACCTCCGAGAAGATGCTATCAAGCTGTTTGAGGAGTATGTGAGGCTGAGTAAGGTCAAGTTCCACAGGAGTCTCACGCCATCCGGGTGGAAAGGCAAGCCGTGGGGGATCACGTTTTCAGACTGGAGCGATGATGCATACGGTGCTGTGATGTACCTGAGATGGGAGTTGAAGCAAGGGGTCGAGGTCAGGTTGGTGGAGTCAAAGGCCAAGCTAACACCTCTCGACCAAAAGGGTGACGTCGTCAAAGCTGAGATGTGCGGTGCGGTCTTTGCAGCTCGGTTAAAAGGGTATTTGCAGAAGCACGGATGGTTGGAGGTGGAGTGCTGGTTCCACTTTGTTGACAGTCAGACAGTCCTGGGAGAGAGCTACGGGTATCAGACTTTCTTCGCAAACAGGGTCGGTGAGGTACAGAAGGCCGGACCAGTAACTGACTAGTGGTGGATCCCAGGGCCACTTAACATTGCTGACATTGTAACAAGAGGACCAACTCCTGAAGAGCTGGGAGAGGGCTCAGAGTGGCAGAGGGGACCAGAGTTCCTGCTGAGGCCGCGGAGGTGGCAACTGGTGCCAGAGAGAGTGTGGGCAAGCTTCAAAGAAAGGCATTCTCGGCAATACTCACCAGAGCCCAGTCAACCAAAACCCCTGTTTCTGACGACATCAGTGGAAAGGACGCAGAGGCTGAGGAGTCGCTGGGCAAAGTTGGCGGATCCCTAGAAACCTCCGAAAAGGCAAGAAGCTTCAGTCTTGACAGAGAGAAGACAGAAAGGAACGTTTCTGAGCATTGCTGTTGTGAACCTGGTGAAACCAGAGAGGTTCAGCAGTCTGGCTAGGCTATATGGAGTGGTCGCATGGGTCCGGCTAGCTGCAGAGAAATGGCTGACTAGAAGATGCCGGGCGGCGGGTCAAGCAAAGTGGGAGGCAAGAGTCCTGGACAAGAAAAAAGGCAAACCTGTGCTGACAGTGGGAGAGTTAAAGACTGCACTCCAGGATTTATTCTTGGCAGCCCAGGTCTTCCCTGGGACAACGATGGACAGGCTTGTGGTCAGTAGGGATGAAGTATCAGGGCTTCTGCTGTGCTTCCGCCGGCCGATTCGCCTCATCGAAATGGCGCATCAGAAGCAGCCGTCCGTATAGTGAAGAAGGCGTTGGGGAATGTCGGAGGAGGCGACTGCCTCACAGGACTAGAATTCCAGACCCTGCTCTACCTGGCGTCTAAGCTCGCCAACGAGAGGCCGATCGACACCAGGGCTCAAGTCCAGGTGGATGTCGTGCAGGTCATCACCCCCAACTCCCTGCTGCTAGGGCGAGCGGGGCCCTGAGGAGACTTGCGAGGGTTTGAGTTTTCAACCTACTCGTACAAGCGGCTGAGGGTCATCCAGGGCGAAGTGGACAGGTTTTGGAGGAAGTGGAGCCAGCTGGCTGTGCCGAACCTGTTTATCCGACCTAAATGGCATCGAAGAGTGCGAAACGTGGCGGTAGGAGACCTGGCTTGATTGGCCGATCAGAATGCCCCTGAGAGGGCAGTTCAGGTTAGGTCGGATTGAGGGCGTAACCCCCGACGAGAAAGGAGTAGTCCGAGATGTTACGGTGAGGACATGCCCTAGCTGTCGCGCTTTTCTTGGAGGAACAGAAGGATCCCGAAGACTCGGTAGGAAGGGTACCCACCATAGTGCTTCACAGGGACGTGAGGAGGTTGGTTGTTCTCCTCCCTGTGGAGGAGCAAGGAGATCAGGAGAGAGCGACCCCGTAACACTGGCTGTGCCTCTGCGGGGGCACCTGGCTTCGGGGTCGTGGGATATTCCGAAGTAGAAAACTAAGAAGAAGGAACCTCCTCAGACACCACCACCAGAGCAAGGTTATTTAGGTTGGTGGCCTCCTTGGGTCATCCGACCAGGAGGCCAAGTGGGAGGTGTGCTGTAAACTCATGGTGTGTGCTGGGTGTATGAGGGTTAAATTAATGGGGTTCAGTTTATGTGAGTGTGACTTTAAATCTGGATGGAGATTCACGGGGTTTATTGATGTGTATAAATAGAGGGGATAAATAAATTAACGTAATTGAGATTGAGGAATCAGGAGAGGCCACTAGTAAGTGTGATTATTATATTGAATGTGATTTAATGTGTAAGGGATATGTGTGATCGTAATTGGTGTATTGTTGTTGTCCTTTTTTTCTTCTAAGGTTAACAACCTATTTAGATTGGATTAAATCATCAACACTAGGAGTTGTTTCCGTCCATCTTGATTCCACCCATACTGTCGGGAGATAGACAGTACAGTGTACTGTCCCCTTAGTGTGAATGCTTATTATTCAACATTCTAAAGCAGTAGCTTAACATTGAGCAGACGTGACTGAAAACTGAGAATTTTCCTTGGGACAATATTGGGCCGCTGCTCTGACTGGTTTAAGTATGACATTTTGTTTTCATTTGGTTTCAATTGTCCAGAATATGTTGGCCGGCTAGCTCCAAGTGCAAAAAGAGTACAAGTTGATATCAAATATCCATAACACAGCAAGTAACCATATAACAAACCTAGTAGTGCTAAAATACTGGCTCAAGCAATAGCTAGAGACAAGAGCTAAAACAATGCATAAGTACTATTTAAAATGTTTTACCTTATTTCTGTTGTGTTATCTTTTCCAAACTCACTGTTTTATTCAACAGTTGGTCAATTATATTCAAACCATGAATAGTTGCGTCAGGAGAAGAAACCTTAGAAAGTCATCCACACTTATGTTCTAAATAGTTTGGATGGTTTGATGCTTATTTGATACCTCAGACCCTCACTGACTTACCTTCTGGACAATCGTGTCTCCCATACTGTTCCAGATAATACATTTATTTGGACCAATATTTACCTTTTTCAGTTCCGCCTACAGCCAGTTATGGCCTTCCACGTCCATGAGAGTTCACAGATCTGGAGTTAGGCAATGTTTCTGGGTGGATACCCTGGCTGAATCAATTGCAGATTTTATTTCCTTCTCAAATTCCTTTTCGGGTGTCTGACAATTAAGATGCTGGACAAATTCTTCAGACTGACGCTATTGCAATGTTATTGTTATCTTTGCTGCACAAGTTGTACCCAAAAACATTGGCATCATACCTGAGTGACAATAGGTTGGAAACTATTTATTGTCTGTAGCATATCCTGTTGCATCCTTTGTGCTCTCAAGTGGAATTTCTCATAACATATCCAGAGTCTTCCTGAAGCTGGAAACAAAATAAATGACCGACAAGGTCAAGATGCTCTATGACCAACCCTAGAGTCCAGTTCAGGGTGGCCATTCATATATGTTATTCATAAAGCAGATGCTGTTGGACGTTGTGGTTCCTTAGTGTAGCATTGATTATCAGTACATAGCTAATACATTCATAGAATCATAATAACCGCTTTATTTTAGTTTCTCCTACAGCCAGTAAAGGCCTTCCACGCCCACAGTATGACCAGGTGCCAACAAGCCACATGGTGGGCCCAAATTACGTTTGTGCAGGACAATGCGGGACATGTTACTGCTTTGCTAAGAGCTAGTTTACATTTAAATATAATTTCTATCCAACCCTAAAAAAGAAAAATGTCTATTGAAA
Organism: Harpagifer antarcticus; assembly: GCA_902827135.1. Taxonomy (NCBI): domain Eukaryota; kingdom Metazoa; phylum Chordata; class Actinopteri; order Perciformes; family Harpagiferidae; genus Harpagifer; species Harpagifer antarcticus. The sequence goes on from CADEHL010001376.1 coordinate 346,358, forward strand.
CTATTAGCCTATACATATTATTTACAACATTTTACTATGGTTTAATTGGTTGCACAAACAATGCACGTCAAGTAATTAAATATGTTTTGAATGGAATTTATTTTCAACATTTTTATCATCAATAAATATTCTCGTGTTTTTTTGCGATCTCCGAGTCTGGAAAAATGACCAGAGCCAGCTTAATGCCCAGCTGCCCTGGGACCGAGTGTTGCACAGTCTGGGAAATGTTTATTGAATCAGCTGCTGTAACGTTGTCTCTTTGGTAATACGCTTTTGGTTTCAGGAAGAATGTATCCATAGATCGATATCTTCTTTATGAGTCTGGCATATCTTGTGAGTTTCTGTGAAGCGTTTTCATTTGGTTTCAATTGTCCAGAATATGTTGGCCGGCTAGCTCCAAGTGCAAAAAGAGTACAAGTTGATATCAAATATCCATAACACAGCAAGTAACCATATAACAAACCTAGTAGTGCTAAAATACTGGCTCAAGCAATAGCTAGAGACAAGAGCTAAAACAATGCATAAGTACTATTTAAAATGTTTTACCTTATTTCTGTTGTGTTATCTTTTCCAAACTCACTGTTTTATTTAATTGTTTAATTGGTTGCACAAACAATGCACGTCAAGTAATTAAATATGTTTTGAATGGAATTTATTTTCAAAAGATATGCACCTTCATGCGCAATTGAAAATAAATTCTGGAAAATCTCACAAAAGCTGTCTGGGAATCTCCCTCCACACCAGTGACGTGCGTGAGGTTCATGGCTGGCGAGGTTCATGGCTGCTGAGGCACTGACTCTTTCAGAGTCAGATTTACAAATATTATATTTTGACCTTAATCTAGATATTCTGTTATTTTCAAAAGCTTTTTTAGTCTGATGCTTCGATTCATTTTAAACAGACCGTTCAACAAAAGGATACCCAAAATCTAAATATTGGATTGTTCTTTCTTAGTAAGATCCCATGTTCATGAAGTCCATGCTATCCTTCTGGAAAACAATCTCTATTACTTTTTTGTAAAAGTCCTCCTTATCTTCCTCTAGTTTCAAAAGTCTAGCTTGTTGTTTGCGTCTACCGTCTCTGCGTAGAATAACAGTAGCAACAAGAACCTGTGGGCTCACGTGCGCCCCCTTCAGTGTGGCAGAGGTTATGGCTGCCTCTCCTGGTGCTTTGTTCATTGCCGTTGTGTCAAAAGACCAGCGAGCCTAAATATCATATATACGTGAAATAAGTTATTTATAGACTATGGATGGCGAGGATAAATATAATAAAGGGATCTACAAACATTACATTGGTGACCTACAGTGAGATGGTGCAGGCATGCGCTTCGGGCTCGCTTTCCAGTCAGTTTCTGTGGGGTGACGCATTCTGAGGTGAGGCAGATCTCATCTGTGCCTCACTTACCCCACAGTAACTGGCTTGAGCGCGCTCACAAAATAAGTGGCACCACTAAATTAGTGCCCGCGTTCCAGCCAGTTTCTGTAGTGTTACGTGAGGCAGAGCTCGGGATGGGAATCATACAGAAATCACATTTACAACACAGATCAGTGGAGACATTTTATTATTATTATTATTATTTTTTTTTTCCGTTACATTGGAGTATGACAGGTGAGGCTCTGCCTCCCCTACCTCGCCTGACTGCACGTCGCTGCTCCACACCCATAAGTAAATACATATTTTCTGTTGATTGATTGACATCTGAAACAGCCAACACAGCTCTCTTGTTTTCTCAACACCTTTGGATAAAAGACGTGCGACTGTCAATCAAATGCGGGACATCGGCAAAATGTGTGGGACAAATGTTAAGAATACTGTGCAGTTATAAAATAAATCTCCACACATTCCTTTCCGTGTATGTCAGAAGGAAGAGTCTGCACACAATTCTTTAGACTGAAACTATTGCAAACAACATTGTTATCAGAGATGCAAACGCTGCACCCAAAAACATTGGCATCATACTTGAGAGTTTATGGACAAGTTTCCGTGTGTAGCAAACAATGCTGCTATTCTCCTGGAAACCCTTAATGGCAAGGATCTAGAAAAATATTCATGGGGTGGCAGGAGATTTTGAGGGGTGGCATCCACTGGCAGAAGTATATGCTGATTTAATCGCAGTCATATCAACAATGTTAACTTGGAAAGCCACAATATTGATATTTTAACTCAATAACATTTGGTGATATTATTGTGGCACATCAGTAAAGCCTTACATATAAATATAAGGTGGCACACATCATTTAATGAATTTTAACTGAACAATAACTGAATGAGTTTGTTTCAGCAGGGGTACCAAATCTATGCAGACTGCTGCAATAAGTACATTAATTAACCGTCTCATCAATGTTTGTTGATGAATATGATAATATTAACAATCATATTATTCCTATCAGCTGTCAATCACTGTTATGATTCACATATTCAGTGTTATTATTAAATAAACTATATTTTTTGGAGGAGTTAATGATGAATGTTCCTCAAGATGCTTGCTCACCCTCCTTCAAATTTGAAAGACAAGTCATTAATATCATATATCAAAAGAATCAAAGGAACAGTTCAGCGCCCCACAACTTCATTGCAAACAGTTACAACCTTGACTTTACATCAGAAAGAACAAACATTAAAGAAGTGACTAACTGCATCAGTTAGGGTTACTAAACGTGTATTCAGCTAAAACATATACACGACTGCAGCTATTATCCAGTGGAAAGCCCTTACCTACTGGCCTAGTTAAATCAAAGTGGTTACTTTTTTTTGGCTGGGCAGTGAAGTTTTACACATAATAATAATAATAATAAATAATATTTTTATAGCGCCTTTCAGGAAACCCAAGGTCGCTTTACAATTTGGGTAGGGGGGGGGGGGGGGGGGGGGGAGTAGGGGAAAAGAGGCAGACAGGTTAAGGGGGGTGGGGGGGGGGGTGATGTAGCGGAAAAATAAACCTATTAAACTATCTATACAGTGGGGAAAGCCTTAGTAAAAAGGTGCGTTTTGAGGGCTTTTTTGAATTTGTCCAGGGTTGGGGCACTGCGGATTTGGGGGGGGAGAGAGTTCCAGAGGGTGGGGGATGCCACACTGAAGGCTCTGTCACCGAAAGTCCGCAACCTGGTGCGGGGGGTGGAGAGGAGATCCTGTCCAGATGATCTTAGGTTCCGGGATGGAGTGTGGTCGGACATCGTCTTATTTTACTTTCTCAGGACTTTACATTACATTACATTACATTGCATTTAGCTGACGCTTTTATCCAAAGCGACTTACAATAAGTACATTCGACCAGGAAGACACAACCCTGAAGAAAACAGAATCATATAAGTACATCAGGTATCATAGAGCCAAACATTTCAAGTGCTACTCAACTGGCTTTAGAGAAGCCAGTCCTTTATTAGTATATAAGTGCTTTGTTAATAGTTCTATTGCTCGAAGTGGAGTCGAAAGAGATGAGTTTTCAGTCTGCGCCGGAAGGTGTGTAAGCGATCTGCTGTCCTGATGTCAATGGGGAGCTCATTCCACCATTTTGGAGCCAGGATAGCAAACCCACATGTTTTTGCTGATGGGAACTTGGGTCCCCCTCGCAGCGAGGGTGCAGCGAGTCGTTTGGCTGATGCAGAGCGTAGTGCACGCGCTGGGGTGTACGGTTTAACCATGTCCTGGATGTAGGAAGGGCCAGATCCATTCGCAGCATGGTATGCAAGTACCATTGTCTTGAAGTGGATTCTAGCAGTTACCGGGAGCCAGTGAAGGGAGCGGAGGAGCGGCGTGGTGTGGGAGAATTTAGGAAGGTTGAAGACCAGACGAGCCGCTGCTTTCTGGATGAGCTGCAGAGGTCGGATGGCACATGCAGGTAGACCAGCCAGGAGGGAGTTGCAATAGTCTAGGCGTGAGATGACGAGAGCCTGGACCAGAACCTGCGTGGCTTTCTGGGTCAGCTGGGGACGAATCTTCCTGATGTTGTAAAGCGTGTATCTGCAGCAGCGGGTTGTAGCAGCTATGTTTGCAGTGAAGGACAGTTTGTTATCTAGGATCACTCCCAGATTCCTTGCAGTCTGAGTCGACTTGAAACTGTTTTTTGGGGGCAGACCCCCACAAAGAAGAAAAATGTTATACACACGTAAGGTCATCATCTTAACAATGTATTATTCTCATCGACTCATCCGTGAGCAGAGCATCAAGTTGGCATGCCTATTACAGCTGAATGTGGCGATTACCATCTTGATCAAACCGCCTCACAAACTTGTTAAGATTTAAATCTATGGTGCGTTTTGATTCAATGCTGAGTACAGCCAAACTTGACAGGCTCTTCTCTGTCATTATAGACCGCAAACAGTGGCGGCTCTAGAGTATTTTTGTTGGGTAATCTATGTTAGGGCTAACCCAGTGGTGGGGCTCAAGTCAGTATTTGCAATGTAATGACATACACGCTCCCCTTGCCAGTGAAACGCCACGCGTGAGGTTTAGATTATTTTCCTGTCTCAATCCAAATTGAACTGTATGAAATACAGAGATTTTTTGAAATACTAACATAAAATACACATTCTGGTACTCTCTTGAGAAGAAAAATAAATAAATCTATTACTACACGACATATTTAAAAAAATGAATGCCATTTTAGTTTTTTGTTACTTTGTTCTGAAAGCTGAACCTGCTGCTCTTCACTGAAGAGGGAAGAGGGAAGAGGCTGTGTGAATTACTTTACATTGTGGATAAGGGTGGATAGCCCCCATTGTTCTGTGTGTCAAAATGAAAGACAGCCCACACACCTATCAATCATCAAACCGTGGGGTCTTATTTCATTACGTGTTGATTTCAACACGCAATGTTGTATCGATGTATAGAGATGTACTACAGCAAAAGTATTCTCCGTCGGCACTTCCTGCGACAACACCACGCCCTTATCTTGATTGGCCAGAAGACATTATCAAAGATGTTCTATTGAGAAGACGATCACTACGTGACAAAAGTTTTCAAAACCGTTTCTAGTCTTCGGTATTTCCAGAGAAGTGGCTGCTGAAATCAATCTTACTAACTGCCGTCTGTGCAATTTACTCCGCGCGAGTTGACGGACTTTATTTTGCTTACTTTAACATAATTTGTCATGGTGGGGCTAAGCCATTTCTCGGTATGGCTGTAGCCTACCCCAGCCATACCCTGGCGCAATACCTCATTCCTTCCGTCTCTACTTGGATCCGAAATGCTTCTCGTTTTGCGCCGTCCCCCCGTTCAAATGAAATCGCCGCCAATCATATTTCCACGGTCTTGTGCTGCATTCACTTGCACTCGGACATTAGAGATTTTTTCTCATAAATGTCCGATGAGCCACATCTTTTCTTTCAAAACAAAGCTGCCAACTGGGGTGGTTAGGCATTTTTCTGAGGTGGCAGCTGCCACCCCGTAGAACCGCCACTGGGCCCCAGCATATCTTTCTGAGCTGCTACACTCCTACACGCCCAACCGCCCTCTCAGGTCAGCTGATCAACTGCTCCTGAATGTGTCCAGAACCAGGTCAAAGCTCAGAGGGGAACGTTCTGAGACTCCCACACTGTGGAACGATCTGCCCCTGCACATCAGACAGGCCCCCACACTGTCTGCTTTTAAATCGCTTCTTAAAACCCACCTCTTCTCCTTAGCGTATTGACATCTTTTAGATTGTTGCTTTAAATTGTCTATTGTTTTTACTTTTACTTGTCTTATGGTGTGCACTGCAAAAAAGTAATTTTAAGAAAGTAAAAGAAATTAAAAGAATGTTTTGCTTAAGAAAATTATTCTTACTTTTCTTACTACCATTAGCCTAGCACATGTTAGTACCTAGCGCCACTTGTTTTGATGTACGTTTTTGTAGATAACCTTGCGAGTTTGTATCTTTCAGTGTTGAGGTGGGCACCGTTAGATTCTGTGTCTTTACGATCATAAACAATGTGTTGGATGTGGAGCTAGGATAAGTAATAAGGGAGCTAGGAGTGATTTTCGCTTGTTTCCTGCAAATGACGCGATTTCGGGTCCGTGGGGCCTAAGAGGATAATATATATATATATTTTTTCACAACAGTTGTATTTGGATGGAATGAATACCTATAGTGATAATTCAAAGTAATAAAATGATTTTTACAGTGAAAAAGTTCAAATGGAACTGATGGTTCCCAAATTCCCCAGAGGTGAGTCCGCTTGGACTTTATTTTTCTAAATCTCTCTAAAAAGGTCAAATTGTACTTGTTTTGCATCAATCTTGATACAGGGTACTTATTATATGATATAGTTTGGATTCCTAAAGCTTTTAGTCTACTAACCCATCATTCAAGGGTGGTTTTCACTATAAGTAATGGGTTTTTTTTTAGGCGGACATTAGAATTTACATGTTTTACTATGTTCCATCTGAATTTACTTTAAAATAAAAACATCTATATTGATTCTGACACTTCTATATCCAACTCACATATGTAACCTTGCTTTGAGAGAAAAGATTATGAATGTACCACTTTTAGAAGTGAAGATATAGTCTTTGTTGTGTTAGTGGCATTTTCCAGCCTGAAACCTGAAAAACAGGCTCAGGGCTTAAGAGGTTAAAGCCTTCTTCATTTACAGTATATAATACAGTGATAACACACACAACCTGGTTGACTGTACTCACTTTAACCTGGCTCTGTTGTACATTGATAGACACAATATTGGCATTTCAATAATATGAACAATTATGAAGTCAGACCAGCATTTCAAATAGCAGAATAAACTTGAAATGTAAGCCAAACTAGTGCACGGGAGTCATACACCTAGTAACATAGTAGTTTATTATTCAGGGTGTGATAGCCTGTGCTAAAGAAGCTAGCGGACGCCATTAGCCACTGTAGTGGATCCGAACTAGCTCACAGAATGACATCAAACTACACATAAAGAACAGTTTCAAACACACCTCTTAGATCGAAATATTACATAATCTTTGTACACACTACTAACCTTTTGAACAGGACTTTTACGGCATGCTCACTGAGGCCTTTCCGTGTCCTATACTGCCCTCTGCTGTTTGTAATGATATACAATATTTAACATAAACATGCCTTGGAGGCCTTGGAGAGTATAACTTAATTTATAAAAGACAATATACATTGAAAATGTGACCAATAATTTATGCGGTTATCTGAATCATATTTCCACCCCTTATATTCGAAAATATATGATTAAATACGTAAAATATGCACACTTTTACAAAGTATATCCAATTAATAGAACCACAAAGTGGTTCTCAGACTTATTCAGAAATGTATACAAAGTGTCATCGCAAACACTGCAGCATTTTCTGCTTCTATTTCATTGTATGCTTCAGAATAGTATTATATATTGATATAAAGTGCTTGTGAAGGACACACATATATATATAAAAACAAGAGGGACATAATATCACAAAACCATTAATGATGATGATTATTTCAGTATATTAGCAGCCATATGTATAATAGCATTAATATCTATGAGATTTAAAGTAATAATAATAATAATTCCCTGCAAAAGAACTAATAATAATAAAATAATGGGAAAAATTGCAATTCGATAAATAGTACAAATCAATCATTTTCATGTGAAGCAAGGAGTGGTTGGACCCAAATGCAGAGCCGGTACCTCCCACACAGCCCATGCACCATCACCCCCTTCTACACAGCAGCCAGACCCACTGTCTGGAAGACAGACAAAGACCATGACACTGCTCCCCCTGCCTTTACATTTATAATGAATAGTTGGTTGAAAAAGTTCTGGTATTGGAAATATTGAGATTTTACAGTTTCTTATGTTGAAGGTGGGGTAGGTAAGTTTGAGAAACCGGCTCGAGATACACTTTTTTTTATATTCCATGGAATGCTCTTAACATCCCGATTGCAATGAATATCTGAAGTGCTTTGACAAAAAATCCATAAAAAAATGGCATTTGTGGAAGCCGTAGCGCTGTAAAAAGCACGACCAATAATTTTAGCCAGCCCGGCTAAAGTAACTGGATGGCCGACCTGCCTGTCAGCCTTCCATCTGTGCACAAACTTATCTTGTGCACTTGTAATGGAGTTAAACATGTGTAGACATAAGTATTAGTTATAAATTACGATTTATAATAGGTTGTGAATTTTATATTTATGAGATTGTTTCCTTTTGATGTTTTTGAGTTATGTTTCTGGTGGGAACACTTTCCCATTGCACATCTTTTTCCATTTCCTGTTTGTCATTTCCGCTTTCCCCTCACATTGAAGTGAGTGCTGCTGTGGGTAAGCAGTGCTGGGAGAGGTGTTACAAATCATTGCGGTTTTGTGTGATGGACCGGCTGTTTGGGTTGATGGAAGTGATGTGTGTTGTTGAGTGTTCATTTGGGTACATTGTTGACCCGTTTTTGTTGGGTTTCTACCGTAGGAAATTGTATTTTTTAGTGATATCTGTGGTGTGGTTTTGGCGGGTATTAGACGCGATCTGCGTCATTTTCTTTGTTTACATGTTAACCCTTCCTTTCTTTTCTTTTGTAAAGATGTGCAGCTGGATTCAAGGAGAACATTGTTTTTGTTCTCAGGTATGTTTGTATTTGTATTTTTGTGTGATTACTTAATACGATTTTCTTGTTCATTTAAGAATTTCTTAATCATTTTTTTTGGTGTTTCAGATTTGGTTTTCCAAAGTCTTTGGTTCACAAAAGTAGTGAAATATATGAATTACACTATAGGCCTATATACATGTGTTGTTCATGTCTAAAATGAAAATGTTTAAATTAGAATTTGGAGTAAAATTGATCTATCACTTTACTTTCACCAGAGAAAAGTTACATCAGGACTGAATAATGACTTCATATTCCATACAAAGGTTCATGTGATGTGTGTGAAGAATAATCTTCTGGGATTCAATGCAGAGCCAATGTTGAAGAATGGAGACAGAGAACTTTCTATCAAACACAGAGATGTATTGAAGTATCGGCCGGAGAGGGCACACTCAGTTTCACACATGAACAGCCCTCCACCGAGTAGCACTCTGAAGGATACATAGAATAATCATACAATATATTGACCAAGGCGGATCCCAAACTTACGCGCCCTTTCTCTGCTAATTATTAACAGATGCCACAAACTGGACAAAGACTTAGCCAGGACAGGATGCCCCCCTTTCTCCACAGAGCAAGGCATCTGACCTCTGACCTGACCCTGAGGATGGCACGATCGTATTTCACAGATTGAGGGAACAACACTTTAATTAGTAACAGAAGTTTGCAGATAAGTTCCCAATTCGAAACATGGGAACAGACAGGATTAAAATATTCTCTAACAATGTGTACAAATACAAATTGAGCATTACAACTTTTTTTTCAACCAACTATTTATGTTAAAGGTGGGGTATGTAATTTTGGAGAAACCAGCTCGAGTGTGCTAGAATTTGAAAATACACAGCTGGAAAAAATCTGCTACTTCCTTACAGAGCCCCTCCTCCAATACACACGAACGCGCACATGACCAATGAGTGTGTAACGGGTCACAATTGTAAGCGACCTGTTATCCTTCAATTAACGACAGCGAAGCATCTGGGGTGTTTTCTGGCATTTATTCTGAGGACTGAGAACAAAAACAATGTTCTCCTTGAATCCACGCTGCACATCCTCCGCAGCACTCACTTCAATGTCACTTTAGTATGTATTCATACTAGCTTATTTACATGAGTAACTCTGTTTAACAAGAGTTCTGAAGTTTTCCAAAAATCGGATTTCTGAGCTAAGTATCTCATAAGACAGTGCTCTAAGGCAGTGGTTCCCAACCGGTGTGCCGCGAGCACAGTCCAGGTGTGCCGTAGGATCTTTTTACGTTCCACATTTTCTCACTTATAAAACTTCACTTTATATAAACTTAATTTTATTACATGTACAATGGAGCTGATAAGCTAATAAAACATATATTGCTCAGATTTAGAAATATGAAATACCAACTGCTTAAATTGTCATGACTTACATCAGCCGTCATTGTTTACGCTTATCCTCGTGCCAAAATATTACAAGAGTAATGAGAGTGAGAGTGCTGGAGGAGAGGTTTGAGTCATATTTCCCTCCTATGAATGAAGACTTTGATTGGCTGCGGGATCCATTTAATCCTCTCTCATTAATATCAGCCACTAGTTTAAACAGCAGAGCTCAGGATGAACTCACAGAGCTATGGACCGCTCCCTGAAACTGAAGCACGATGAACTACTTCTGGATATCTTTTGGCTGCTTGTGGGACACAAGTATCCATCCCTCTCAGAGAGTGCTATCAACGTGCTTTTACCATTTCCAACCTCCTACTTGTGCGAGCTGGTGGTTTCCTCACTCGCATATGTCAAAAACAAGACCCGCCCCCGGATGTCAGTGGAGCAGGACCTCCGTGTTGCGCTGTCCACTATCCCCCCACGCATAAAGAAACTCTGCTCCCAAAAGCAGGCACATGTGTCGCACTAACATGTGCCTATCATAGTTTTATTTTAGTTTTGTTGTTTAAACTGATTAGTCTGTTATAATTATTATTAAATTATTATTAATTTTAAGTTATCATAGGCCTACTTCTTTTGAAATCCAAATGTAAAATAATAACTCAGAAGGAGAGTCGTTTTTAGTCTGGTTCTTGTCATTATATGATGGATTATATGGTTTTTAGGATGACTTATATTTGATTATTTGTTCTATAAAATGTTCTATTAAATGAAATACACATTTGAAAACCAATGTATGGTGTATTTATTGTTTGTAGTTTAGATTTTTAAATCTACGAGAAGTTGGAGTGCCTTGGGGTCGAGAAATATTTTCAGGTGTGCCTTGGTAAAAAAAAGGTTGGGAACCACTGCTCTAAGGTGAGTGACTTTTCTAGCAAGACCAGAGACTGTACTGAACATTTTGATATGTAACACCATGCCATGTTATAAGAAGTACATTTAAAAGGTGATTTAAGGAGACATCTAAAAATGGAGAAAATACCCTTCACTCCACACTCCAGAGGGTTGAGGAAAAGGGTAAGGTAATTTTATTTTAAAAGACAATGAAGGCAGGTTATATTGATATATTGATTGATATATTTATTATATTCAAAGGCAAATTAATACTTAGTCCCCTGAATCTGGAATAATGTACAATTCACAGCATAGCCTCACAATGTCAGGAACTTTTCATCTACAGATTGCTTTGGTCTGGCTTTACTCTTCACTGATAGGTTGAAGAAACTTTTAATTTATTGGCTTTGGAAATCAGAAGGAGGGGCTCATTATCATACAAAAAACGCGCGAATATTCACACGTATGTTTGTGCGTATATTCCATAGACTGTATATATAAATGGACGTAGTATCCGTGGCGTCACCCATAGGATTCTGCATAGTTGCCGAGAAGCCCTTAGTAGGCGGAGTCGGCCACTAACGGCTCGACTGTGACGTCAGAGTCTAATCCCGCCTGCTCCAAATAAGGGCAAAGAGGCGGAGCCGAGGCGGGACCTGCTGCCTCCGAACTGGAAGTAAACAGAGCTAGCTCAGGCTAAGAAGCTAAGCTAACATGAAATACATGCATACCAAGTTACTGCTAACAGTGTAGTTCCCCTATATAAACGTTACATTCATAATCAAATGAGACAATCTGCAAGAGAATTAGCTATATGTTGTTATTCTTAATGCTTGTCATTTACACGTTGAGAAAAGACGGACTCCACCCCCGGACCTAATGGCTCCGTTAGCTCCGGCGGCCACCACTGGGATAATTGGGTCGCCTATTAACATTTGCTCCCGTTTAGCATTATGGGCGTCATAGCCATAGACTATAAAAGTCTTACCCAAGGCTGAATCATAAACTAAAATGTATATGTATGTATAAAGGGTTATGTCCTTAGCTGGCTAATCAGTAGCAAGCTAAGCTACCAAGCACACAAACACCTGCGAACGGGGTTAACATGTATAATATTATAATTTTAGACTTCTTGGAAGTTCTGTTAGTACATTCAAGCGCACAGCACAACATTTTAATTGTCTGGTATTTGTAACAATTATTCCCTAAAAGGCACAATCACCATGAACACGGCTAAAGGGTCAAGTACAGTAACTACAACTAACTAACGTTGTAGCCTCTATGGTTGTAGCCTAGCAGAGTGGACAAGTTGCTGTTAGCTGACAGTGAGGCATGTACGTGTCCATCAAAGTGTCCACGCCCTAATTTATGCAAAAGCTTTAAGGCTTAATATTAATTAAACAGATGAGTTGAGAAAAAATGTACCCCCCACACAGTAGTCATGAAGGGGGAATCTAACTATACAGAGAATATGGTTTTTTGAACCACGATGTAAACATGTCTGCTGTAAAGTTGGGCATTTTAACATGGGGTCTATGGAAATTGCTCCCTTCTGCAGCCTGCTCCTACTGGCCACTAGATGAACTGCAGTGTGTGGCACTTCCGTATTGGCGTCCCGGCTCTTCCCCAGAGTTTGCCGCTTGGTATATTCGCGTGTATGTACGCGCATATACTCGCCCGTATTTTCGCGGAGGTCCGTATATTCGCGTGTATATACGGCCGTTTTTACAAAAAAACGGGCGAAATATACGCGCATATTATGGCACTTTGGGCTTTCCATACCAGGCCTACCGTGCGCTACATAGAACAGATTGATGTCTGACCAGACAGAGAGAACGAACGTGAGTGATGGAAATTGAAGCCGGAGGATAGGAAGTTGATTGAAGTGGACAAAGTCGATTTATAAGGAAGTAGGTTTTGTTTTGTTGTTATACAAATAGCGTCATATTTACGCAGCTAGCGTTAGCGTGCCTACAGTAACTACTACACCAGCTGAGGAGAGGAGAGCTTCACGTGAAGAGAAGATAAAGTGAGGGAAGAACATTGTTAAAAGAGAGCAGTGGCGGCGCCAGAGATTTTCTCTAGGAGGTGCTGTGGGGTAGCTTAACGTTTCATAGAGGGTGCTCAAACATTAAGGGTTTCCCATTAATGCACCAGCGCTACAGTTGAATTTTCTACTGCAACACTCCCCACACACAAACACAGCGTACCCGCGACTGTTACAATGAAGGCTCGGTAATCAGCTCACGGCATATAGGTGTAAGCAGGGGTAAAGTGCTATTTTTTGGGGGAGTGGACCTCACCTCCACTAGTGCAAGCTCCCCCGGGAAGATTTTTTTTTTAATATTGAAGTTAAAAGCATCAATCTGGTGCACTTTGAGAGCCAAAATCAAGAGATCGATGGATATACAGTATCTCTCAACATACATATGAAACAGAACTGTAAACAGATTTTCCATTTCTTTATAGATATTTTACAAATCACTCCTCTTTTAAAACAAACCGTTTGAGACCCACTGAGATAACTAGACTAAAGTTAACTATCTAAACACTGAGAGTCCTTTACTTCACCTGAGCTGAGGTTATCTGAGACTCTCAGTCTGACAGGAGAGAGTTCTCCCTCCACCTTGTTGTTGAAAAGCTCCTTATATCCGTTAGCTTGGCTAGCTAGCACCAGATGCTAACCACAACGATCTCCGGTAGATACCCACCGGTGCGCGAGCTCTATCTCTCGCTCGCTTGCGCACGCACACAAAATGGCTCGTGCCACACACACACAGAGAAGAGCTTGAATGAAACAGAGCCAGAAGTAAGCTACTTGTACTCACGAGGCCTATTATGTGCAGAATCCCTCTCGCTTTCAGGTGGTTTTGATTGAGTGTCCACACGTGGACGTTTAAGGACTAAAAAACGATCCATTTGTCACTTTGCTGTTAGCAAATAATTTGGGGCTCCAGCTAACAGGAAGTCACTCAAGTGTCACAAAGTAATTTAGCCTACGGGTAGGTCAAAAATCGAATGGGTGCTGGCCATTGGCCTAATCATATCACCTGAGTTGGCTTTATGTTTTTGGTGAAACATGTATTTATTTCACATTTGCATTGATGTAATCAATAATTTTTCTGATTTAATTTAATAAAAATAATAATAATTTTAGAAAAAAAAAAACACATATTTCTTGGGGGTGCTTAGGGGGTGCTTAGGCAATCCTGGGGGGTGCTTCAGCACCCTCTAGCTCCCCCCTGCCGCCGCCCCTGAAAGAGAGGATAGAAATTCTTAGCAGTTTGTTTATATGTATGTATTTGTGTATAGATGTTGCAACTATACAGAGCTTTAGCAATACTGTATGTAACTATGGTCGGTGGAGAAGTGACAAAATGTGAAGAGGGACAAAGTAATGACAGGAGAGTAGTTTGCATTAGACAAGCTCAAGAACAAATATAGAGAAGACATTCAAGGAGAGAGACACAAAACACAGATTCAACGGTAAACATGATGTATTTTTCTATTTATTTAGCTAACCACTATTTAGACTGTGTTTTTCATTGACTCGATTAAATGGATTTACTACATCAATGTATGTCTTTTCAGGCTGCCATGTTTTGTCCTTTCTGTGGCCAACATCTGGGGACAGTTCAAGTGTTCTGTGGCTCCTGTGGCAAAAATGTACAGTTTTTGGCAGAAGTTGAACACAACAGTAAGTTCACTTTTTTTATTGGATCTGTTTCAAATGCAAGAAATAAGGATTCAACACACTACTCTGTTTAGAATACTAATTTAAGACATATTGTTGACATCCCATCATAAGCACATTGCATCAAGCTCCTCCATCAGGTTTACCCTCACAAGATATTTCTGTAGTGTGAAGGCCATCAGGATGTATCTTCAATCTTGACCTTGTCATTCATCATCAGCGTGATATTGGAAAAATCCATCACTACATACATTACAACACAGAACAACACAGAAACTGATGCTGATAAATTATTAATCCATATTTCATAGATCCATCCTGATCACATGTCAATAAGTGTGTGGATGATGAGTCTGAAGCGAACTGAGAGGTCATTTAGATGTACTACCATTAGTGTAACTTGTTTCTTTGAGAAAAATACCTGATTGCAAACATGTTATTATGTTCAATTATTTTAAACATTTCAAAGTTAATCCAACATGAGCTATTACACTGGTTGGTGTCAGCTCCCTTGACATAGTGAGATTGAACACTGAGCTTCATTCAGACCTACAATTTGACTCAAAACACATTTTCTACGGCCTGTTTTCAGCTGCAAATGTAATGCATTCTGCCTCAGAAACATGTGTATTCATCAAACCGTTTTGAAGGTCTCTCTCCTTGTTGCATCTGCATTTCAGCGAGGACTGCACAAATAATGGGGGGCATGTTAGCAAAAATAGATTATGTGTTTCGCTGGATGTACTAAGGTCAGGCAATTTGTCAATTTTGCGCGGAGGATCCTCCATCTTTGAGAAGAGTGGTAAACAAAGCACAGGTTGGATTTATCAGAGCCACGAGGCAGATATATTTACCTCAATATGAACATCCATATATACATAATATATCCATATATACATAATATATACATAATATATCCATATCCACGCTCTTATCTGCTGAACATGCTTCCCTCTCTGTCTCTTTCCTGACATCTTTTCTTCATCTCCTTCTCTTGTTTCTTTTTTTACGATTAGTATAATCAATATTTTAAAGGTATTTTTTGTCTTGAAGCCCAACAGCCTGGTAGATGTTCGATCACAATGTAATACTTTATTGTAGTGACCTTAAAACAAGGGAACATGATTTGAGGAAGAATTTTTGTTTTTCCCAAAAGTTGGCGAGTAAGCCAGGAGAGTAAAAACCGAAAAGCTCTTACATAAAACCTCTCACTGCCAAATCCAGCCCAAAGCGAGACAACTCATGTTCTGTACCTCCTCGTGCCTCTTTATAAATTGGACTGTCCCGAGTTTGCTGACCACTGTTTGGATTATTCGTAGTGACACAGCTGCGTCTTTAGATTGTCCTCAACAAAGTTTATTATAGCTGCAGACCCAGTCACAGGTTAGGGTCAGGAGGAGTCACACATAAACACACCACCATCACTTTCTTCATATCCCACAGCCTTTTTTTATTTGATCTATCTCCCATCTACTCCGATGTGTGACTGTTTCTCTCCATAAGCTTTAGGGTAAAAAGAGAGCGACTACTCTTTATCGCTGACGCTTGCACACAACTGGCTTATCATGTATGCATTGAAAAAAGCCTACGGTGTGATAGGGGCAATAGAAAAAAGGCCACAGAATAAGGTTAGAAGTCTATGAGGATTTTTATTAAGCTGTAAGAGAATGAAAAGACAAGACTGTGCACTGCCTTTGACCTTGGTCTGACAGCAATGAGCGATAACACCTGAACAAGGTTTTTGAAATTTGCTTTGCATTATACAAAGCTTTCTAAAAGAAGCGGTGTGTTTTGTGTGTGGAGAGCCGTGTGAATGACTTTCAAGATCCTTTTTCACTGTGTATTGATCTTCAATAGATGAGAAACTCAACGGCATGACACTGAAGTCACATTGAAAGATCAGATTAGAGAGGAAGTGGAGGAAACACATCAATAGGCCACAGAGTGAAAAGGAAAATACAAAAACAGATCGAGAGAGCGTACTTATTATTACATAATGGTTCAGGTTCAGGTTGCTTTATTTGTAGCTGAGGGAAGATTTGATTTACGGCAGATGAGACATCTAACAACACTGGACTGCCAGGGACATTTTGGTCCATTGGGACGTTTTCATGGGGGGTTCTGTGGGAGAAAACAGAGGCCAGCACCCCCGTAACACTAAGCTTGGACCCCCCCTGTAACCCCCCTCCAAAACAAAAGAACATATACTTGATTAATCCTACAAGGGGAAGTTCAATTCTCACTCTGTCAGTAAAATACATGAAAGAAATTAAACTCAAAAT
The DNA here is from genome assembly GCA_902827135.1 of Harpagifer antarcticus. Lineage (NCBI taxonomy): Eukaryota > Metazoa > Chordata > Actinopteri > Perciformes > Harpagiferidae > Harpagifer > Harpagifer antarcticus. The sequence goes on from CADEHL010001376.1 coordinate 363,127, forward strand.
ACACAAAGGCACAAACACACTTTATTAAGAGTGATAGCGGGCTGTTTTTGTCTGTACTGGGCCTTGAACCGGCGACCATCCAATTTCTTAGCCAAGTCTCTTCGGTCTGAGCTGCGGCAATACCTAAAAGGTTTGGTCCCATTAATCTTGGTATACATTTTTTGTTTTAACTCATTTAGTTTGCCATAATGTTCATGAATGTAGCTGGACTATTAGCTAGCTATGATGAAGTCCACATTTGTAATCTCATTAGATCACAATAAATCTTTCTAAATCATATGACGAAATATGGAAGCCAATTGTGTGTGAAAAATATAAAGCAGATGCTATTTACACCCAGGTGTCTGTAGCTAACAATGCTATTTACACCTGGGTTACAGACTACCTATAAGACATGTCATTCTGTGCTTTTAAATTGGGGTTTGATATTGTTTTTACGTCACGTATGAGAGTTTTCAGTCAGTGGCTTTAAGTAAGGATTTATTGTCCTGTGTCTACTTTTGTTTTATGTCCTATCTCTTTTTTTGTTTTGTTTTTTTGTATGTATTTATTGATGTACAGCACTTTGGTAAACTCTGTTGTTTTTAAATGTGCTATAGAAATGAAGTTGGATTGGATAGTAGACTGGTCTGTTCCAAACAAAGCCATTAAATCATTTCGAACTAGAACAGCAAAAATGTTCCCGTTTTCTGGGTTGAGGAGTCTTTCCTCCGGGTTTAAGTTATAATGTATACAGTAGAAACAACATGCAACGATGTCTTGTATTATTCTTGCTAAAAAGAACAGCTCACAATGTTTTTACGAAAGTACATAATAAGCATTCTTATTGCATTATACACAAGGTCTTTGAGCAGTGGCGTGAGGGCCTGAGATATTCTAAAAATTATATTTGAAAACATACAAAGAAGAGTATTTTTTAAATATTTTTGTTATATGTTTCAATAGTTTTACCAAAATAACTTGATTTGATTGTATTTAAAATAACATTTATAAAGAAAATCATGCTTCCTTTTGTAAGGTCATTATATTGTGATCCTACATCTCCCAGGCTGTTGGGCTTTAAGACAAAACATACCTTGAAAATGATGATGTATTAATCCAAGAAAACAAAATAAGAGAATGAGATGAAGTGAGATGAAGAGAAGATGTCAGGAAGGAAATTGGAGATGTTCAGTAGATAAGATCAAGATATATTATGTATATATCATATGGATATATTATGTATATATGGATATATTATGTATATATGGATGTTCATATTGAGGTAAATACATCTGCCTCGTGGCTCTGATAAATCCATCCTGTGCTTTGTTTACAGGTGTCAACGCACAACCCTCCTCCACCCCTTCGCCTCTGTCTCCTAATACAGGGCCAAGCTAAAACCTTCTCCCTTCAGAACTGGACCGAACTACTTATCACCACCACCAGTGTCTAGACCCCGGGGGGTTCATCGGAGCGGTTTTCCCCTCCCGAATGATCATCCTGCAAACCGGGGCCTAATCGCCAAACATCAGTTCATTCATTTGTTGTAATCTGTCAATCACCATTCTCTCATATCATGTGTCCCGGTAATAAACATGTATTTCATACATCACGTCTCTCCTGATTGAACTACTTTTACTCAAGTACAAGATCTGAGTACTTCTACTTTTACTCTAGTACAAGATCTGAGTACTTCTGCTTTTACTCAAGTACAAGATCTGAGTACTTCTACTTTTACTCAAGTACAAGATCTGAGTACTTCTACTTTTACTCAAGTACAAGATCTGAGTACTTCTGCTTTTACTCAAGTACAAGATCTGAGTACTTCTACTTTTACTCAAGTACAAGATCTGAGTACTTCTACTTTTACTCAAGTACAAGATCTGAGTACTTCTGCTTTTACTCAAGTACAAGATCTGAGTACTTCTACTTTTACTCAAGTACAAGATCTGAGTACTTCTACTTTTACTCAAGTACAAGATCTGAGTACTTCTACTTTTACTCAAGTACAAGATCTGAGTACTTCTGCTTTTACTCAAGTACAATATATGAGTACTTCTACTTTTACTCAAGTACAAGATCTGAGTACTTCTACTTTTACTCAAGTAGAAGATCTGAGTACTTTTCCCACCTCTGCACACGGCATCATATAAACATATTATATTTCTCTTGCATTTGTAGCTATGAGACAATATATATATATAATATATATGTCAATGTGATAAACTAAATCCTCGTTAAATGAAACTGTTGGATCCCTGCCTGCCTGTTTACGGATCTCGAGTTCCTGCCTGCTGCCTGCCTGGTTTTGACCCTGCCTGTCCCCGACCTGAATAAACTGAACATTGCTAAACACTGGTTGTATCTTTGTCGTGCTATTGGGTTCTGATCTGTACCTGTGATCGTGACATTAGTCCAGTTTTAGCCGCTCTTTACTGGCTTCCTGTTTACTTTAGGATTGATTTGCAGGTCCCCCTCCTTACATATGGCCCTTAATGGGCAAGGACCTAGCTATATTGCTAACTCCCTTGTCAGCCACAAGCCATCAAGAACACTGCGTTCCTCTGCTGCTGGTTTGTTAGAGGTTCCCAGAAACAGCCGAAAAAAGACGTTTCACGCAGCTTTCGTTAATTATGCCCCCAAGCTATGGAACAAAATACCTGAGACATCAGGGATGCCTGCTCAGTGGAAGTCTTTGGAAAAAAACCTCAAAACATATTTGTACAATTTAGCCTTTTATGAAGCAAACTCCTGCTCTCTGCTGCACTTTCTCAACGCACTCTGATGCATTTTGACCTGTCACCTGATTGTGTGTTGCACTATCCTCCTTTTAAAGGGGACCTATCATGCAAAATACACTTTTTATACATAAATATGTGTCCCCGGTGTGTCAGGGATGTTTTGTATCTTACAGACAGGTTACGAAAAATCATGTAATCTCAGAGAAGGAATATCCAATCAAAGTCAAGGATGTAACCAAGCTCTTCCACATTGTTGATTCTTTAAAGTAATATTATTCGTTCTTCTTCGTGAAAGGTCTTCATCATAAAGTATACATTCAAATTGCAGCTTTAATTTAATTAACAGTGGCATTAAATATGTTCAACTTTAACCTTTACTTCCCATTGGTCAAAGACATAAGGGGCGGGATCATGGTGTTAATGTTGCAATTGAACTATTTCAATACACTTAGATCCATTGCTTTCACTGCTCTTAAATGATGGATAAGGAACAAAAAAAATCAGTTATTCTCTTATGACATAAGACAAGCACATTCCCAAAAGTTGTACAAGTCCCGTGTAAAAGCAAAAGTCTAGGCAGACTTTTGTTGCAATCTCCAACAGTAAATCTTGACGTCATGCAAACAATGACATTTAAGATGCACATTTTATTTTGGATGCTTTGTGTACACATTACAGAATCTTTGCAAATCCATTACATTGAATGCTAATCCAGTGCAGAGCCAAACACCTCCACCTCACAGAGGGTCAGGTACTCCTCTCTTCCAGGGACACCTATGTAAACATAGCGGCCGTCCATCCCGTTGGGAACCTGGAACTCAACAGTATGACCTCCCGGGATGCTGGTGATATTAGCAAACCTGTAGAAGAAGCAGAAATCACTACGTTAACCTCAGGAAGGGTTTATTGAAGTAACAGGCTTTTCATTTTAAGTTCAACATGCACTCAAAGCGTCATTAGGTTTCTACGCTTTACTTGGTTAGAATGTTGGTTGCAGATCTTTTAATTAGGGCTTGATAATGAACAATAATTACAATTCAGTAATGTTTAAATAAATGTTTTCAAATCATGTCACAGAATCACAATTGACAACCCTCGATCAGGCCTTTAATTTGGCGACACTGGTATTTGTCCATTTCTGTGATCAGATCAGAACACATTGGAGGAATCATTCATACATGAAGGGTATTCCGCTCCAATCCTATTTCTTGGCAATGTAAGGAGTTTTAATCCAAAATGTATCACCAGGTAAACTTGAGAGAAAAACTGAATAATTGTTCCTCAAACGTGTTCCAACAAAATACCAATTTAGTGACTTTTTAATATTAGTATTGTAATAGGACAGGCTTTAAGTTACCTGGGATTGTCAGCTCCATTGTTTCCAAGAGAATCTCCAATGCGGATCTCGGCTCCATCGAGTCGTTCGTGGAATTCATCTCGGTTGGTTATCTTAACAGAAAACACTTTGTGTGTTTTGGGCAGAGCCAGCCTCCACCAGGGGTTCCATTCATTGTTTGTGACACTGCAGGAACCCTCAGCCAGGGACGACGTGGGGTACCGATTCCCATCAATGGCCTTATATGCATCGCGACTCCCAAACACTGATGACTGTGCGGCTTTTCCTTGAATGGCCAGGTTCTCTTCTGCAACAAAACAATAAAACAAAGATTTAGGTTAAATCAATAACATGTATGACTCCTGATGCAGATTGTTTTTTATTATTCTGTTTCACCATGACTCTCAAAAGATTTGATTTAATTTGCCATCAGGATGAAGGACATACAAGGGATAACCCCACCATATATAAACAAATAACTACCATAAAGTTATTTGTTATTGGAAAAGAGGAATTAAAGTATGATTATACTGTAGTCTATAATATATTGAGTCTATAGTTAAAGTTATATATAACTACAACTGCACTAAGTTTAACTAAATGTGTCATTCAGTTTTGGCAAATTAAACTTTAAATAAAATAAGACTTGTTTTAGTAATCATAAGTGACATGAGAGGCTGGTACATCCTTTATCTTTTTCCTATCAATGGGACCATATTTTACCACTTGAACATTATGCTGGAATGAAGAAGACTTGAAACAAACAATTGAGATCATAAACTAATAGTTACACTCTTTCCAGCAGTAATACATCAAGTGAGTTGCAGGACAAATGTTCATAGACTTCTACAAAATCAGACTTTTAGAAAGAATGCAGGTTCAAGGCACTTCTTCATTGAGTTAACTTTTCAGCCACTTGGCTGATATGACCTCCACTTTGAAAAAAAGGTTGATGATATTCGCTCCTCTTTTTCTGACTCACCTTTACTCACCGCTGGGTCACCAGACCCTCCTTCCACCCACACACTAACCTCCTTTTCCCCTCTCTCTCCAAGTGAGGTTCTTACCCTCATTACCTCTGCCCGCCCTACCACCTGTCCTCTGGACCCTATCCCTTCAAACCTCCTTCAGACTATCGCTGATATTCTACCGTTTCTCACCCATTTCATCAACACTTCTCTAACTTCTGGTCACTTTCCAAACAGTCTCAAGGAGGCAAGAGTAAACCCTCTCCTAAAGAAACCCACTCTCAACCCGTCTGATGTTATAAACTACGGGCCTGTCTCTCTCCTCCCGTTCCTGTCTAAAACACTTGAACGTGCTGTCTTTAAACAACTCTCCTGTTATCTCCATCAGAACAAACTTCTGGATCCGCACCAGTCAGGTTTCAAGGCAGGTCACTCCACAGAAACTGCTCTTATTGCTGTCACTGAGGAACTGCACACTGCCAAAGCAGCCTCCCTCTCCTCTGTCATCATCCTGTTGGACCTGTCTGCTGCATTCGACACGGTGAATCATCAGATCCTCCTTCGCAATCTCCAAGAACTTGGAGTTTCAGGCTCTGCACTTTCCCTCCTCACCCCATACCTCAAAGACCGTACCTACAGGGTAACTTGGAGAGTTAACTACAGGGGTCCCTCAGGGCTCTGTTCTTGGTCCCCTCCTCTTCTCCCTGTACACAAACTCGCTCGGATCAGTCCTTAGCCCGCATGGTTTTTCATAAAACTGCTACGCTGACGACACCCAATTAATTCTGTCCTTTCCCCGCTCAGAGACCCAAGTCGTAGCACGCATCTCTGCTTGTCTAGCTGACATCTCTCAGTGGATGTTTGCTCATCACCTCAAGCTCAACCTTGACAAGACTGAACTGCTTTTTCTTCCGGGAAAAGATTGTCCCACTCTTGATCTGATGATCAACATCGGCACCTCTGTTGTTTCCCCGACTCAGACTGCAAGGAATCTGGGTGTGACCCTAGATAACAACCTGTCCTTCACTGCAAACATCGCTGCTACAACCCATTGCTGCAGATACACGTTTTAAAACATCAAGAAGATACGTCCCCAGCTGACCCAGAAAGCCACGCAGTTTCTGGTCCAGGCTCTCGTCACCTCACGCCTAGACTACTGCAACTCCCTCCTGGCTGGTCTACCTGCATGTGCCATCCGACCTCTGCAGCTCATCCAGAATGCAGTGGCTCGTCTGGTCTTCAACCTTCCTAAATTTTCCCACACCACGCCACTCCTCCGCTCCCTCCACTGGCTTCTGGTAACTGCTAGAAGACAATGGTACTTGCGTACCATGCTGCGAATGGATCTGGCCCTTCCTACATCCAGGACATGGTTAAACCGTACACCCCAGCGCTTGCACTACGCTCTGCATCAGCCAAACGACTCTCTGCACCCTCGCTGCGAGGGGGACCCAAGTTCCCATCAGCAAAAACACATGGGTTTGCTATCCTGGCTCCAAAATGGTGGAATGAGCTCCCCATTGACATCAGGACAGCAGAAAGCTTACACACCTTCCGGCGCAGACTGAAAACTCATCTCTTTCGACTCCACTTCGAGCGATAGAATTACTAACAAAGAACTGCTAACAGAGCACTTATATACTAATAAAGGACTGGCTTATCTATAGCCAGTTGAGTAGCACTTGCAATGTTTGGCTATATGAAACCTGATGTACTTATATGATTCTGTTTTCTTCAAGGTTGTGTCTTCCTGGTCGATTGTACTGATTGTAAGTCGCTTTGGATAAAAGCGTCAGCTAAATGCAATGCAATGTAATGTAATGACAGTCCCTTGTTTAGATGGAAATCACACATTATTTATGTAAGATCCCAAACCCTCACCAGTTGGGGCATGGTACCCATAGACTTCTACCTCACAGAGGGTAAGGACCTTTCCATCACCCGGTATATGCACAGTCACATAGCGTCCCTCCACATGATGATTGAAAGTCAGAGTGTACAATGCCTCTACTGTAGAATTTGTACCAACCCTAAAAGAAAGAGAACACAAGTGAGAAAGAAAGAAGAACATGAATGACATGTTATACCCCTAAGGCTTCAACAGGTAGATAAGGTAACTGGTAATTTCATCATAGACTTCTATACAATCTGACTACTTTTTGCAATCAGGGGGGCACCCACTGCGAGATATTAAAGATGATGCAAGTTTAACGCACTTCAGCATTGCCTATATTTCTGATAAGCAATGCAAATAAGTAAAATGACATGGTTGAAACATTTAGGAATAGTTTATATGATAATCTACTGGCAGAGGTGGGTAGTACATTTACAATTCAGAGGTACTTGTACTTAACTTGAGTATTTCCATTTAATTCAACTTTCTACTCCTATTCCTCTACATTTAAATACGGAAACAATGTCATTTTATTGCAGCACATTCATTAAACAGCTTTAGCTACTTTTAACTAAATGTATCTCTAACAATTAAACTAGGGGACTAACTCTTTAAGTCACAAAACAGTCAAATCATATAAATAAAATTAAACTTGTAAAATGCTTCTTAATGCATGAATATATCTAGAAATGTCACATACATATATACATTTATTAATTAAGTAAATGTTGCTGATAATACTTTTGTACTTTTACTTAAGAAACATTTTGAATGCAGGACTTTTGCTTGTAATGAAATATTTTGAAACTAGGGTATCTGTACTTGTACTCAAATAAATAATCTTAATACACCTCTGTCTACTGGTGGTGAGCAATTAACAGGGGAGAGGAGAAAATAAACAAAATGCTCAGACAGTTATACAAAACAAATGAATAAAATGTGTGCAGGAAATGTCTTACACTGGGTTTGATATACCATTGTTGTCTAAAGAGTTGCCGATGTGGATATGTGCCTCCACATGGTTTGCTGAACAGCAGTCTTCTCTGTTGGAGATGATGACGGAGGTGACGACGTAGGGCTCCAGAAGGTCCACTCTCCACCAGGGGTCGCTTTCTGTATCAGTGTGGCTGCACGATCCAGAATGGATCTTATTGTCACGGTTTCCATCAATAGCGTTGCTGGCAAATCCAAATTCATAACGGTTTGACTGGGTCGCTATTCCGCGCATGGCCACATTTTCTAGAGAGAAGACAGAGGTATATCAGTGTTTCAATAGATTACTTTGAGATGGTCCTGAGTACTCACGACACTCCAAAGAAAACAGCATATGAGAAACATTACAGTCTTAGAAAGACTGTAAGTTGTTGGGAGAGTTAATCGGTCATGGAGTTAATTATTGCTTATTAGCTTGATATATGACCTGTGTTTGAATACTGAATATTATAGACGCGGGCGCTTAATTTCCAAATATAGTGCATTTATGTCTTTGTCTTTGTGTAATGTGAGTTTGGTTGTACTGTGTGCATTTGCAGTAGTGTTGCTAAATAGTTTCTACACTGAACAAAAATATAAACGCAACACTTTTGTTTTTGCTCCCATTTTTCATGAGATGAACTCAAAGATCTAAAACATTTTCTATATACACAAAATAACCATTTCTCTCAAATATTGTTCACAAATCTGAAAAAATCTGTGATAGTGAGCACTTCTCCTTTGCCGAGATAATCCATCCCACCTCACAGGTGTGGCATATCAAGATGCTGATTAGACAGCATGATTATTGCACAGGTGTGCCTTAGGCTGGCTACAATAAAAGGCCACTCTGAAACGTGCATTTTTGCTTTATTGGGGGGGGTCTGGGGGGGTCCGAAAACCAGTCAGTATCTGTTGTGAGGGGTAGGGTTAGGGTTAGGGTCAGGGTAATGTTGTGAATCGAGTGGCCTGTGTTCGTCGTTCATAACATACGCCTGCCCATACCATAACCCCACCACAACCAGGGGCCACTCGATTCACCACATTACCCTAATCCTAACCCTAACCCTACCCCTACCCCTCACACCAGATAACGTTACATTGGTTTTCGGACCCCCCCAGACCCCCCCAATAAAGCAAAACTGCATGTTTCAGAGTGGCCTTTTATTGTGGCCAGCCTAAGGCACACCTGTGCAATAATCATGTTGTCTAATCAGCATCTTGATATGCCACACCTGTGAGGTGGGATGGATTATCTCGGCAAAGGAGAAGTGCTCACTATCACAGATGTTTTCAGATTTGTGAACAATATTTGAGAGAAATGGTTATTTTGTGTATATAGAAAATGTTTTAGATCTTTGAGTTCATCTCATGAAAAACGGGATCAAAAACAAAAGTGTTGCGTTTATATTTTTGTTCAGTGTATGTGTTTAGTGTCTATTCGGTCATTTGCACATGTTTACTTACATTGCAATGCCTTGAGCAACAGTATAATCGATACGAATCGGCCTAAAAACTTTCTACGCAATACAAAAATCCTGCAGGAAGTTTTTGCAGAGAAGTACACACATGCATTTCCAAACATTTGGACTACCTATGTTGCAACTGTATTATCTTTTCAATTTACACACGGCATCTATTGCACGTCTGTCCGTCCTGGGAGAGGGATCCCTCCTCTGTTGCTCTCCCTGAGGTTTCTCCCATTTTTCCCTTTAAACTGTGGGTTTTCTTCGGAAGTTTTTCCTTGTACGATGTGAGGGTCTAAGGACAGAGGGTGTCGTATTGTCATACTGATATTTTGTACAAACTGTGAAGTCCACTGAGACAAATGTAACATTTGTGATATTGGGCTATATAAATAAACATTGATTGATTGATTGAAGTCAGCAAAAAGAGGAAGTGGTGTGCTGATTCAGTCCGAGTACAAAACAACAATTGGAAAAATCAGACTAGTTATTAAGGCTGCAAAACATAAAGTGTATATATTTAATGTGAGCAGATTGCAATCTTCTGATTTAGAATCCAACTGAGTTTATTTATTTTTAAACATCATAATAAAATTGTCCGAAAGCTTTAGTCAATAATTAACTTGCTAATGAATATGTGTTTTTATCTTTATCTTATTAAGCTTTTGCAACAAAGACAGGGATTTTGGAGCAAAAACGTCCTGATAATTCAATTTGTATCTTGACACTCTCGGATCATACTTACGATAAGTGGAGACTGAGCACGTCTGCAGGAGCAGCACCAGAAGGACAACACAGAGTTTCATCTTTCTGGTAGAGCGAGAGGATATCGTTAACAGAATATCATTTAAAAAATGTGCATATTTTACATTTTTCTTACTGTTAGAAAGGCAGGATCAGTGATTGTAACGGTAAAGTTTAATGACTTAGAGTTCAACATTAAGATAAGATCGATCTCTATTTATCCAAAAGGATTTTGTTGCGCTTCAGTTGCAATACAAAGTAGGACAAATGCAAATGAGGATCCTTACACTGCAGAGGGTTCCTATTTACACAATATGTAACATATTTTATAATCCATAATCAGGCTTTGAGACAAAGACAAAATAAAAAGTGTTACCTGGAGACCCGACAGTCTGTTGGTTCAATAGAACAGAAAGAAAAGGTCACGATCTGTCTGTATCGTATTTTGTCTTGTATTTTTCTGTCTTTTGTTTCATGTTTTATTTTGAAAGGTCTATACCTCCGTTCTCGCCTGTTTCTGTCTGCGTTGTGTCTTGTTTAAATCTGTCTGTGGTTCCCTGTCGTTAATCGATAGATTTATGATGGATAGATTTATGATTAGCATACGTTCGTCTAGTGGCCGGGCTTGCCACGGAGCCCGGCCGGGCCCAGCCCGAAAAGGCAACGTGGGCAACACCTCCGCTTCTCCGTCCCGCAGGCCCACCACCTACGGGAAACAGCGATGGGGTCGGGTGCGCTGCCAGAAGGGTGGCATTGAAAGCGGAGGGTCTCGACGGACCAGACCCGGGCGACGGAAGCTGGCTTTGGGGACGTGGAACGTCACCTCTCTGTGGGGGAAGGAGCCGGAGCTTGTGCGGGAGGTGGAGCGTTACCAGTTGGATCTGGTTGGGCTCACCTCTACGCACAGCGTCAGCTCTGGAACCTTACTTCTGTATAGGGGTTGGACTCTATTCTTCTCCGGAGTTGCTCAAGGTGTGAGGCGCCGGGCGGGTGTTGGGATACTCACAAGTCCCCGGTTGGGTGCTTCGTTGTTGGAGTTTACCCCAGTGGACGAGAGGGTCGCCTCCCTACGCCTGCGGGTTATGGGGGGGAAAACTCTGACTGTTGTATGTGCTTATGCACCAAACAGCAGTTCAGAGTATACGGCCTTCTTGGAGACCCTGGAAAGAGTCCTGTATGGGGCTCCTGAAGGGGACTCTTTAGTCTTGCTGGGAGACTTCAACGCACATGTGGGCAATGATGGAGACACTTGGAGGGGCGTGATTGGGAGGAACGGACCCCTGATCTGAACCGGAGTGGTGGTTTGTTACTGGACTTCTGTGCTAGTCATGGATTGGCCATAACAAACACCATGTTCGAACATAAGTAAGCTCATAAGTGTACGTGGTACCAGAGCACCCTAGGCAGAAGGTCCATGATCAATTTCGTTATCGTGTCATCGGACTTGAGGCCGTATGTTTTGGACACTCGGGTAAAGAGAGGGGTGGAGTTGTCAACTGATCACCATCTGGTGGTGAGTTGGGTTGAGTGGCGGGGGAAGCCTCTGGATAGACCTGGTTAGCCCAAACGTGTAGTTCAGGTGAACTGGGAACGTCTGGAGGAGGCCCAAGTTCAGGAGGCCTTCAACTCACACCTCCGGCGGAGCTTTTCGGGCATTCCTGTGTAGGTTGGGGACATTGAACCAGAGTGGTCGGTGTTCAAAGCCTCTATTGCGGAAGCTGCGGCGGGGAGCTGTGGTCTCAAGGTCCTAGGTAACTCAAGGGGCGGTAACCCTCGAACCTCCTGGTGGACACCGGTGGTCAGGGAAGCCGTCCGACTGAAGAAAGAGGCCTTCAGGGATTTGTTATCCCGGGGGACTCCTGAGGCAGTGGCAAGGTACCTGTGGAGGAAACTTCTGGTGTAGCAGTGCAATTAGGAGTCACCGACTCAGGAAGGAGACACGGTAGAGCAGGAGCTTTTGATGTCAAACACTGATGATTTATTTGGAGTTTCGGCCGGAGGATTCACATCACAAGTCACAGCAGTCACGGTGAGACTGCACGGGAGAGTTGCCACGTCAATTCTGAAGCGCCTCTCTCTCGTTAGCCCATTTAACTGGTTTCACAGAGAGTGATCAACATATTTTGATAAGATAGTTTAGACAGTTGGGCACACTGAGTCCACTTGCATCCGTCACTTATGGCCTCGAAGATTTCATACGTTGGAGTCCACAAACAACAAAGAAGGAAGTGTCCCAGTGAACCCACAACAACAGACCATCTGTGACCTAGTGTTGACCGGTCGCAGAATGGGAACAATAACTTTATGGCTGAAGCAGCCTATGTCCTTAAAGGAGATAAACAGACGTCAGGGTTGGTCATGTACGTCATATCTAGGAGTCTAGGACAATTATTTCCATAACAGTACCGACAGGCCCGAAGGGCAGCAGCCTCATCCGTGGCCGAGGCAAAGCAGCGGGTGTGGGAGAAGTTCGGAGAAGACATGGAGAAAGACTTTCGGGCGGCACCAAAGTTGTTCTGGAAAACTGTCAGACACCTCAGGAGGGGGAAGCAGGGAACCTTCCAAGCTGTGTACAGTAAGGATGGGACGTTGTTGACCTCAACTGATGGAGTGTTAGGGCGTTGGAAGGAACACTTTGAGTAACTCCTGAACCCGACATCTCTGCCCTCTATGTTAGAGGCAGAGCTGGAGTATGACTGGGGATCAACACCAATGTCCCGGGGGGAGGTCACTGAGGTCGTCAAACAACTCCAAAGTGGCTGGGTGGATGAGATCCGCCAAGAAATGCTGAAGGCTCTGGGTGTTGAGGGACTGTCATGGTTGACACATCTCATCAACATTGCGTGGAAGTCGGAAACAGTATCAAAGGAGTGGCAGACCGGGGTGGTGGTTTCCCTTTTTAAAAAGGGGGATCAGAGGGTGTGTGCCAATTACAGAGGCATCACACTACTCAGCCTCCTCGGGAAAGTTTACTCTAAGGTACTCGAAAGGAGGGTCAGGCCGATTGTTGAACCTCAGATTGAGGAGGAACAATGCAGATTCCGTCCTGGTCGTGGAACGACAGATCAGCTTTTTACTCTCGCAAGGATCCTGGAGGGGGCCTTGGAGTACGCTTATCCGGTCTACATGTGTTTTGTAGACTTGGAGAAGGCGCATGACCGAGTTCCCAGGGAGTTACTGTGGGAGGTGCTGCGGGAGCATGGGGTGAGGGGGTCTCTACTCAGGGCCATCCAATCTCTGTACTCCCAAAGCGAGAGCTGTTTCCGGGTCCTCTGCAGTAAGTCGGACCCATTTCCGGTAAGGGTTGGCCTCTGCCAGGGCTGCGCTTTGTCACCAATCCTGTTTGTAATATACATGGATCGGATTTCGAGGCCTAGTCATGGGGGAGGGGGTCTGCAGTTCGGTGGACTAAGGATTGCACCACTGCTTTTTGCAGATGATGTGGTTCTGATGGCTTCATCGGTCTGCGACCTTCAGCACTCACTGGATCGGTTCGCTACCGAGTGTGAAGCGGCTGGGATGAGGATCAGCACCTCCAAATCTGAGGTCATGGTTCTCAGCAGGAAACCGATGGACTGTCCACTCCAAGTAGGGAATGAGTCCTTACCCCAAGTGAAGGAGTTCAAGTATCTCGGGGTCTTGTTCTCGAGTGAGGGAACAATGGAGCGTGAGATGGGCCGGAGAATCGGAGCAGCGGGAGCGGTACTGCAGTCGCTTTACCGCACCGTTGTGACGAAAAGGGAGCTGAGCCAGAAGGCAAAGCTCTCTGTCTACCGGGCCATTTTCGTTCCTACCCTCACCTATGGTCATGAAGGATGGGTCATGACCGAAAGAACGAGATTGCGGATACAAGCGGCCGAGATGGGTTTTCTCCGCAGGGTGGCTGGTGTCTCCCTTAGGGATAAGGTGAGAAGTTCGGTCATCCGGGAGGGACTCGGAGTTGAGCCGCTCCTCCTTCGCGTTGAAAGGAGCCAGTTGAGGTGGTTCGGGCACCTAGTTAGGATGCCACCTGGGCGCCTCCCTAGGGAAGTGTTCCAGGCATGTCCAGCTGGGAAGAGACCAATGGATAGACCTAGGACCAGGTGGAGGGATTATATCTCTTCGCTGGCCTGAGAGCGCCTTGGGATCCCCCAGGCAGAGCTGGTTGATGTTGCCAGGGAAAGTTTGGGTCTCTCTGCTGGAACTGCTACCCCCGCGACCCGACCACGGATAAGCGGGAGAAGACGGATGGATGGATGGACGGACGGACGGACGTTCGTTCATGATGGCTCACTTCAGTGATAGTGATGACATCGTTGCAAAATTATTAACCGAGTCATTTTCAAGATTGAGTTACAATGATAAACTGGAGTGGCAAAGGATCAGCTGAATGACCCGCCATCAAGTGCTTCATCCAAAAGGACAGGAGGATGGACTTTGTGTTTAAGTGAATTGATCATCAAAGGTAGGCCTAAGTCATTTTCAATGTGGGCCGCCGTGTGACTTAATTCATTTGTAATTGTTACTTGTCTGTGGGTGCCCTGTATAAATGGTGTTGTTTTGTGGGCCTAGGTATAAAAGTCACGGCTCGCCACTGGTTTTAGCTGAATACACGTTTAGTAACCCTAACTGATGCAGTTAGTCACTTCTTTAATGTTTGTTCTTTCTGATGTAAAGTCAAGGTTGTAACTACAGTAAAGTCGTGGGGCGCTGAACTGTTCCTTTGAATCTTTTGAATTTTGATCTATGATCGTGATTACTTGTCTTTCAAATTTGAAGGAGGGTGAGCAAGCATCTTGAGGAACATTCATCATTAACTCCTCCAAAAAATATAGTTTATTTAATAACACTGAATATGTGAATCATAACAGTGATTGACAGCTGATAGGAATAATATGATTGTTAATGTTATCATATTAATTCAGACAAACATCGATGAGACAGTTAATTAATGTACTTATTGCAGCAGTCTGCATATATGTGGTACCCCTGCTGGTCTAAGAGTGAAACAAACTCATTCAGTTATTGTTCATTTAAAATTCATTAATTTATGTCTGCCACCTTATATATTTATATTTAAGGATTCATGTAGTGCCACAATGTCACCTAATTGTCACCTTATTGAGTTAAAATATCAATATTGTGGATTTCCATGTTAACATTGATTGATATGACTGCGATTAAATCAGCATATACTTCTACCAGGGGACGCCACCCCTCAAAATCTCCTGCCACCGCATGAATATGTTTCTGATAATTTGAGCTGCAGAGTTTTGGATGAGCTGAAGTCTGTCAGTAGTTTTTTCTGGAGGTCACTGAAAAGTGCATTACATTACTTGTGACCTCCGGTTTGATCCTAGGAGTAAATCTCCCCAGATTATTAACCAGAATGTCTGTTGTTGCTTATACTAATTGTTTAATACATTTTTGAGTGTAAATATCTTTCACAGTTCTAGCTTTTCAAATGTGAAGATTTTTTGGGATTTAGAGTTTTAATTTTTATATATCATACTTAAAACGTTAACTTAAGTACCATTCTAAATGCTGTATTTTCCTTGCAATGGAGTAATTTACATTGCAGTATTAGTACTTGTACCTAAGTAAAGGAGCTGAATATTTCTTCCACCGCTGCAAAACATTAATATTAATACAAAATGTTAGAAATATACAAGATTTTTTTTGAAATAGTAGGAATGAGAATTGGAATGCTTACCCTGATTCCCGGTGAGAATAGAGGTTTTGTCCCAACAAAATAACTTGAAGTTACTTGATCTCAGAACTTCAAGAAGTGATAAAAACCCTTAAAGCTGAGCTATTTGTATGATATCTTCCCCCAAAGTCAATCAATAATCATGATCAGCATCCAATCACTGAATACCATGTAGTATACTCCCAGGCACATGAACCCAGTCAACAGATCAAGGTTCCAGTATAGTCATCTAAGGACACACTGATGAAACATTCATATGAGTTCATGTTTGCGCAACCATTGCTTTAATCACAGAGCGATAACTGCACTGATCCAACAGTTTCATTTAACGAGGATTTAGTTTATCACATTGACATATATATTATATATATATTGTCTCATAGCTACAAATGCAAGAGAAATATATGTTTATATGATGCCGTGTGTAGAGGTGGGAAAAGTACTCAGATCTTGTACTTGAGTAAAAGCAGAAGTACTCAGATCTTGTACTTGAGTAAAAGTAGAAGTACTCAGATCTTGCACTTGAGTAAAAATAGAAGTACCAGAGTGTAGGAAAACTCTGTTACAGTAAAAGTCCTGCATTCAAAATGTAACTCAAGTGAAAGTAGGAAAGTATTCTCATCAAAATATAGTGAAAGACAGTAAAAGTAGTCGTTGTGCAGATTGGTCCATTTCAGAATAATATATATGATATGTTTTATAATGATTGATCATGTAAGTTGGTAAAGGTGCAGTTTGAATGACTTTGTATACTGCAGGGTAGCTTGTGGATTTACTCCAGGTGGAAATAAAGTCTGATTTAACACTTGATTATATTAAACTTCATTAATCCACATGTTTCTGTAGTTGTAGTTTTCAAAAGTTGTTAAGATGTTTCTTTAGAGGCCAGCAGTGTTTTAAGAGTCTTTGGACAATTCTATTCCCATGTTTGGAAGCTTTGAAATACAGTTGTTAATGCATATCATTCAGCTTTCAGCAGGCAAACTTTCATTCTTAATCCAGTTATAAAATCACAGAAAGAGTTGAGTTTTTTATGGCAAAACAAGTAGACTGCCTCTAACTGTGCCCTGTCAGAACTCTTTTGTAAATATCAGACATTTTGTGAAATACAACTGTATGGCCGTAACAAGGTTCTCTTTCTTTCTTATTGTATGTTTTGCCAAAGGAAGTCTTGTTATTAATGCTTTCTATAGAAAGCACATAAACGGCTCAGGCATACAGAGGAAACTGGTCTTTGTTTGGGCCTCCAGACATACATTAGTTGTATGAACTTTAATATTGTTTGTGGCCCATCAGTTATCAAGATACCACTCTTACAGACATGATGGGGATTGATCTTCTGGTATAACTTTGGGTAAGAAAGCTTTCAGATGTCTTTTATAATATTTGTCTATTTTGTCTGTTTTTAAATAATTAAAAAACGTGCCTTCAGAACCATTGCTTTCACTGGTCTTAAATGATTGATAGGAAAATAAAAATCAGTTATTTTCTCATGACATAACACAAGCACATTCCCAGAAGTTGTACAAGTCCCGTGTAAAAGCAAAAGTCAAGGCAGACTTTTGTTGCAATCTCCAACAGTAAATCTTGACATCATGCAAACAATGACATTTAAGATGCACATTTTATTTTGGATGCTTTGTGTACACATTACAGCATCTTTGCAAATCCATAACATTGAATGCTAATCCAGCGCAGAGCCAAACACCTCCACCTCACAGAGGGTCAGGTACTCCTCTCTTCCAGGGACACACTTTACACTTTACAGACTACCTATAAGACATGTCAGTCTGTGCTTTTAAATTGGGGTTTGATATTGTTTTTACGTCACGTATGAGAGTTTTCAGTCAGTGGCTTTAAGTAAGGATTCATTGTCCTGTGTCTACTTTTGTTTTATGTCCTATCTCTTTTTTTGTTTGTATTTATTGATGTACAGCACTTTGGTAAACTCTGTTGTTTTTAAATGTGCTATAGAAATGAAGTTTGATTGGATGGTCTGTTCCAAACAAAGCCATTAAATCACTTCGAACTAGAACAGCAAAAATGTTCCCGTTTTCTGGGTTGAGGAGTCTTTCCTCCGGGTTTAAGTTATAATGTATACAGTAGAAACAACATGCAACGATGTCTTGTATTATTCTTGCTAAAAAGAACAGCTCACAATGTTTTTACGAAAGTACATAATAAGCATTCTCATTGCATTATACACAAGGTCTTTGAGCAGTGGCGTGAGGGCCTGAGATATTCTAAAAATTATATTTGAAAACATACAAAGAAAAGTATTTTTTAAATATTTTTGTTGTTATATGTTTCAATAGTTTTACCAAAATAACTTGATTGTATTTAAAATAACATTTATAAAGAAAATCATGCTTCCTTTTGTAAGGTCACTTAGCTCAGAAAATAAAGTATTATATTGTGATCCAACATCTCCCAGGCTGTTGGGCTTTAAGACAAAACATACCTTGAAAATGATGATGTATTAATCCTAGAAAACAAAATAAGAGAATGAGATGAAGTGAAGATGTCAGGAAGGAGATTGGAGATGTTCAGTAGATAAGATCAGGTGGATATATTATGTATATATCATATGGATATATTATGTATATATGGATGTTCATATTGAGGTAAATACATCTGCCTCGTGGCTCTGATAAATCCAACCTGTGCTTTGTTTGCAGGTGTCAACGCACAACCCTCCTCCACCCCTTCGCCTCAGTCTCCTAATACAGGGCCAAGCTAAAACCTTCTCCCTTCAGAACCGGACCGAACTACTTATCACCACCACCAGTGTCTAGACCCCGGGGGGTTCATCGGAGCGGTTTTCCCCTCCCGAATGATCATCCTGCAAACCGGGGCCTAATCGCCAAACATCAGTTCATTCATTTGTTGTAATCTGTCAATCACCATTCTCTCATATCTCATATCATGTGTCCCGGTAATACACATGTATTTCATACATCACGTCTCTCCTGATTGAACTACTTTTACTCAAGTACAAGATCTGAGTACTTCTACTTTTACTCAAGTACAAGATCTGAGTACTTTTCCCACCTCTGCACACGGCATCATATAAACATATATTTATCTTGCATTTGTAGCTATGAGACAATATATATATAATATATATGTCAATGTGATAAACTAAATCCTCGTTAAATGAAACTGTTGGATCAGTGCAGTTATCGCTCTGTGATTAAAGCAATGGTTGCGCAAACATGAACTCATATGAACGTTTCATCAGTGTGTCCTTAGATGACTACTGGAACCTTGATCTGTTGACTGGGTTCATGTGCCTGGGAGTATACTACATGGTATTCAGTGATTGGATGCTGATCATGATTATTGATTGACTTTGGGGGAAGATATCAAACACATAGTTGGATCAGTGCAGTTATCGCTCTGTGATTAAAGCAATGGTTGCGCAAACATGAACTCATATGAACGTTTCATCAGTGTGTCCTTAGATGACTACTGGAACCTTGATCTGTTGACTGGGTTCATGTGCCTGGGAGTATACTACATGGTATTCAGTGATTGGATGCTGATCATGATTATTGATTGACTTTGGGGGAAGATATCAAACACATAGTTCAGCTTTAAGGGTTTTTATCTACAGACATTTCTTGAAGTTCTGAGATCAATTAACTTCAAGTTATTTTGACTGTTGACTGGGTTCATGTGCCTGGGAGTATACTACATGGTATTCAGTGATTGGATGCTGATCATGATTATTGATTGACTTTGGGGGAAGATATCAAACACATAGTTGGATCAGTGCAGTTATCGCTCTGTGATTAAAGCAATGGTTGCGCAAACATGAACTCATATGAACGTTTCATCAGTGTGTCCTTAGATGACTACTGGAACCTTGATCTGTTGACTGGGTTCATGTGCCTGGGAGTATACTACATGGTATTCAGTGATTGGATGCTGATCATGATTATTGATTGACTTTGGGGGAAGATATCAAACACATAGTTCAGCTTTAAGGGTTTTTATCTACAGACATTTCTTGAAGTTCTGAGATCAATTAACTTCAAGTTATTTTGTTGGGACAAAACCACCTCACTATCACTGGTCCTTTGCCAGATTGTCTTGTCGTTTCCGCCAAGCTCTTCAGTGAGTGTTGTGGATCTATTCTTGAGGCAAACCTCTCCTGTGACAAAATGGCATCCAATGTAATAAAAAAAGTCAATCAAAGAACTAGATTCCTATACCGGATCTCCTCTCTGGTAAACAAAAACACCCTGAAAACTCTGGCAGGAGCACTCATTTAAGGGTACCATGACTATGCTTGCACGTCATGGTACCATAGCACCTCCAAGGCGCTAAAAATAAAACTTCAAACTTCGCAAAATAAACTTTTTTTTTTTTTATTTAACCTTTATTTAACCAGATAAAAGCATTGAGATAGAATCTCATTTTCAATGCTGACCTGGCCAAGAAGGCAGCAACGTTACACATAACACAAACATATAAAATACAGAGAACATAACTAAGAAAACAAAAGACAAAAAAGCAGTCACTACATTGTGCACATTAGGACAGTAAGAAAGGTACTACTTATTACTGCAAGAGCAGCTGGTAGTAAGGACTTCAGACAACTTCAATTTAAAACAGGCTATAGAGACAAGTGCCCTCAGTTTGAGGCGTGATTGAAGGTCATTCCAAGACCAAGGACCATAATAAAAAAGACTCCTTTTCCCAGCCTCAGTCCGCACAGCAGGAACCTGGAACCGTATCCAGGCACTGGATCTGAGGTTGTAAGAGTCACAAACTGGAGCAAATCTGGCACATATGTAGAGTGGAAGCTTACCTAAAATGGCTTTATACATTAATAAAAACCAATGCCGCATCCTACGCACAGTAAGTGAGGACCATCCAGTTAGGCTATACAGTTTGCAATGATGAGTCCTATAGGGTGCATTTGATATATAACGCAGTGCAGCATGGTAGAGTGGGTCAAGTTTGGCCAACACAGTGGGACAGGCAAATCTATAAATGGTATCACCGTAGTCCAGCTGGGACAGGAATAAGCCAGAGACCAACCTTTTACGGGATGAAGTTGAAAAACAACATTTAAGTCTGTAAAGGAAGCCAAGAGTGAATTTCAATTTCTTAGTTAGAACTTCAATATGGTATTTGAAGTTCAGATTACTGTCCAACCAGAAGCCCAGATATTTGTAGGTATCAACAAACTCAACAGAGACACCATCAAGGGTGTCAATGGAGAGGCAAGAGGACGCTGACTTGGGAGCAAAAAGCATTGCTTTAGTTTTCTTACTGTTCAAAAGCAGTTTGGAATCAATAAGTGCATGCTGCAGCGTGATAAAATCAGATTTTAAATTGGAAACGGCCATATCCAGAGAAGGAGCATATGAGTACACAATAGTGTCATCAGCATACATATGATAGGTAGAGAATTGCATCTGATTACAAATATTTTTATATATAATAAAAAGAGCAAAGGCCCCAAAATAGAGCCCTGTGGAACTCCCTTCTTCAAGGTGACAGGGTCAGAGACAGTGCTACCCAACCTGACGCATTGAGTACGGTCGGTTAGATAACTCTGAAACCAGCAAATGGCATTATGACCGAAACGAGACATCAACATAACATTAGACATAATGTGGTGATCTACAGTATCAAATGCTTTGGCTAGGTCAACAAACAATGCAACACATACAGATTTGTTATCCAAGGCAGCCTTAATATCGTCTAAGACTTTCAGACTGGCAGTCACAGTACTGTGCTTTGATCTGAATCCAGATTGCATAGGGTTAAGGATATTGTGTGAATTTAAAAAAAGTTTTAGCTGAGTAGAAACTAGGGACTCAAGAATCTTTGATAACACAGAAAGATTTGAGATAGGACGATAGTTATTTAACTCCGTGGGATCACCAGCTTTCAAGAGGGGCGATACCAGAGCTTGCTTCCACACAGCTGGCAGTGTGTGAGTGGACAGGGAGAGATTAAAAATATCAGTTACTGGTTGTGCAATAATCTGAGCTGCAATTTTTAAAAAGAACGGGTCGAGGCCGTCAGGCCCGGCAGACTTTTTAGGATCAATTGATTGCAAACCCTGTAAGACTTCAGAGACCAAGAAAGAAGCTAAATCAAAAACAGGGGAGTTCATCTCTAGACTAGGGCTGTGAGTACGACCATTTAGAGATTCATGACTTTGCTCATCAAAAATGTGACCAGCCTTTTTGAAGTGAGCATTGAAAGCATTAGCCATACCATCTGAATCTGAAATAAAAGAATCACTGACTTTCAGTTTTTTTGGGAAACTAGAAACCTTCTTGTTCTGAAGTGATTTAATTGTTTTCCAGAACTTAGAATGGTCATTAAAACAATCAGTGGTTAAGCTCAGATAGTAATCAGCTTTAGCTTTTTTAATAAGGGCTGAACATTTATTTCTGAGGACACGAAAAAGAAGCCAGTCATCACTAGTGTTAGACTTTCTAGCTAAGGACCATTGCTTATTTCGATCATGGATTAGATCAGATAGTTCTCTGGTAAACCATGGAGTGTTCCTATTCTTAACTCTGAATTTTCTAAGAGGGGCATGTCTATTAATAATCGATAAAAAGTGATCAATAAGAAATTGGACTGCAACATCGACAGATGGAATTAATGCTATGAAGTGCCATTTAACCTCCGCCAGATCGTGTAGGAAAGCCTGCTCAGAGAAGTGTTTGAAGCAGCGCCTGAGCACAATAAGGCCCTTGGCTTTGGGCAACTTAGTGCTCCTAACGCAAGCAATAGTGCAATGGTCGCTGATATCATTAGGAAAAACACCAACAGACACATACTTATGAGCTGCATTTGTTAGAATGACATCTATAAGGGTATCGTTATTGGATTTGGCAGGGTTTATTCTAGTGGGACTATCAATAAGCTGAGTTAAGTTCAAAGAATCACAAACCTGCTTAAACTGTGAAGATTTATCACTCAACCAGTCCCAATTTAAATCACCCAATAATATGATTTCAGAAGCAAACGTAGACAACAATTCAGTAAGGCTAGTAGTTGCATCCATGATGGCCGATGGAGGCCTATAACAGCCAATAACAGTGAGAGGACTGTTATTGGCTGGTCAGACTACTGCTTGACCTTTCATCTAGAACCCACCTCACGTCTGCCCACTTTGACAACCTAGGATGGCTTAGAGTAGACGACAGTGTACAGCTACTTGCAATGGGCCTGGTCTACAAGATCCACTACACCTCTATGGTACCCAAGTACATGTCAAAATTCTTCCCAAAGGTCAAGGAATACCATGATCATAACACCAGAGGGAGCTCCACAAATCATGTGAAACCCAGATTTGGCACAAAAAAGGGGGAATACACGTTTCGCAATTATGCCACATCAAGGTGGAACGCTCTTCCCACAACTGTAAAGGAAAGTAAAACTATACTTACCTTCAAAACCTCTCTTAAAGAGCACCTTCGGGGGAGAGCATTGCAAAACTGGCCCCGGTAATGGTACAAATCTCAACCTGTCGTACAAAGGACAGCTTCCCCCCCCCATCTATGTATATACTCGCATTTTAGACTCTGTTACTAACTGTATATCTGTAGACTTGGTTGGTCTTAAATGTCCGGTTAGGATGTATTAGAACGAAATCTAAAATGAAAATTGTAAATAAGAAATCTGTATGTAAAAAACCACCTGTATGTAAATTGTAAATAAGCCATTTGTCTGTGAAATATGTCTTATATGTCTTAAATGATATGATGAATTGGAAATGGGGAACCCTGATGTAAACAAGACGAAAGTCTTTCTCTAGTCTGCATCCCCTTAACAATTGTATGTTTTGAGCTGTACTGTGCTGTACCCAATATACAAGCTGTTAATAAACTTTTCAATCAATCAACCAATGTGCCCTAGCCTAGATGTTTGTCCTGCTCGGTTTTTGATCCTTGCCTGCCTGTTTACGGATCTCGAGTTCCTGCCTGCTCCCTGTCTGGTTTTGGATGCCTGTCTGACGGATTTCCTGGTTTTGACCCTGCCTGTCCCCGACCTGAATAAACTGAACATTGCTAAACACTGGTTGTATCTGTGTCGTGCTATTGGGTTCTGATCTGTACCTGTGATCGTGACATTAGTCCAGTTTTAGCCACTCTTTACTGGCTTCCTGTTTACTTTAGGAATGATTTGAAGGTCCCCCTCCTGACATATAACATTACATTACATTACATTGCATTTAGCTGACGCTTTTATCCAAAGCGACTTACAATAAGTGCGTTCGACCAACAAAATAGAAACTTGATGAAAAACAGAATCATATAAGTACATCAGGTTTCATAGAGCAAAAACATTTCAAGTGCTACTCAACTGGCTTTAGATAAGCCAGTCCTTTATTAGTATATAAGTGCTTTGTTAATAGTTCTATTGCTCGAAGTGGAGTCGAAAGAGATGAGTTTTCAATCTGCGCCGGAAGGTGTGTAAGCGATCTGCTGTCCTGATGTCAATGGGGAGCTCATTCCACCATTTTGGAGCCAGGATAGCAAACCCACGTGTTTTTTCTGTTGGGAACTTGGGTCTCCTTCGCAGCGAGGGTGCAGCGAGTCGTTTGGCTGATGCAGAGCGGAGTGCACGTGCTGGGGTGTACAGTTTAACCATGTCCTGGATGTAGGTAGGGCATGTATGCAAGTACCATTGTCTTGAAGTGGATTCTAGCAGTTACCGGAAGCCAGTGGAGGGAGCGGAGGAGCGGCGTGGTGTGGGAGAATTTAGGAAGGTTGAAGACCAGACGAGCCACTGCATTCTGGATGAGCTGCAGGGGTCGGATATAAGGCCCTTAATGGGCAAGGACCTAGCTATATTGCTAACTTCCTTGTCAGCCACAAGCCGTCAAGAACACTGCGTTCCTCTGCTGCTGGTTTGTTAGTGGTTCCCAGAAACAGCTGCAAAAAGACGTTTGACGCAGCTTTCGTTAATTATGTCCCCAAGCTATGGAACAAAATACCTGAGACATCAGGGATGCCTGCTAAGTGGAAGTCTTTGGAAAAAAACCTCAAAACATATTTGTACAATTTAGCCTTTTATGAAGCAAACTCCTGCTCTCTGCTGCACTTTCTCAACGCACCCTGATGCATTTTGACCTCTCACCTGATTGTATGTTGCACTATCCTCCTTTTAAAGGGGACCTATCATGTAAAATACACTTTTTTATGTCTTTTATACATAAATATGTGTCCCCGGTGTGTCAGGGATGTTTTGTATCTTACAGACAGGTTACGAAAAATCATGTAATCTCAGAGAAGGAATATCCAATCAAAGTCAAGGATGTAACCAAGCTCTTCCACATTGTTGATTCTTTAAAGTAATATTATTCGTTCTTCTTCGTGAAAGGTCTTCATAATAAAGTATAAATTCAAATTGCAGCTTTAATTTAATTAACAGTGGCATTAAATATGTTCAACTTTAAACTTTACTTCCCATTGGTCAAAGACATAAGGGGCGGGATCATGGTGTTAATGTTGAAATTGAACTATTTCAATACACTTAGATCCATTGCTTTCACTGCTCTTAAATGATGGATAGGAACAAAAAAAATCAGTTATTCTCTTATGACATAAGACAAGCACATTCCCAAAAGTTGTACAAGTCCCGTGTAAAAGCAAAAGTCAAGGCAGACTTTTGTTGCAATCTCCAACAGTAAATCTTGACGTCATGCAAACAATGACATTTATGATGCACATTTTATTTTGGATGCTTTGTGTACACATTACAGAATCTTTGCAAATCCATTACATTGAATGCTAATCCAGTGCAGAGCCAAACACCTCCACCTCACAGAGGGTCAGGTACTCCTCTCTTCCAGGGACACCTATGTAAACATAGCGGCCGTCCATCCCGTTGGGAACCTGGAACTCAACAGTATGACCTCCCGGGATGCTGGTGATTACAGCAAACCTGTAGAAGAAGCAGAAATCACTACGTTAACCTCAGGAAGGGTTTATTGAAGTAACAGGCTTTTCATTTTAAGTTCAACATGCACTCAAAGCGTCATTAGGTTTCTACGCTTTACTTGGTTAGAATGTTGGTTGCAGATCTTTTAATTAGGGCTTGATAATGAACAATAATTACAATTCAGTAATGTTTAAATAAATGTTTTCAAATCATGTCACAGAATCACAATTGACAACCCTCGATCAGGCCTTTAATTTGGCGACACTGGTATTTGTCCATTTCTGTGATCAGATCAGAACACATTGGAGGAATCATTCATACATGAAAGGTATTCCGCTCCAATCCTATTTCTTGGCAATGTAAGGAGTTTTAATCCAAAATGTATCACCAGGTAAACTTGAGAGAAAAACTGAATAATTGTTCCTCAAACGTGTTCCAACAAAATACCAATTTAGTGACTTTTTAATATTAGTATTGTAATAGGACAGGCTTTAAGTTACCTGGGATTGTCAGCTCCATTGTTTCCAAGAGAATCTCCAATGCGGATCTCGGCTCCATCGAGTCGTTCGTGGAATTCATCTCGGTTGGTTTATCTTAACAGAAAACACTTTGTGTGTTTTGGGCAGAGCCAGCCTCCACCAGGGGTTCCATTCATTGTTTGTGACACTGCAGGAACCCTCAGCCAGGGACGACGTGGGGTACCGATTCCCATCAATGGCCTTATATGCATCGCGACTCCCAAACACTGATGACTGTGCGGCTTTTCCTTGAATGGCCAGGTTCTCTTCTGCAACAAAACAATAAAACAAAGATTTAGGTTAAATCAATAACATGTATGACTCCTGATGCAGATTGTTTTTTATTATTCTGTTTCACCATGACTCTCAAAAGATTTGATTTAATTTGCCATCAGGATGAAGGACATACAAGGGATAACCCCACCATATATAAACAAATAACTACCATAAAGTTATTTGTTATTGGAAAAGAGGAATTAAAGTATGATTATACTGTAGTCTATAATATATTGAGTCTATAGTTAAAGTTATATATAACTACAACTGCACTAAGTTTAACTAAATGTGTCATTCAGTTTTGGCAAATTAAACTTTAAATAAAATAAGACTTGTTTTAGTAATCATAAGTGACATGAGAGGCTGGTACATCCTTTATCTTTTTCCTATCAATGGGACCATATTTTACCACTTGAACATTATGCTGGAATGAAGAAGACTTGAAACAAACAATTGAGATCATAAACTAATAGTTACACTCTTTCCAGCAGTAATACATCAAGTGAGTTGCAGGACAAATGTTCATAGACTTCTACAAAATCAGACTTTTAGAAAGAATGCAGGTTCAAGGCACTTCTTCATTGAGTTAACTTTTCAGCCACTTGGCTGATATGACCTCCACTTTGAAAAAAAGGTTGATGATATTCGCTCCTCTTTTTCTGACTCACCTTTACTCACCGCTGGGTCACCAGACCCTCCTTCCACCCACACACTAACCTCCTTTTCCCCTCTCTCTCCAAGTGAGGTTCTTACCCTCATTACCTCTGCCCGCCCTACCACCTGTCCTCTGGACCCTATCCCTTCAAACCTCCTTCAGACTATCGCTGATATTCTACCGTTTCTCACCCATTTCATCAACACTTCTCTAACTTCTGGTCACTTTCCAAACAGTCTCAAGGAGGCAAGAGTAAACCCTCTCCTAAAGAAACCCACTCTCAACCCGTCTGATGTTATAAACTACGGGCCTGTCTCTCTCCTCCCGTTCCTGTCTAAAACACTTGAACGTGCTGTCTTTAAACAACTCTCCTGTTATCTCCATCAGAACAAACTTCTGGATCCGCACCAGTCAGGTTTCAAGGCAGGTCACTCCACAGAAACTGCTCTTATTGCTGTCACTGAGGAACTGCACACTGCCAAAGCAGCCTCCCTCTCCTCTGTCATCATCCTGTTGGACCTGTCTGCTGCATTCGACACGGTGAATCATCAGATCCTCCTTCGCAATCTCCAAGAACTTGGAGTTTCAGGCTCTGCACTTTCCCTCCTCACCCCATACCTCAAAGACCGTACCTACAGGGTAACTTGGAGAGTTAACTACAGGGGTCCCTCAGGGCTCTGTTCTTGGTCCCCTCCTCTTCTCCCTGTACACAAACTCGCTCGGATCAGTCCTTAGCCCGCATGGTTTTTCATAAAACTGCTACGCTGACGACACCCAATTAATTCTGTCCTTTCCCCGCTCAGAGACCCAAGTCGTAGCACGCATCTCTGCTTGTCTAGCTGACATCTCTCAGTGGATGTTTGCTCATCACCTCAAGCTCAACCTTGACAAGACTGAACTGCTTTTTCTTCCGGGAAAAGATTGTCCCACTCTTGATCTGATGATCAACATCGGCACCTCTGTTGTTTCCCCGACTCAGACTGCAAGGAATCTGGGTGTGACCCTAGATAACAACCTGTCCTTCACTGCAAACATCGCTGCTACAACCCATTGCTGCAGATACACGTTTTAAAACATCAAGAAGATACGTCCCCAGCTGACCCAGAAAGCCACGCAGTTTCTGGTCCAGGCTCTCGTCACCTCACGCCTAGACTACTGCAACTCCCTCCTGGCTGGTCTACCTGCATGTGCCATCCGACCTCTGCAGCTCATCCAGAATGCAGTGGCTCGTCTGGTCTTCAACCTTCCTAAATTTTCCCACACCACGCCACTCCTCCGCTCCCTCCACTGGCTTCTGGTAACTGCTAGAAGACAATGGTACTTGCGTACCATGCTGCGAATGGATCTGGCCCTTCCTACATCCAGGACATGGTTAAACCGTACACCCCAGCGCTTGCACTACGCTCTGCATCAGCCAAACGACTCTCTGCACCCTCGCTGCGAGGGGGACCCAAGTTCCCATCAGCAAAAACACATGGGTTTGCTATCCTGGCTCCAAAATGGTGGAATGAGCTCCCCATTGACATCAGGACAGCAGAAAGCTTACACACCTTCCGGCGCAGACTGAAAACTCATCTCTTTCGACTCCACTTCGAGCGATAGAATTACTAACAAAGAACTGCTAACAGAGCACTTATATACTAATAAAGGACTGGCTTATCTATAGCCAGTTGAGTAGCACTTGCAATGTTTGGCTATATGAAACCTGATGTACTTATATGATTCTGTTTTCTTCAAGGTTGTGTCTTCCTGGTCGATTGTACTGATTGTAAGTCGCTTTGGATAAAAGCGTCAGCTAAATGCAATGCAATGTAATGTAATGACAGTCCCTTGTTTAGATGGAAATCACACATTATTTATGTAAGATCCCAAACCCTCACCAGTTGGGGCATGGTACCCATAGACTTCTACCTCACAGAGGGTAAGGACCTTTCCATCACCCGGTATATGCACAGTCACATAGCGTCCCTCCACATGATGATTGAAAGTCAGAGTGTACAATGCCTCTACTGTAGAATTTGTACCAACCCTAAAAGAAAGAGAACACAAGTGAGAAAGAAAGAAGAACATGAATGACATGTTATACCCCTAAGGCTTCAACAGGTAGATAAGGTAACTGGTAATTTCATCATAGACTTCTATACAATCTGACTACTTTTTGCAATCAGGGGGGCACCCACTGCGAGATATTAAAGATGATGCAAGTTTAACGCACTTCAGCATTGCCTATATTTCTGATAAGCAATGCAAATAAGTAAAATGACATGGTTGAAACATTTAGGAATAGTTTATATGATAATCTACTGGCAGAGGTGGGTAGTACATTTACAATTCAGAGGGTACTTGTACTTAACTTGAGTATTTCCATTTAATTCAACTTTCTACTCCTATTCCTCTACATTTAAATACGGAAACAATGTCATTTTATTGCAGCACATTCATTAAACAGCTTTAGCTACTTTTAACTAAATGTATCTCTAACAATTAAACTAGGGGACTAACTCTTTAAGTCACAAAACAGTCAAATCATATAAATAAAATTAAACTTGTAAAATGCTTCTTAATGCATGAATATATCTAGAAATGTCACATACATATATACATTTATTAATTAAGTAAATGTTGCTGATAATACTTTTGTACTTTTACTTAAGAAACATTTTGAATGCAGGACTTTTGCTTGTAATGAAATATTTTGAAACTAGGGTATCTGTACTTGTACTCAAATAAATAATCTTAATACACCTCTGTCTACTGGTGGTGAGCAATTAACAGGGGAGAGGAGAAAATAAACAAAATGCTCAGACAGTTATACAAAACAAATGAATAAAATGTGTGCAGGAAATGTCTTACAGTGGGTTTGATGTACCATTGTTGTCTAAAGAGTTGCCGATGTGGATATGTGCCTCCACATGGTTTGCTGAACAGCAGTCTTCTCTGTTGGAGATGATGACGGAGGTGACGACGTAGGGCTCCAGAAGGTCCACTCTCCACCAGGGGTCGCTTTCTGTATCAGTGTGGCTGCACGATCCAGAATGGATCTTATTGTCACGGTTTCCATCAATAGCGTTGCTGGCAAATCCAAATTCATAACGGTTTGACTGGGTCGCTATTCCGCGCATGGCCACATTTTCTAGAGAGAAGACAGAGGTATATCAGTGTTTCAATAGATAACTTTGAGATGGTCCTGAGTACTCACGACACTCCAAAGAAAACAGCATATGAGAAACATTACAGTCTTAGAAAGACTGTAAGTTGTTGGGAGAGTTAATCGGTCATGGAGTTAATTATTGCTTATTAGCTTGATATATGACCTGTGTTTGAATATTGAATATTATAGACGCGGGCGCTTAATTTCCAAATATAGTGCATTTTTGTCTTTGTCTTTGTGTAATGTGAGTTTGGTTGTACTGTGTGCATTTGCAGTAGTGTTGCTAAATAGTTTATACACTGAACAAAAATATAAACGCAACACTTTTGTTTTTGCTCCCATTTTTCATGAGATGAACTCAAAGATCTAAAACATTTTCTATATACACAAAATAACCATTTCTCTCAAATATTGTTCACAAATCTGAAAAAATCTGTGATAGTGAGCACTTCTCCTTTGCCGAGATAATCCATCCCACCTCACAGGTGTGGCATATCAAGATGCTGATTAGACAGCATGATTATTGCACAGGTGTGCCTTAGGCTGGCTACAATAAAAGGCCACTCTAAAATGTGCATTTTTGCTTTATTGGGGGGGTCTGGGGGGGTCCGAAAACCAGTCAGTATCTGTTGTGAGGGGTAGGGTTAGGGTTAGGGTCAGGGTAATGTTGTGAATCGAGTGGCCTGTGTTCGTCGTTCATAACATACGCCTGCCCATACCATAACCCCACCACAACCAGGGGCCACTCGATTCACCACATTACCCTAATCCTAACCCTAACCCTACCCCTACCCCTCACACCAGATAACGTTACATTGGTTTTCGGACCCCCCCAGACCCCCCCAATAAAGCAAAACTGCATGTTTCAGAGTGGCCTTTTATTGTGGCCAGCCTAAGGCACACCTGTGCAATAATCATGTTGTCTAATCAGCATCTTGATATGCCACACCTGTGAGGTGGGATGGATTATCTCGGCAAAGGAGAAGTGCTCACTATCACAGATGTTTTCAGATTTGTGAACAATATTTGAGAGAAATGGTTATTTTGTGTATATAGAAAATGTTTTAGATCTTTGAGTTCATCTCATGAAAAACGGGATCAAAAACAAAAGTGTTGCGTTTATATTTTTGTTCAGTGTATGTGTTTAGTGTCTATTCGGTCATTTGCACATGTTTACTTACATTGCAATGCCTTGAGCAACAGTATAATCGATACGAATCGGCCTAAAAACTTTCTACGCAATACAAAAATCCTGCAGGAAGTTTTTGCAGAGAAGTACACACATGCATTTCCAAACATTTGGACTACCTATGTTGCAAATGTATTATCTTTTCAATTTACACACGGCATCTATTGCACGTCTGTCCGTCCTGGGAGAGGGATCCCTCCTCTGTTGCTCTCCCTGAGGTTTCTCCCATTTTTCCCTTTAAACTGTGGGTTTTCTTCGGAAGTTTTTCCTTGTACGATGTGAGGGTCTAAGGACAGAGGGTGTCGTATTGTCATACTGATATTTTGTACAAACTGTGAAGTCCACTGAGACAAATGTAAAATTTGTGATATTGGGCTATATAAATAAACATTGATTGATTGATTGAAGTCAGCAAAAAGAGGAAGTGGTGTGCTGATTCAGTCCGAGTACAAAACAACAATTGGAAAAATCAGACTAGTTATTAAGGCTGCAAAACATAAAGTGTATATATTTAATGTGAGCAGATTGCAATCTTCTGATTTAGAATCCAACTGAGTTTATTTATTTTTAAACATCATAATAAAATTGTCCGAAAGCTTTAGTCAATAATTAACTTGCTAATGAATATGTGTTTTTATCTTTATCTTATTAAGCTTTTGCAACAAAGACAGGGATTTTGGAGCAAAAACGTCCTGATAATTCAATTTGTATCTTGACACTCTCGGATCATACTTACGATAAGTGGAGACTGAGCACGTCTGCAGGAGCAGCACCAGAAGGACAACACAGAGTTTCATCTTTCTGGTAGAGCGAGAGGATATCGTTAACAGAATATCATTTAAAAAATGTGCATATTTTACATTTTTCTTACTGTTAGAAAGGCAGGATCAGTGATTGTAACGGTAAAGTTTAATGACTTAGAGTTCAACATTAAGATAAGATCGATCTCTATTTATCCAAAAGGATTTTGTTGCGCTTCAGTTGCAATACAAAGTAGGACAAATGGAAATGAGGATCCTTACACTGCAGAGGGTTCCTATTTACACAATATGTAACATATTTTATAATCCATAATCAGGCTTTGAGACAAAGACAAAATAAAAAGTGTTACCTGGAGACCCGACAGTCTGTTGGTTCAATAGAACAGAAAGAAAAGGTCACGATCTGTCTGTATCGTATTTTGTCTTGTATTTTTCTGTCTTTTGTTTCATGTTTTATTTTGAAAGGTCTATACCTCCGTTCTCGCCTGTTTCTGTCTGCGTTGTGTCTTGTTTAAATCTGTCTGTGGTTCCCTGTCGTTAATCGATAGATTTATGATGGATAGATTTATGATTAGCATACGTTCGTCTAGTGGCCGGGCTTGCCACGGAGCCCGGCCGGGCCCAGCCCGAAAAGGCAACGTGGGCAACACCTCCGCTTCTCCGTCCCGCAGGCCCACCACCTACGGGAAACAGCGATGGGGTCGGGTGCGCTGCCAGAAGGGTGGCATTGAAAGCGGAGGGTCTCGACGGACCAGACCCGGGCGACGGAAGCTGGCTTTGGGGACGTGGAACGTCACCTCTCTGTGGGGGAAGGAGCCGGAGCTTGTGCGGGAGGTGGAGCGTTACCAGTTGGATCTGGTTGGGCTCACCTCTACGCACAGCGTCAGCTCTGGAACCTTACTTCTGTATAGGGGTTGGACTCTATTCTTCTCCGGAGTTGCTCAAGGTGTGAGGCGCCGGGCGGGTGTTGGGATACTCACAAGTCCCCGGTTGGGTGCTTCGTTGTTGGAGTTTACCCCAGTGGACGAGAGGGTCGCCTCCCTACGCCTGCGGGTTATGGGGGGGAAAACTCTGACTGTTGTATGTGCTTATGCACCAAACAGCAGTTCAGAGTATACGGCCTTCTTGGAGACCCTGGAAAGAGTCCTGTATGGGGCTCCTGAAGGGGACTCATTAGTCTTGCTGGGAGACTTCAACGCACATGTGGGCAATGATGGAGACACTTGGAGGGGCGTGATTGGGAGGAACGGACCCCTGATCTGAACCGGAGTGGTGGTTTGTTACTGGACTTCTGTGCTAGTCATGGATTGGCCATAACAAACACCATGTTCGAACATAAGTAAGCTCATAAGTGTACGTGGTACCAGAGCACCCTAGGCAGAAGGTCCATGATCAATTTCGTTATCGTGTCATCGGACTTGAGGCCGTATGTTTTGGACACTCGGGTAAAGAGAGGGGTGGAGTTGTCAACTGATCACCATCTGGTGGTGAGTTGGGTTGAGTGGCGGGGGAAGCCTCTGGATAGACCTGGTTAGCCCAAACGTGTAGTTCAGGTGAACTGGAACGTCTGGAGGAGGCCCAAGTTCAGGAGGCCTTCAACTCACACCTCCGGCGGAGCTTTTCGGGCATTCCTGTGTAGGTTGGGGACATTGAACCAGAGTGGTCGGTGTTCAAAGCCTCTATTGCGGAAGCTGCGGCGGGGAGCTGTGGTCTCAAGGTCCTAGGTAACTCAAGGGGCGGTAACCCTCGAACCTCCTGGTGGACACCGGTGGTCAGGGAAGCCGTCCGACTGAAGAAAGAGGCCTTCAGGGATTTGTTATCCCGGGGGACTCCTGAGGCAGTGGCAAGGTACCTGTGGAGGAAACTTCTGGTGTAGCAGTGCAATTAGGAGTCACCGACTCAGGAAGGAGACACGGTAGAGCAGGAGCTTTTGATGTCAAACACTGATGATTTATTTGGAGTTTCGGCCGGAGGATTCACATCACAAGTCACAGCAGTCACGGTGAGACTGCAACGGGAGAGTTGCCACGTCAATTCTGAAGCGCCTCTCTCTCGTTAGCCCATTTAACTGGTTTCACAGAGAGTGATCAACATATTTTGATAAGATAGTTTAGACAGTTGGGCACACTGAGTCCACTTGCATCCGTCACTTATGGCCTCGAAGATTTCATACGTTGGAGTCCACAAACAACAAAGAAGGAAGTGTCCCAGTGCACCCACAACAACAGACCATCTGTGACCTAGTGTTGACCGGTCACAGAATGGGAACAATAACTTTATGGCTGAAGCAGCCTATGTCCTTAAAGGAGATAAACAGACGTCAGGGTTGGTCATGTACGTCATATCTAGGAGTCTAGGACAATTATTTCCATAACAGTACCGACAGGCCCGAAGGGCAGCAGCCTCATCCGTGGCCGAGGCAAAGCAGCGGGTGTGGGAGAAGTTCGGAGAAGACATGGAGAAAGACTTTCGGGCGGCACCAAAGTTGTTCTGGAAAACTGTCAGACACCTCAGGAGGGGGAAGCAGGGAACCTTCCAAGCTGTGTACAGTAAGGATGGGACGTTGTTGACCTCAACTGATGGAGTGTTAGGGCGTTGGAAGGAACACTTTGAGTAACTCCTGAACCCGACATCTCTGCCCTCTATGTTAGAGGCAGAGCTGGAGTATGACTGGGGATCAACACCAATGTCCCGGGGGGAGGTCACTGAGGTCGTCAAACAACTCCAAAGTGGCTGGGTGGATGAGATCCGCCAAGAAATGCTGAAGGCTCTGGGTGTTGAGGGACTGTCATGGTTGACACATCTCATCAACATTGCGTGGAAGTCGGAAACAGTACCAAAGGAGTGGCAGACCGGGGTGGTGGTTTCCCTTTTTAAAAAGGGGGATCAGAGGGTGTGTGCCAATTACAGAGGCATCACACTACTCAGCCTCCTCGGGAAAGTTTACTCTAAGGTACTCGAAAGGAGGGTCAGGCCGATTGTTGAACCTCAGATTGAGGAGGAACAATGCGGATTCCGTCCTGGTCGTGGAACGACAGATCAGCTTTTACTCTCGCAAGGATCCTGGAGGGGGCCTTGGAGTACGCTTATCCGGTCTACATGTGTTTTGTAGACTTGGAGAAGGCGCATGACCGAGTTCCCAGGGAGTTACTGTGGGAGGTGCTGCGGGAGCATGGGGTGAGGGGGGTCTCTACTCAGGGCCATCCAATCTCTGTACTCCCAAAGCGAGAGCTGTTTCCGGGTCCTCTGCAGTAAGTCGGACCCATTTCCGGTAAGGGTTGGCCTCTGCCAGGGCTGCGCTTTGTCACCAATCCTGTTTGTAATATACATGGATCGGATTTCGAGGCCTAGTCATGGGGGGAGGGGGTCTGCAGTTCGGTGGACTAAGGATTGCACCACTGCTTTTGCAGATGATGTGGTTCTGATGGCTTCATCGGTCTGCGACCTTCAGCACTCACTGGATCGGTTCGCTACCGAGTGTGAAGCGGCTGGGATGAGGATCAGCACCTCCAAATCTGAGGTCATGGTTCTCAGCAGGAAACCGATGGACTGTCCACTCCAAGTAGGGAATGAGTCCTTACCCCAAGTGAAGGAGTTCAAGTATCTCGGGGTCTTGTTCTCGAGTGAGGGAACAATGGAGCGTGAGATGGCCGGAGAATCGGAGCAGCGGGAGCGGTACTGCAGTCGCTTTTACCGCACCGTTGTGACGAAAAGGGAGCTGAGCCAGAAGGCAAAGCTCTCTGTCTACCGGGCCATTTTCGTTCCTACCCTCACCTATGGTCATGAAGGATGGGTCATGACCGAAAGAACGAGATTGCGGATACAAGCGGCCGAGATGGGTTTTTCTCCGCAGGGTGGCTGGTGTCTCCCTTAGGGATAAGGTGAGAAGTTCGGTCATCCGGGAGGGACTCGGAGTTGAGCCGCTCCTCCTTCGCGTTGAAAGGAGCCAGTTGAGGTGGTTCGGGCACCTAGTTAGGATGCCACCTTGGGCGCCTCCCTAGGGAAGTGTTCCAGGCATGTCCAGCTGGGAAGAGACCAATGGATAGACCTAGGACCAGGTGGAGGGATTATATCTCTTCGCTGGCCTGAGAGCGCCTTGGGATCCCCCAGGCAGAGCTGGTTGATGTTGCCAGGGAAAGTTTGGGTCTCTCTGCTGGGAACTGCTACCCCCGCGACCCGACCACGGATAGCGGGAGAAGACGGATGGATGGATGGACGGACGGACGGACGTTCGTTCATGATGGCTCACTTCAGTGATAGTGATGACATCGTTGCAAAATTATTAACCGAGTCATTTTCAAGATTGAGTTACAATGATAAACTGGAGTGGCAAAGGATCAGCTGAATGACCCGCCATCAAGTGCTTCATCCAAAAGGACAGGAGGATGGACTTTGTGTTTAAGTGAATTGATCATCAAAGGTAGGCCTAAGTCATTTTCAATGTGGGCCGCCGTGTGACTTAATTCATTTGTAATTGTTACTTGTCTGTGGGTGCCCTGTATAAATGGTGTTGTTTTGTGGGCCTAGGTATAAAAGTCACGGCTCGCCACTGGTTTTAGCTGAATACACGTTTAGTAACCCTAACTGATGCAGTTAGTCACTTCTTTAATGTTTGTTCTTTCTGATGTAAAGTCAAGGTTGTAACTACAGTAAAGTCGTGGGGCGCTGAACTGTTCCTTTGAATCTTTTGAATTTTGATCTATGATCGTGATTACTTGTCTTTCAAATTTGAAGGAGGGTGAGCAAGCATCTTGAGGAACATTCATCATTAACTCCTCCAAAAAATATAGTTTATTTAATAACACTGAATATGTGAATCATAACAGTGATTGACAGCTGATAGGAATAATATGATTGTTAATGTTATCATATTAATTCAGACAAACATCGATGAGACAGTTAATTAATGTACTTATTGCAGCAGTCTGCATATATGTGGTACCCCTGCTGGTCTAAGAGTGAAACAAACTCATTCAGTTATTGTTCATTTAAAATTCATTAATTTATGTCTGCCACCTTATATATTTATATTTAAGGATTCATGTAGTGCCACAATGTCACCTAATTGTCACCTTATTGAGTTAAAATATCAATATTGTGGATTTCCATGTTAACATTGATTGATATGACTGCGATTAAATCAGCATATACTTCTACCAGGGGACGCCACCCCTCAAAATCTCCTGCCACCGCATGAATATGTTTCTGATAATTTGAGCTGCAGAGTTTTGGATGAGCTGAAGTCTGTCAGTAGTTTTTCTGGAGGTCACTGAAAAGTGCATTACATTACTTGTGACCTCCGGTTTTGATCCTAGGAGTAAATCTCCCCAGATTATTAACCAGAATGTCTGTTGTTGCTTATACTAATTGTTTAATACATTTTTGAGTGTAAATATCTTTCACAGTTCTAGCTTTTCAAATGTGAGATTTTTTGGGATTTAGAGTTTTAATTTTTATATATCATACTTAAAACGTTAACTTAAGTACCATTCTAAATGCTGTATTTTCCTTGCAATGGAGTAATTTACATTGCAGTATTAGTACTTGTACCTAAGTAAAGGAGCTGAATATTTCTTCCACCGCTGCAAAACATTAATATTAATACAAAATGTTAGAAATATACAAGATTTTTTTTGAAATAGTAGGAATGAGAATTGGAATGCTTACCCTGATTCCCGGTGAGAATAGAGGTTTTGTCCCAACAAAATAACTTGAAGTTACTTGATCTCAGAACTTCAAGAAGTGATAAAAACCCTTAAAGCTGAGCTATTTGTATGATATCTTCCCCCAAAGTCAATCAATAATCATGATCAGCATCCAATCACTGAATACCATGTAGTATACTCCCAGGCACATGAACCCAGTCAACAGATCAAGGTTCCAGTATAGTCATCTAAGGACACACTGATGAAACATTCATATGAGTTCATGTTTGCGCAACCATTGCTTTAATCACAGAGCGATAACTGCACTGATCCAACAGTTTCATTTAACGAGGATTTAGTTTATCACATTGACATATATATTATATATATTGTCTCATAGCTACAAATGCAAGAGAAATATATGTTTATATGATGCCGTGTGTAGAGGTGGGAAAAGTACTCAGATCTTGTACTTGAGTAAAAGCAGAAGTACTCAGATCTTGTACTTGAGTAAAAGCAGAAGTACTCAGATCTTGTACTTGAGTAAAAGTAGAAGTACTCAGATCTTGCACTTGAGTAAAAATAGAAGTACCAGAGTGTAGGAAAACTCTGTTACAGTAAAAGTCCTGCATTCAAAATGTAACTCAAGTGAAAGTAGGAAAGTATTCTCATCAAAATATAGTGAAAGACAGTAAAAGTAGTCGTTGTGCAGATTGGTCCATTTCAGAATAATATATATGATATGTTTTATAATGATTGATCATGTAAGTTGGTAAAGGTGCAGTTTGAATGACTTTGTATACTGCAGGGGTAGCTTGTGGATTTACTCCAGGTGGAAATAAAGTCTGATTTAACACTTGATTATATTAAACTTCATTAATCCACATGTTTCTGTAGTTGTAGTTTTCAAAAGTTGTTAAGATGTTTCTTTAGAGGCCAGCAGTGTTTTAAGAGTCTTTGGACAATTCTATTCCCATGTTTGGAAGCTTTGAAATACAGTTGTTAATGCATATCATTCAGCTTTCAGCAGGCAAACTTTCATTCTTAATCCAGTTATAAAATCACAGAAAGAGTTGAGTTTTTTTATGGCAAAACAAGTAGACTGCCTCTAACTGTGCCCTGTCAGAACTCTTTTGTAAATATCAGACATTTTGTGAAATACAACTGTATGGCCGTAACAAGGTTCTCTTTTTTTCT
Organism: Harpagifer antarcticus; assembly: GCA_902827135.1. Lineage (NCBI taxonomy): Eukaryota > Metazoa > Chordata > Actinopteri > Perciformes > Harpagiferidae > Harpagifer > Harpagifer antarcticus. The sequence continues at coordinate 402,235 of CADEHL010001376.1, forward strand.
TATTGTATGTTTTGCCAAAGGAAGTCTTGTTATTAACGGCTCAGGCATACAGAGGAAACTGGTCTTTGTTTGGGCCTCCAGACATACATTAGTTGTTTGAACTTTAATATTGTTTGTGGCCCATCAGTTATCAAGATACCACTCTTACAGACATGATGGGGATTGATCTTCTGGTATAACTTTGGGTAAGAAAGCTTTCAGATGTCTTTTATAATATTTGTCTATTTTGTCTGTTTTTAAATAATTAAAAAACGTGCCTTCAGAACCATTGCTTTCACTGGTCTTAAATGATTGATAGGAAAATAAAAATCAGTTATTTTCTCATGACATAACACAAGCACATTCCCAGAAGTTGTACAAGTCCCGTGTAAAAGCAAAAGTCAAGGCAGACTTTTGTTGCAATCTCCAACAGTAAATCTTGACATCATGCAAACAATGACATTTAAGATGCACATTTTATTTTGGATGCTTTGTGTACACATTACAGCATCTTTGCAAATCCATTACATTGAATGCTAATCCAGCGCAGAGCCAAACACCTCCACCTCACAGAGGGTCAGGTACTCCTCTCTTCCAGGGACACACTTTACACTTTACAGACTACCTATAAGACATGTCAGTCTGTGCTTTTAAATTGGGGTTTGATATTGTTTTTACGTCACGTATGAGAGTTTTCAGTCAGTGGCTTTAAGTAAGGATTTATTGTCCTGTGTCTACTTTTGTTTTATGTCCTATCTCTTTTTTTGTTTGTATTTATTGATGTACAGCACTTTGGTAAACTCTGTTGTTTTTAAATGTGCTATAGAAATGAAGTTGGATTGGATGGTAGACTGGTCTGTTCCAAACAAAGCCATTAAATCACTTCGAACTAGAACAGCAAAAATGTTCCCGTTTCTGGGTTGAGGAGTCTTTCCTCCGGGTTTAAGTTATAATGTATACAGTAGAAACAACATGCAATGATGTCTTGTATTATTCTTGCTAAAAAGAACAGCTCACAATGTTTTTACGAAAGTACATAATAAGCATTCTCATTGCATTATACACAAGGTCTTTGAGCAGTGGCGTGAGGGCCTGAGATATTCTAAAAATTATATTTGAAAACATACAAAGAAAAGTATTTTTTAAATATTTTTGTTGTTATATGTTTCAATAGTTTTACCAAAATAACTTGATTGTATTTAAAATAACATTTATAAAGAAAATCATGCTTCCTTTTGTAAGGTCACTTAGCTCAGAAAATAAAGTATTATATTGTGATCCAACATCTCCCAGGCTGTTGGGCTTTAAGACAAAACATACCTTGAAAATGATGATGTATTAATCCTAGAAAACAAAATAAGAGAATGAGATGAAGTGAAGATGTCAGGAAGGAGATTGGAGATGTTCAGTAGATAAGATCAGGTGGATATATTATGTATATATCATATGGATATATTATGTATATATGGATGTTCATATTGAGGTAAATACATCTGCCTCGTGGCTCTGATAAATCCAACCTGTGCTTTGTTTGCAGGTGTCAACGCACAACCCTCCTCCACCCCTTCGCCTCAGTCTCCTAATACAGGGCCAAGCTAAAACCTTCTCCCTTCAGAACCGGACCGAACTACTTATCACCACCACCAGTGTCTAGACCCCGGGGGGTTCATCGGAGCGGTTTTCCCCTCCCGAATGATCATCCTGCAAACCGGGGCCTAATCGCCAAACATCAGTTCATTCATTTGTTGTAATCTGTCAATCACCATTCTCTCATATCTCATATCATGTGTCCCGGTAATACACATGTATTTCATACATCACGTCTCTCCTGATTGAACTACTTTTACTCAAGTACAAGATCTGAGTACTTCTACTTTTACTCAAGTACAAGATCTGAGTACTTCTGCTTTTACTCAAGTACAAGATCTGAGTACTTTTCCCACCTCTGCACACGGCATCATATAAACATATATTTATCTTGCATTTGTAGCTATGAGACAATATATATATAATATATATGTCAATGTGATAAACTAAATCCTCGTTAAATGAAACTGTTGGATCAGTGCAGTTATCGCTCTGTGATTAAAGCAATGGTTGCGCAAACATGAACTCATATGAACGTTTCATCAGTGTGTCCTTAGATGACTATACTGGAACCTTGATCTGTTGACTGGGTTCATGTGCCTGGGAGTATACTACATGGTATTCAGTGATTGGATGCTGATCATGATTATTGATTGACTTTGGGGGAAGATATCAAACACATAGTTCAGCTTTAAGGGTTTTTATCTACAGACATTTCTTGAAGTTCTGAGATCAATTAACTTCAAGTTATTTTGTTGGGACAAAACCACCTCACTATCACTGGTCCTTTGCCAGATTGTCCTTGTCGTTTCCGCCAAGCTCTTCAGTGAGTGTTGTGGATCTATTCTTGAGGCAAACCTCTCCTGTGACAAAATGGCATCCAATGTAATAAAAAAAGTCAATCAAAGAACTAGATTCCTATACCGGATCTCCTCTCTGGTAAACAAAAACACCCTGAAAACTCTGGCAGGAGCACTCATTTAAGGGTACCATGACTATGCTTGCACGTCATGGTACCATAGCACCTCCAAGGCGCTAAAAATAAAACTTCAAACATCGCAAAATAAACTGGTCAGACTACTGCTTGACCTTTCATCTAGAACCCACCTCACGTCTGCCCACTTTGACAACCTAGGATGGCTTAGAGTAGACGACAGTGTACAGCTACTTGCAATGGGCCTGGTCTACAAGATCCACTACACCTCTATGGTACCCAAGTACATGTCAAAATTCTTCCCAAAGGTCAAGGAATACCATGATCATAACACCAAAGGGAGCTCCACCAATCATGTGAAACCCAGATTTGGCACAAAAAAGGGGGAATACACGTTTCGCAATTATGCCACATCAAGGTGGAACGCTCTTCCCACAACTGTAAAGGAAAGTAAAACTATACTTACCTTCAAAACCTCTCTTAAAGAGCACCTTCGGGGGAGAGCATTGCAAAACTGGCCCCGGTAATGGTACAAATCTCAACCTGTCGTACAAAGGACAGCTTCCCCCCCCCATCTATGTATATACTCGCATTTTAGACTCTGTTACTAACTGTATATCTGTAGACTTGGTTGGTCTTAAATGTCTGGTTAGGATGTATTAGAACGAAATCTAAAATGAAAATTGTAAATAAGAAATCTATATGTAAAAAACCACCTGTATGTAAATTGTAAATAAGCCATTTGTCTGTGAAATATGTCTTATATGTCTTAAATGATATGATGAATTGGAAATGGGGAACCCTGATGTAAACAAGACGAAAGTCTTTCTCTAGTCTGCATCCCCTTAACAATTGTATGTTTTGAGCTGTACTGTGCTTTACCCAATATACAAGCTGTTAATAAACTTTTCAATCAATCAACCAATGTGCCCTAGCCTAGATGTTTGTCCTGCTCGGTTTTTGATCCCTGCCTGCCTGTTTACGGATCTCGAGTTCCTGCCTGCTCCCTGTCTGGTTTTGGATGCCTGTCTGACGGATTTCCTGGTTTTGACCCTGCCTGTCCCCGACCTGAATAAACTGAACATTGCTAAACACTGGTTGTATCTGTGTCGTGCTATTGGGTTCTGATCTGTACCTGTGATCGTGACATTAGTCCAGTTTTAGCCACTCTTTACTGGCTTCCTGTTTACTTTAGGAATGATTTGAAGGTCCCCCCTCCTGACATATAACATTACATTACATTACATTGCATTTAGCTGACGCTTTTATCCAAAGCGACTTACAATAAGTGCGTTCGACCAACAAAATAGAAACTTGATGAAAAACAGAATCATATAAGTACATCAGGTTTCATAGAGCAAAAACATTTCAAGTGCTACTCAACTGGCTTTAGATAAGCCAGTCCTTTATTAGTATATAAGTGCTTTGTTAATAGTTCTATTGCTCGAAGTGGAGTCGAAAGAGATGAGTTTTCAATCTGCGCCGGAAGGTGTGTAAGCGATCTGCTGTCCTGATGTCAATGTGGAGCTCATTCCACCATTTTGGAGCCAGGATAGCAAACCCACGTGTTTTTTTCTGTTGGGAACTTGGGTCCCCTTCGCAGCGAGGGTGCAGCGAGTCGTTTGGCTGATGCAGAGCGGAGTGCACTTGCTGGGGTGTACAGTTTAACCATGTCCTGGATGTAGGTAGGGCATGTATGCAAGTACCATTGTCTTGAAGTGGATTCTAGCAGTTACCGGAAGCCAGTGGAGGGAGCGGAGGAGCGGCGTGGTGTGGGAGAATTTAGGAAGGTTGAAGACCAGACGAGCCACTGCATTCTGGATGAGCTGCAGGGGTCGGATATAAGGCCCTTAATGGGCAGGGACCTAGCTATATTGCTAACTTCCTTGTCAGCCACAAGCCGTCAAGAACACTGCGTTCCTCTGCTGCTGGTTTGTTAGTGGTTCCCAGAAACAGCCGCAAAAAGACGTTTGACGCAGCTTTCGTTAATTATGTCCCCAAGCTATGGAACAAAATACCTGAGACATCAGGGATGCCTGCTCAGTGGAAGTCTTTGGAAAAAAACCTCAAAACATATTTGTACAATTTAGCCTTTTATGAAGCAAACTCCTGCTCTCTGCAGCACTTTCTCAACGCACCCTGATGCATTTTGACCTCTCATCTGATTGTATGTTGCACTATCCTCCTTTTAAAGGGGACCTATCATGCAAAATACACTTTTTTATGTCTTTTATACATAAATATGTGTCCCCGGTGTGTCAGGGATGTTTTGTATCTTACAGACAGGTTACGAAAAATCATGTAATCTCAGAGAAGGAATATCCAATCAAAGTCAAGGATGTAACCAAGCTCTTCCACATTGTTGTTTCTTTAAAGTAATATTATTCGTTCTTCTTCGTGAAAGGTCTTCATAATAAAGTATACATTCAAATTGCAGCTTTAATTTAATTAACAGTGGTATTAAATATGTTCAACTTTAACCTTTACTTCCCATTGGTCAAAGACATAAGGGGCGGGATCATGGTCTTAATGTTGAAATTGAACTATTTCAATACACTTAGATCCATTGCTTTCACTGGTCTTAAATGATGGATAGGAACAAAAAAAATCAGTTATTTTCTTTTACAAGCACATTCCCAAAAGTTGTACAAGTCCCGTGTAAAAGCAAAAGTCAAGGCAGACTTTTGTTGCAATCTCCAACAGTAACTCTTGACGTCATGCAAACAATGACATTTAAGATGCACATTTGATTTTGGATGCTTTGTGTACACATTACAGAATCTTTGCAAATCCATTACATTGAATGGTAATCCAGTGCAGAGTCAAACACCTCCACCTCACAGAGGGTCAGGTACTCCTCTCTTCCAGGGACACCTATGTAAACATAGCGGCCGTCCATCCCGTTGGGAACCTGGAACTCAACAGTTTTACCTGCCAGGATGCTGGTGATTACAGCAAACCTGTAGAAGAAGCAGAAATCACTAAGTTAACCTCAGGAAGGGTTTATTGAAGTAACAGGCTTTTCATTTTAAGTTCAACATGCACTCAAAGCGTCATTAGGTTTCTACGCTTTACTTGGTTAGAATGTTGGTTGCAGATCTTTTAATTAGGGATTGATAATGAACAATAATTACAATTCAGTAATGTTTAAATAAATGTTTTCAAACCCTGACCCAAGTTGGAGTCCCGATTCCCATCAATGGCTTTATATGCATCGGCATTCCCATACACTGATGACTGTGCGGCTTTTCCTTGAATGGCCAGGTTCTCTTCTGCAACAAAAAACAAATCAAAGATTTAGGTTAAATCAATAAGATGTATGACTCCTGATGCAGATTGTTTTTTATTATACTGTTTCACAATGACTCTCAAAAGATTTGATTTAATTTTATTATACTGTAGTCTATAATATATTGAGTCTATAGTTAAAGTTATATATAACTACAACTGCACTAAGTTTAACTAACTGTGTCATTCAGTTTTGGCAAATTAAACTTTAAATAATAAAAGACTTGTTTTAGTAATCATAAGTGACATGAAAGGCTGGTACATCCTTTCTCTTTTTCCTATCAATGGGACCATATTTTACAACTTGAACATCATGCTGGATTGAAGAAGACTTGAAACAAACAATTGAGATCATAAACTAATAGTTACACTCTTTCCAGCAGTAATACATCAAGTGAGTTGCAGGACAAATGTTCATAGACTTCTACACAATCAGACTTTTAGAAAGAATGCAGGTTCAAGGCACTTTGTTGTTTTGATGGAAATCACACATTATTTATGTAAGATCCCAAACCCTCACCAGTTGGGGCATGGTACCCGTAGACTTCCACCTCACAGAGGGTAAGGACCTTTCCATCACCCGGTATATGCACAGTCACATAGCGTCCCTCCACACGATGATTGAAAGTCAGAGTGTACAATGCCTCGATTGTAGAAATTGTACCAACCCTAAAAGAAAGAGAACAAAAGTGAGAAAGAAAGAAGAACATGAATGACATGTTGTACCCCCAAGGCTTCAACAGTTAGATAAGGTCACTGGTCATTTCATCATAGACTTCTATACAATCTGACTCCTTTTTGCAATCAGGGGGGCACCCACTGCGAGATATTAAAGACGATGCAAGTTTAACGCACTTCAGCATTGCCTATATTTTGCAAATAAGTACAATTACATGGTTGAAACATTTAGGAACAGTTTCTATGAGAATCTACTGGCAGAGGTGGGTAGTATATTTACAATTCAGAGGTACTTGTACTTAACTTGAGTATTTCCATTTAATTCAACTTTCTACTCCTATTCCTCTACATTTAAATACAGAAACAATGTCATTTTATTCCAGTACATTCATTAAACAGCTTTAGCTACTTTGAACTAAATGTATCTCTAACAATTAAACTAGGGGACTAACTCTTTAAGTCACAAAACAGTCAAATCATATAAATACAAGTAAACTTGTATAATGCTTCTTAATGCATGAACATATCTAGAAATGTCACATACATATGTACAGAGGCTACTCAGTATTGGCATATCCAGCCATGCAGTGGGGTGGTTTGTGAACTACCTCTCTGAAAGGTCCCAATGTGTTCACTTTGATGGATTCTGAGTGGTTAAACATTACTAATGGTGTTCCTCAAGGTTCTGTTTTAGGTCCACTCGTATTCTCCATCTATATCAATAGTTTAGGTGAAAATGTCGATGGAGCAACCTTACATTTTTATGCGGACGATACCGTGATGTACTGTGCAGGTCCCTCCATTAAGGAGGCTGTTGTTCAATTGCAAGCTGTTTTTAACATTATTCAGACTCAGCTCGCTGAACTAAAGCTTCTTTTAAATGTCGATAAAACCAAGGTAATGCTCTTTTCAAAAGCTAAAAAGACACCAGAGCCTGTTTTAGGTATTGTAACTACGCAAGAAATAAAACTTGAAGTGGTTACCTGTTACAAATACCTTGGTATCTGGCTTGATGATTGTGTCTCTTTTAAACTTCATGTCAATAACCTACTTACAAAACTGAGGGTTAGGCTAGGTTTGTTCTACAGGAACAAGTCCTGTTTCTCGCTTGAGGCCAGGAAAAGGCTAGTCACTGTGACCTTTTTACCTGTGGTGGACTATGGTGATCTGATCTATATGAATGCACCTGCCCATTGCCTGAACAAGTTAGATGCTGCGTATCACAGCGCACTGAGATTTGTGACTAACTGTAAAGCATTAACCCATCACTGTACCCTGTATGCAAGGGCTGGTTTGCCTTCGCTAACTGTACGGAGGCTCAGTCACTGGTACATTTTTATATACAAAGCCATGTTAGGGAAACTTTCATCCTGCATCTGCTCCCTGATCTCTTATTGTAAGTTGCTTTGGACAAAAGCGTCAGCTAAATGCAATGTAATGTAATGTAATGTAATCTCACGGCGAATTGTAAGTGGCTACTGCCTGAGATCGAATGCTGTGGTTTGATTAAATGTGCCAACTGCTAGGACTGTCTTAGAGAAGATAGCTTTTAGATACGCAGCTCCTCTGTCTTGGAACAGTCTGCAAAAGGAATGGAAGCTCAGCAATCTGGTTCCACTAAATGTTTTTATGGCAAGGATAGATGCTATCCAATCGGAAACTGTTGGAACATGTAAATGTTACTAGCTATGTACACTGTAGTCGCTGTAAATATGCTGTATGATGTCCTTTTTGTTTTTCTGTTATGTTTATATGTATTCATGTGGTGCAGCAAGTCACCCTTGAAAAAGAGATGAATGGGATTAAAGGTTTGAAATGAAATGTTTTACTTTTGTAACTCTCGATGTTTGTGACAAATATAACTCCTCGTGTACTTGTACAGCCAGCGAATCATATTTTGGCATTTTAAGTGGGATGCTGCTCTGAGGATTTCATTGATATGTCTTCTCACTGTCTTGAGATCTTATCCATTGTATCCTTGTCTGGTGATTTTTGACTGAAAAGGGCAAAAGGCTAGACCTACTTTGGTTGAACTATGTAGCTGCGTCCCTGCTTTTGACAAATAGGTGTTCGATTGACATGCCAGATTGAATGAAAATTTAATTTGATTGAATGAAAATTTTAAATATTGGTCATTTTGGGTAGGCGTGTTAATACGTGGGCTGAGGGGCCCTGAGCTCTCAGTGCCCAGGGGCCCCTATAGGTACTAATCCGGCCTTGGTTACAGCGTTAGTTACTGCTTACTTTATATTTAGATTTCCACACACAAAACGTATACATCACTTTTACAACAGGGTTAATTAAAAACAATTTTAACAAAATTAGTTAATAACACTTAATATATATACACTGTCATAATAACTGCATGAAATTGATCCTAAACATTCAACAATAATTATAAACTTCTAATCCATATTTGCCGTTGACCTGCGTTTATAGACGTAAAGATATATTTCGGCTGTGATTGGTTATTCCTCGTCACGTGACAAGCGTTGCGCGCGGCAGCGTCTACGTCGGGGTGCCCTGGATGCACCCTGAGTAAAAAGGCACTTGAGAGTGCTGGCATGCGTCGGCAGCGTCCACCACTTGTTTTGGGAGGCTGCTTTGAATACAAGGGAAATGAGCGCTCAAAAAACACTCATGTGTACGCCCCTAACACGTAAAAACAACAACCACAAAAAAAATGGCAACTGCACTTGTTCACTTTAGTTGTGGTGAAAACAAAGGAAAATGTATTTTGCTACACCATGCATTAGCAAGTTTGTTGAAGTTTGTATATATGTACTCACACTGTACTGTATAGTTGTGAGATGGAAGATGATCTCAAGGTGAGTGATAGAAGGCTGGCAGGTTTCCTGGGAATCAGAAGAGTTTTTGCCTGAGTTCAAAGAACAATCTGGCAATGAGTGAGTGTGCAGGAGAGGCTTATATACTAGCTGATTGGAGATGAAAAGCAGCAAGGAGCCCAGGTGAGCTGACGGTGTGGGTGTTGCTGTCCAGTCGGGTGAGGTGGAGGCGGGGTCAGTGGAAAAGTACTGAGGTGCAGCACGTAAGGTGAGAAGCAGACCGTGATAATAAGATCCGGGATCAGCAACTTCTTCTACTGATGTTGGAAAATGTTTATTTCATCTGGTGCTAGCTTCGTTATTGTCCATAACATATATAGACTGCCATTTAGAAACATACAGTAAATACAATTCTGCTTCAAACAATAGGGCTAGGCCAAACTGTCTAGAAATCTAATTAAAACTACAAACACTTATGCTGAACTGAGGATGATCCTCCGTCACTTTAAAGTAACTAAGAGGGTCTCTACGATCTTTCGGGTCAAATTCCATGAAAACGTTATGTATTCAAATGTCCAATTCATTGTGTTGGGATATTACAACCCATTGAAGGAAGTCCAGGAGAATGGCAGCATTGTTTGCTACACACGGAAAAGTGTCCATAACCTGTCAAGTATGATGCCAAGGTTTTTGTGTGCAGCTTTTGCAGTTCAAATAACAATAACTTTGCAATAGTTTAAGTCTAAAGAATTGTGTGCAGACTCTTCCTTCTCGCATAGAAATAAATCTGTGGAGATAAACATTTTTAAACTGAAACAGCTTGGGAATCTACACGGAGTAGATAAAAAATATATATATATTTAAAGAATAAAAGATTAAAAAACTTTGAAAATATACAACTATAAGTGGGCTAGAGCGTTGATCATTCTAGGAGATGATTTAAAGGTGACCTATCATGCTATAATTAAATGATATAGTGTATGACCATACCTATATAAGGTATATTTATACATTTTATTTTCCAAAATACCAAACAGATCATTTTTTAGCCATGCCTCGTTTCGCTCATTTTCGCTTTATTCCAAACCTGCCTATGAAAATTCTGAGCAGCAGCTGACCACGCCCCCTGCAGAAGAGCCGGCGAGAATCACGTTACCATGCTTGCTGTGTTTACGAGTGTGGAATACACATGTCATCTCAGAGCAATGCATGTGTTCAAGCATATTATCAATTTGATCCAGAAACTGAAGCAGCGGAGGTTTTGGTGGAGGTGCAAACATCTCAGTTGTCAGCAATGTGTGTTTCATGTGTTTTAAAAGCTCAGTTATTGACTTCTTTCTAAAGGGGTACATGTGCAACTTGCGCCACGATGCCTTCTGAACCGGAGCATGTGCTGCATGGAGATACCACACGTAACATTAGCTTCACTAAGTTGTCTGTTTAGAGAATACATTTTTCACATGTCATTCAATATATGTTTATCACACTAGGTGTAAAGACGGATGCAGGAACTTGAGGACTCTAACCTGTGTGGTGGATCATCCTGGATTGTGTGCCTAAATGTGTTTTCCCTGCAGAATGCATTGAATATTTACAGAGCTGAACACAGTTGGACTACAGTTGAGGCAAATAGAGCACTGAGTGGTTTGTTTTGACTGAAATTGTAAAACGAATGCTAATATTGTTCATGGAAATAAATACTGGTGTATATGGCTTTATGCAATCTTTCATTCTGTCATTGTACTATTATATACTACACAGCAATGGCATAACGCACCCATGTGTATGACAAAAAAAGTCCACACACAACCTTATGCTTTTGAAATCAGAATATTCTTTACCCATCCAAACATGAATAATCACGACACATTTGATATCAACTCGGAACTTTATTGTCAAAATCAACGGTTATTTGAACCCATGGAGAGAGGATCAGAGTGGTGATTCCGGCCTGCGTTGTCCTCTGATCCGTGAAATGTCTATGTTAGGTTCAGACAGCAGCCAAATTGAACCGTGTGGCATACCCGGCGATGACCTCCTCCCTGTCAGGTTGCTCATAATGGTGCAGGGTCCACAAAGACTCGAAGATGAGGTCCATCAAGTTGGCCACGTAGCCTGTGCAATGTTAAAAAAAGCACAACAAAAAAAGTGGTTGAGATTAGTAAATGCATGTCGTCAACAACAACATACCAGGGCTTTAGCTCCGTTTTACTCGTGGTGTGTGTCCCCTCGCATACATACATACAGTGTTGTATCCTAACACACCCCCATTTATATTCATGTGTGCAAACAAGTAAACATGCAAAAGCTTTTACATATAACGCTGCAAAAAACGGCATGTCTCATTAGCTTAGCTTAGCGTAGCGTAGCTTAGCTTACAGGTCGATGATATCTGATCGTTCTTACAGACTACAATCACAAAAGCTTTTACATAACGCTGGAAAAAACGGCACTTACCTCCAGAAGATTACGTTTGTTATTATAACTTACTCAATATGATTTTTTAGAGGATACAAAATACTAATACATAGGAGAATAAATACTTGTGTTATCGGCTAGGCCAGGCGTGGCTTTACAGCCTTTACACAGATCACCATTACGGCAGTCTGAACATGTTCGCAAATGCCTGATAATTAAAATAAAAGACAAAGCAAAGACTGCGGAGCGTACAAAATAAAATGTTACACCTAACCGATTACTAGTTGGGGTTGAGGCGACATTGATACGGCTAAGCTACATGCTACCAGCTAGAGATAGCTTTATCAGGAAAAACACCGCTAAATAAAAACTTACAGCTTCAGAATTGGATGTGTCCTCACTGGCCTGGTCCCGGATGGTTGGTATTGATCCCGGGTGTAGCATTAGTTTGGAGGCATATCCGTGTTGGACTTGAGAGAAGTTCATAAACATGTCCGTGGTTTAACTGGCTTAGACATCCTGCCAAGAGCAGGCAAAAACACAGATGTGACTGGGGTAGCCTGCCGATAGCCTATATGCGAATGAGAGGTTTGGCAATGCACGTGGCCGTGGCTCATTCCCCTGATAGGTGGAGAGTTGACCAATAAGCGGAGTACGTCTTTGTGACGTAGAAAAGTGTCGGAATGTGGATCCATTTTTTTCAGATCCGTTGCAGCCCCTTTTTTAGAGATTTGGCGAAGGAGGAAAATAGAGAGGGTTGTGTTTTCTGACACTTGGCGAGTTCCCTGGAACACTGGGGACACATAATCATGTATAAAAGACGTACAAAGGTGCATTTTGCATGATAGGTGCCCTTTAAGAAAGAAGTGATTTTTGGTTTTCTTTTGCATTGTGAACTTCTCCAGTTCTTCACTTAATCCAGACGAGAGCCGTACACCTCCACCTCACACAGACTCAGGAACTCATCTCGTCCTGGGATGACTATGTTGACGAAGCGACCGTCCATCCCCTTACAATCAAATGCACCGGCACCACCTGCAGGGATACTTGTGATCACAGCACACCTGGCAGAAGAAGCAGAAATTACTTGAGTTCAATTAAGGTTGGTTTTGTTGCTTTAACAAAGTGCACTGTTGGCCACATTGGGGCAGCAGAACAAACATTGCAAATGCAGGACTTTGAGATGAACACCTCACAAGGTAGTTGTGGCATACATGCAAGCAAACATTTGTCTTTTTCATCATCTTTTGGCCACCTGATGAACTCTGTACTGGTCTCCTCGTGATGGAAATATCTTGCTCAACGCTCCACTCAACGCTCCACTCTGTTCACCGGCTAGTTATTAAGTTTGTGTGTGTCTGTACTTTGGTGGTGAGCAGCTAGCGTACAGTCTGGGATATTTGAGGTTTTTCTTTGTTATGGATCCGAAAGCAACCCTATGATAGCAATAATATTAAACCAAAAACAATATACCAAAAGAAGCGTAAAAAGCTGAATGAAACAGTATATGTAGATATACACTCAACACAAATACAGCTATGTAAATGAAGAAACCAGAGACTTTGAAATGCTACCTGGAGTTGCCGTTGCCAAAGTTTTCAAGAGAGTCTCCAATGCGGATCTCAGCTCCATTGAGTCGTTCTGTGTCTTCCTCTCGGTTGCTCACCTTGACAGTAAACACTTTGTGGGTTCGGCGCAGATCGCCACCAAGGGCTGATGTTGTTTTTTGTGTGAGTGCAGGATCCGTCCTCCCACTTGCTGCCAGAATTCCAATCTATGGCATTATATGCAGTGCCAAACATATACAGGAATGACTGTGAGGCTTTTCCTTGAAGTGCCAGGTTCTCTCCTAGAAAAAACACATATACAAAAAATTACCTGACTAATTTGTGGATTTCATGACAGCAAATATCAACAAGTTGAAGTTCTTATCACTAACATGTATGATTTCTGATGCTAAATAATACTAAATACATGATAAAACCAAATAGACACATTCAACCAAAAGAAAGAAAAAAGGAAGCAATTCAATAGGATGGTTGGCTTACATCATAGACTGTATATAAGAAGTTGGCAAAGTCATCGTGACGTCCTGCATTTCTTGGTAAAATACAACGACCTTGGCTGCAGTTCAATAGTCCATTTAACTTAGGAACCTTCCTAACCGAGTGAAATTACCCGGAAGTCCCTCAGTGGCAGCCATGATAAGTGCCGTTCTAATTCTCTAAATGATAGGAAAGGAGGTTTCAAACTTCCTTTATAACCTCCTTTAGCTTAGGAACTACTGGACCTCTCTCACCGAAAGGTCCGAGTCCGACCCTTGTCAATTAACTACAGGGGTCCCTCAGGGCTCTGTTCTTGGTCCCCTCCTCTTCTCCCTGTACACAAACTCGCTCGGATCAGTCATTAGCCCGCATGGTTTTTCATACCACTGCTACGCTGACGACACCCAATTAATTCTGTCCTTTCCCCGCTCAGAGACCCAGGTCGTCGCACGCATCTCTGCTTGTCTAGCTGACATCTCTCAGTGGATGTCTGCTCATCACCTCAAGCTCAACCTTGACAAGACTGAACTGCTTTTCCTTCCAGGAAAAGATTGTCCCACTCTTGATCTGATGATCAACATCGGCACCTCTGTTGTTTCCCCGACTCAGACTGCAAGGAATCTGGGTGTGACCCTAGATAACAACCTGTCCTTCACTGCAAACATCGCTGCTACAACCCGCTGCTGCAGATACACGCTTTACAACATCAAGAAGATTCGTCCCCAGCTGACCCAGAAAGCCACGCAGGTTCTGGTCCAGGCTCTCGTCACCTCACGCCTAGACTACTGTAACTCCCTCCTGGCAGGTCTACCTGCATGTGCCATTCGACCTCTGCAGCTCATCCAGAATGCAGCGGCTCGTCTGGTCTTCAACCTTCCAAAATGTTCCCACACCACTCCGCTCCTCCGCTCCCTTCACTGTCTCCCGTTAACTGCTAGAATCCACTTCAAGACACTGGTACTTGCGTACCATGCTGCGAATGGATCTGGCCCTTCCTACATCCAGGACATGGTTACACTGTACACCCCAGCACGTGCACTATGCTCTGCATCAGCCAAACGACTCGCTGCACCCTCGCTGCGAGGGGGACCCAAGTTCCCATCAGCAAAAACACGTGTGTTTGCTATCCTGGCTCCAAAATGGTGGAATGAGCTCCCCATTGACAACAGGACAGCAGATAGCTTACACACCTTCCGGCGCAGACTGAAAACTCATCTTTCGACTCTACTTCGAGCGATAGAATTACTAACAAAGCACTTAAATACCAATAAAGGACTGGCTTATCTATAGCCAGTTGAGTAGCACTTGAAATGTTTGGCTCTATGATACCTGATGTACTTATATGATTCTGTTTTCTTCAAGGTTGTGTCTTCCTGGTCGAATGTACTTATTGTAAATCGCTTTGGATAAAAGCGTCAGCTAAATGCAATGTAATGTAATGTAATGTAATGAGAGGAGAAAATGCTGCCCCACAATGCCTTTCAGCCTTGCATCAGTGTTACGGTGCTTATTAAGCTTTTTAAAACGCAGCTGGTAACTTGCCAAAGTGCTTTGTTTTGAACGTTCATCAGTATTATAATCAAAAAGAGAAATATGAACGTTAGTTTTTACTGAAATCATCAAATAAAGTCAACATTTCACAGTCTTGACTGAGCTGTGTGGGGTTTGTTCAACTTTTAAAAGATGTTTGAATGGTGATATACACAGTGATAGATGTTAAGGACCAACGTTTATAATAAATACATTCGTATTGATTTTAAGATCTTTTCATAGTTAGGAGGGAGAGGGTGACGAGCATAGGTTTCACTTTCCTTTTCTATTTCAATTCCAACTTTGGTCATGAAGAATATGTTTCTCTGTTGTCCACGTTCATAAAGCAATAAGCAACAGCATCAGAGCACGGTGCAGAGTCTCTAGATGAGTTTACAGTAGTCCCTCGTTCTTATTAAACATCCATGTTTTAGTCCGCTGTATAGAAAACTGTAGTTTCCATAGTTTCCCCACAGCAGCAGACCTACATTTATGACGTCCGCTGGCGCATCATAAACACATCGGATAGTGAAAGTGCAGTCGGATTTTCTAAAGTACCGCAGTCTCTTCTCCTAAGTCCTTTTGAATGATCCTATCCACTATCCCTTACCCCCTGTGACGTTTCACTAAGAGGTCAAGGAATAGACGAGCTGATTTTTGGACTATTCGACTGCAGCCCTGGATTTTGGACCTTCGCCATTTTGTTTTTTTGGAACCATGAGTGACATGAGAGTGACTTGAATCTACAGATTGGGACCAAAACGTAATGTAGGGTAGTATGTAAGTAGGGTCATTTTCTTCAAGACTTCTACACAAATGGACTTCTTTTTACAACCAGATCAGTGGCAGAGGAATAGATGAATTAAAGTAAAAGTATAGTCTATAATATATTGAGTGTATATAATAAAAGTACAAACTACAAACTAAGCTGAACTACACTTGTGATTCAGTTTTGACAAATTCAACTTTAAATAAGGGGGTACCGCAATTTTTCAGGCTATAGCCATCTTACTTTTTAGGAACCATAAGTGTCACGAGAGGGTGGAGCTAACTACATCCTTACCTTTTTCCTATTAATGGGACCATATCTTACAATTTGAACATCATGCTGGATTGAAGAAGACTTGAAACTAGCAATTGAGATCATAAATAATGTTTACACTGTTTCAAGCAGTAATAAATCAAGTGAGTTGTAGGAAAAAATGTCATAGACTTCTACACATTCGGATTTCTGCATTGAGTTAACTTTTCAGTCGGTTGGGTTGGACCACAGTTCTTGATAAGATGAAAATGACTTCATTATGTATTCATGTAAGATCCCTAACCCTCACCAGTTGGGGCATGGTACGTGTAGACTTCAACCTCACAGAGGGTAAGGACCTTTCCATCACCCAGTATACGCACAGTCACATAGCCTCCCTCCACACGATCAGTGAAAGTCAGAGTTTCCAAATTGTTTAAGGAAGTGCACAGCACCTGGAGGGAATGGGCTCCTGTGACCGACCAAAATGATGTGGAAGAGAACGTGCGCCAGCTGGAGACAAGGAAAAACGCACTCAAGCGTCAAAAGGAAGCTGAGTTTAACCAAGCACGCGGCGCAGCAGAGTTGGCACACACCGCAGCAGAGTATGAGCGCACCAAGTTAGCCGGGACCCAACGTGCAAAGCTCGCCGAGATTCAAATTGCTGCAGAGGAAGCATGCATTGCAGCAGAGGATGAGCACGCCCAGTTCGCCCTGAACCAGCTAAGGCAAGACCAGGCCCAACGCTCTAAATTGGCCGAGGCTCAGATTGCAGCAGAAGAAGCACGGTTTGACCCCCCCTACAGTTATGGAAACAGGACCACGATTGCACTGCAGATCGTCGCAGAACTGGAGAAGATACCAGCTGTGGAAGGAGATCAGCCGAGGAAGGTGATAGACCTCATCCAAGCTGTAGAAAAGGCTTTGGCAGACCTCCCAGACCTCGGGAACCCTGGAGCTATCAACCACCCGCTGATGATTAGGTCTATAGAAAGCAAGCTGCCCGACCAGGTGAAGCGAGAGTGGGTCATCTTCAGGGCTAAGCCCGAAAACGGTGTCAGCCCAGTCAACCATTTCAATACGCTTCTGAAGTTCCTGAAGGAGCAAAAAGAAAATTCTAGAGCTCACGAGCTGGTTTGTTATGGCCTGGAGGAGATCGCTAAAGTGCATCAGAGTGTCAGACCTGAACAGCTAAAGAGGTTCTTTCCGGAGGTTGCAACGGAGGAACTGAAGAGACCAGACCATGTTGAGCTTCTCATCAGTCACAGAGAGGGGAGACTCGCTCCACAAAGACTGAGGATAGTTGGAGACCTCGTCTTATGAGAGGGCCCACTGGGTAAAACCGTGTGCGGAGCACATCCCAGTCTTTTCGAGGATGTAAAAGTGGCTATGCACCAGTCCGAGACGCACTTTGCTCGCTCGATGAAGACAGCTGCAGTGAGGTACAGAGAAGTAGTCGAGAGTCCTGAGATCCTGAGGGAAGAAGAGACCAAGAGTCTGACTCAGGAAGTAAAGGCGGAGACCAGAAATACAACTGCAACAAGGAGAGAAGTTCTCGAGTGGTGGAAGTGGGACAGCATCGGTGCAGCCTGTGAACCCAGGTGTGGTGGGTGTTGCTGCGGGACATGCCAGCCAGGAGGAAAGGAAATTACCCTGGCAGAGGAAAGGGAGCTGGAAGTGATTAAAGAGGGTCTGTCCTACATGGCCAAAGATGAACACTGCCTGACTCCACACTGGGACGCATCTTACCCATGGACCGAGGACCCAGCCTCACTTCCAAACAACAGAAGAGGAGTGGAGGCTACCTTCCTGAAAACAGAGAAGCAGCTCAGGAAGGAAACTGAGTGGCAGTCCGCCTACAAAGGTCACATTCACGAGATGGTGGAGAGAGGCGCGGCAGTAAAACTCACCACGGAGATGATAGACGGCTGGAGAGAACCAGTGTGGTACGTGAGCCACATGGTCGCGCCAAACCCCCACTCAGTGACGACACCAGTGAGACTGGTCTGGAACAGCAGTCAACAGTTCAGGAGGGTCAGCATGAACAACCTTCTGCTTAAGGGGCCAGATGTGCTGAACCCCATCAGATCGGTCTTACTCAGATTCAGGGCGGGAGAGCATGCAGTCCTAGGAGACATCCGAAAGATGTACAACTCAGTCTGGCTAAAAGAGCCCGAAGTCCACCTGCACAGGTTCCTCTGGAGAGACACCCCAGAAGAGGACATCGGTGAGAATGCCATCACCAGGGTAAATATTGGCGACCGACCCGACATCGCACAGTTGGCGATGAGGGAGACTGCTCGACTGCCCAGTTTCGTGCACATGGTGGAAGAACGCAGGGTCCTGGAGGAGGACAGTTATGTGGACGATATCTTAACGTCCCACAATGACCCAAAGAGACTGGAGGAAATCACAGAGGGGGTAGAAGAGATCCTGATCGCCGGAGGCTTCTCCCTCAAGCCATGGGTCAGGTCAGGCCAAAGTGTGAGGCAGAGGACTGCGGAGCAGGTTCAAGCTGGAGCAGTAGCAGAGCCAGGGGTCAAGACACTGGTACTCCCGAACCAGTTAAGCGACGAGGACAACAAGGCTCTGGGGATTGGATATCATGTGGACAAAGATCAACTTTACATGATGACACCAATCAACTTCTCAAGAAAGAATAAAAAGATGAGAGTGGGACTGAATCTTCGTGAGGAGGAGGTAAGACCAGAAACGCCTGACCCTTTGACTAGAAGGGAGCTACTTAGTCAAGTTAGTGGACTCTATAATCCAATTGGCCTTGTTACGCCTGCAAAGCAAAAGGGGACTATCCTCGTCAGAAGGGCCTTCTAAGAGGCAGAGAGAGGAAGATTGACAAAGGAGACTTGGGAAAGCCCACTCTCAGGGAACCTCCGAGAAGATGCTATCAAGCTGTTTGAGGAGTATGTGAGGCTGAGTAAGGTCAAGTTCCACAGGAGTCTCACGCCATCCGGGTGGAAAGGCAAGCCGTGGGGGATCACGTTTTCAGACTGGAGCGATGATGCATACGGTGCTGTGATGTACCTGAGATGGGAGTTGAAGCAAGGGGTCGAGGTCAGGTTGGTGGAGTCAAAGGCCAAGCTAACACCTCTCGACCAAAAGGGTGACGTCGTCAAAGCTGAGATGTGCGGTGCGGTCTTTGCAGCTCGGTTAAAAGGGTATTTGCAGAAGCACGGATGGTTGGAGGTGGAGTGCTGGTTCCACTTTGTTGACAGTCAGACAGTCCTGGGAGAGAGCTACGGGTATCAGACTTTCTTCGCAAACAGGGTCGGTGAGGTACAGAAGGCCGGACCAGTAACTGACTAGTGGTGGATCCCAGGGCCACTTAACATTGCTGACATTGTAACAAGAGGACCAACTCCTGAAGAGCTGGGAGAGGGCTCAGAGTGGCAGAGGGGACCAGAGTTCCTGCTGAGGCCGCGGAGGTGGCAACTGGTGCCAGAGAGAGTGTGGGCAAGCTTCAAAGAAAGGCATTCTCGGCAATACTCACCAGAGCCCAGTCAACCAAAACCCCTGTTTCTGACGACATCAGTGGAAAGGACGCAGAGGCTGAGGAGTCGCTGGGCAAAGTTGGCGGATCCCTAGAAACCTCCGAAAAGGCAAGAAGCTTCAGTCTTGACAGAGAGAAGACAGAAAGGAACGTTTCTGAGCATTGCTGTTGTGAACCTGGTGAAACCAGAGAGGTTCAGCAGTCTGGCTAGGCTATATGGAGTGGTCGCATGGGTCCGGCTAGCTGCAGAGAAATGGCTGACGAGAAGATGCCGGGCGGCGGGTCAAGCAAAGTGGGAGGCAAGAGTCCTGGACAAGAAAAAAGGCAAACCTGTGCTGACAGTGGGAGAGTTAAAGACTGCACTCCAGGATTTATTCTTGGCAGCCCAGGTCTTCCCTGGGACAACGATGGACAGGCTTGTGGTCAGTAGGGATGAAGTATCAGGGCTTCTGCTGTGCTTCCGCCGGCCGATTCGCCTCATCGAAATGGCGCATCAGAAGCAGCCGTCCGTATAGTGAAGAAGGTGTTGGGGAATGTCGGAGGAGGCGACTGCCTCACAGGACTAGAATTCCAGACCCTGCTCTACCTGGCGTCTCAGCTCGCCAACGAGAGGCCGATCGACACCAGGGCTCAAGTCCAGGTGGATGTCGTGCAGGTCATCACCCCCAACTCCCTGCTGCTAGGGCGAGCGGGGCCCTGAGGAGACTTGCGAGGGTTTGAGTTTTCAACCTACTCGTACAAGCGGCTGAGGGTCATCCAGGGCGAAGTGGACAGGTTTTGGAGGAAGTGGAGCCAGCTGGCTGTGCCGAACCTGTTTATCCGACCTAAATGGCATCGAAGAGTGCGAAACGTGGCGGTAGGAGACCTGGCTTGATTGGCCGATCAGAATGCCCTGAGAGGGCAGTTCAGGTTAGGTCGGATTGAGGGCGTAACCCCCGACGAGAAAGGAGTAGTCCGAGATGTTACGGTGAGGACATGCCCTAGCTGTCGCGCTTTTCTTGGAGGAACAGAAGGATCCCGAAGACTCGGTAGGAAGGGTACCCACCATAGTGCTTCACAGGGACGTGAGGAGGTTGGTTGTTCTCCTCCCTGTGGAGGAGCAAGGAGATCAGGAGAGAGCGACCCCGTAACACTGGCTGTGCCTCTGCGGGGGCACCTGGCTTCGGGGTCGTGGGATATTCCGAAGTAGAAAACTAAGAAGAAGGAACCTCCTCAGACACCACCACCAGAGCAAGGTTATTTAGGTTGGTGGCCTCCTTGGGTCATCCGACCAGGAGGCCAAGTGGGAGGTGTGCTGTAAACTCATGGTGTGTGCTGGGTGTATGAGGGTTAAATTAATGGGGTTCAGTTTATGTGAGTGTGACTTTAAATCTGGATGGAGATTCACGGGGTTTATTGATGTGTATAAATAGAGGGGATAAATAAATTAACGTAATTGAGATTGAGGAATCAGGAGAGGCCACTAGTAAGTGTGATTATTATATTGAATGTGATTTAATGTGTAAGGGATATGTGTGATCGTAATTGGTGTATTGTTGTTGTCCTTTTTTTCTTCTAAGGTTAACAACCTATTTAGATTGGATTAAATCATCAACACTAGGAGTTGTTTCCGTCCATCTTGATTCCACCCATACTGTCGGGAGATAGACAGTACAGTGTACTGTCCCCTTAGTGTGAATGCTTATTATTCAACATTCTAAAGCAGTAGCTTAACATTGAGCAGACGTGACTGAAAACTGAGAATTTTCCTTGGGACAATATTGGGCCGCTGCTCTGACTGGTTTAAGTATGACATTTTGTTTTCATTTGGTTTCAATTGTCCAGAATATGTTGGCCGGCTAGCTCCAAGTGCAAAAAGAGTACAAGTTGATATCAAATATCCATAACACAGCAAGTAACCATATAACAAACCTAGTAGTGCTAAAATACTGGCTCAAGCAATAGCTAGAGACAAGAGCTAAAACAATGCATAAGTACTATTTAAAATGTTTTACCTTATTTCTGTTGTGTTATCTTTTCCAAACTCACTGTTTTATTCAACAGTTGGTCAATTATATTCAAACCATGAATAGTTGCGTCAGGAGAAGAAACCTTAGAAAGTCATCCACACTTATGTTCTAAATAGTTTGGATGGTTTGATGCTTATTTGATACCTCAGACCCTCACTGACTTACCTTCTGGACAATCGTGTCTCCCATACTGTTCCAGATAATACATTTATTTGGACCAATATTTACCTTTTTCAGTTCCGCCTACAGCCAGTTATGGCCTTCCACGTCCATGAGAGTTCACAGATCTGGAGTTAGGCAATGTTTCTGGGTGGATACCCTGGCTGAATCAATTGCAGATTTTATTTCCTTCTCAAATTCCTTTTCGGGTGTCTGACAATTAAGATGCTGGACAAATTCTTCAGACTGACGCTATTGCAATGTTATTGTTATCTTTGCTGCACAAGTTGTACCCAAAAACATTGGCATCATACCTGAGTGACAATAGGTTGGAAACTATTTATTGTCTGTAGCATATCCTGTTGCATCCTTTGTGCTCTCAAGTGGAATTTCTCATAACATATCCAGAGTCTTCCTGAAGCTGGAAACAAAATAAATGACCGACAAGGTCAAGATGCTCTATGACCAACCCTAGAGTCCAGTTCAGGGTGGCCATTCATATATGTTATTCATAAAGCAGATGCTGTTGGACGTTGTGGTTCCTTAGTGTAGCATTGATTATCAGTACATAGCTAATACATTCATAGAATCATAATAACCGCTTTATTTTAGTTTCTCCTACAGCCAGTAAAGGCCTTCCACGCCCACAGTATGACCAGGTGCCAACAAGCCACATGGTGGGCCCAAATTACGTTTGTGCAGGACAATGCGGGACATGTTACTGCTTTGCTAAGAGCTAGTTTACATTTAAATATAATTTCTATCCAACCCTAAAAAAGAAAAATGTCTATTGAAACTATTAGCTTATACATATTATTTACAACATTTTACTATGGTTTAATTGGTTGCACAAACAATGCACGTCAAGTAATTAAATATGTTTTGAATGGAATTTATTTTCAACATTTTTATCATCAATAAATATTCTCGTGTTTTTTTTGCGATCTCCGAGTCTGGAAAAATGACCAGAGCCAGCTTAATGCCCAGCTGCCCTGGGACCGAGTGTTGCACAGTCTGGGAAATGTTTATTGAATCAGCTGCTGTAACGTTGTCTCTTTGGTAATACGCTTTTGGTTTCAGGAAGAATGTATCCATAGATCGATATCTTCTTTATGAGTCTGGCATATCTTGTGAGTTTCTGTGAAGCGTTTTCATTTGGTTTCAATTGTCCAGAATATGTTGGCCGGCTAGCTCCAAGTGCAAAAAGAGTACAAGTTGATATCAAATATCCATAACACAGCAAGTAACCATATAACAAACCTAGTAGTGCTAAAATACTGGCTCAAGCAATAGCTAGAGACAAGAGCTAAAACAATGCATAAGTACTATTTAAAATGTTTTACCTTATTTCTGTTGTGTTATCTTTTCCAAACTCACTGTTTTATTTAATTGTTTAATTGGTTGCACAAACAATGCACGTCAAGTAATTAAATATGTTTTGAATGGAATTTATTTTCAAAAGATATGCACCTTCATGCGCAATTGAAAATAAATTCTGGCAAATCTCACAAAAGCTGTCTGGGAATCTCCCTCCACACCAGTGACGTGCGTGAGGTTCATGGCTGGCGAGGTTCATGGCTGCTGAGGCACTGACTCTTTCAGAGTCAGATTTACAAATATTATATTTTGACCTTAATCTAGATATTCTGTTATTTTCAAAAGCTTTTTTAGTCTGATGCTTCGATTCATTTTAAACAGACCGTTCAACAAAAGGATACCCACAATCTAAATATTGGATTGTTCTTTCTTAGTAAGATCCCATGTTCATGAAGTCCATGCTATCCTTCTAGAAAACAATCTCTATTACTTTTTTGTAAAAGTCCTCCTTATCTTCCTCTAGTTTCAAAAGTCTAGCTTGTTGTTTGCGTCTACCGTCTCTGCGTAGAATAACAGTAGCAACAAGAACCTGTGGGCTCACGTGCGCCCCCTTCAGTGTGGCAGAGGTTATGGCTGCCACTCCTGGTGCTTTGTTCATTGCCGTTGTGTCAAAAGACCAGCGAGCCTAAATATCATATATACATGAAATAAGTTATTTAGAGACTATGGATGGCGAGGATAAATATAATAAAGGGATCTACAAACATTACATTGGTGACCTACAGTGAGATGGTGCAGGCATGCGCTTAGGGCCCGCTTTCCAGTCAGTTTCTGTGGGGTGACGCATTCTGAGGTGAGGCAGATCTCATCTGTGCCTCACTTACCCCACAGTAACTGGCTTGAGCGCGCTCACAAAATAAGTGGCACCACTAAATTAGTGCCCGCGTTCCAGCCAGTTTCTGTAGTGTTACGTGAGGCAGAGCTCGTCCCTGCCTCACTTCTCATCGCTCCCATGTAGCCTAGTTGTGGCGGAGCTCGGCAAATTTGACGGAAAAAAGCGATGGGAATCATACAGAAATCACATTTACAACACAGATCAGTGGAGACATTTTATTATTATTATTATTTTTTTCGTTACATTGGAGTATGACAGGTGAGGCTCTGCCTCCCCTACCTCGCCTGACTGCACGTCGCTGCTCCACACCCATAAGTAAATACATATTTTCTGTTGATTGATTGACATCTGAAACAGCCAACACAGCTCTCTTGTTTTCTCAACACTTTTGGATAAAAGACGTGCGACTGTCAATCAAATGCGGGACATCGGCAAAATGTGTGGGACAAATGTTAAGAATACTGTGCAGTTATAAAATAAATCTCCACACATTCCTTTCCGTGTATGTCAGAAGGAAGAGTCTGCACACAATTCTTTAGACTGAAACTATTGCAAACAACATTGTTATCAGAGATGCAAACGCTGCACCCAAAAACATTGGCATCATACTTGAGAGTTTATGGACAAGTTTCCGTGTGTAGCAAACAATGCTGCTATTCTCCTGGAAACCCTTAATGGCAAGGATCTAGAAAAATATTCATGGGGTGGCAGGAGATTTTGAGGGGTGGCATCCACTGGCAGAAGTATATGCTGATTTAATCGCAGTCATATCAACAATGTTAACTTGGAAAGCCACAATATTGATATTTTAACTCAATAACATTTGGTGATATTATTGTGGCACATCAGTAAAGCCTTACATATAAATATAAGGTGGCACACATCATTTAATGAATTTTAACTGAACAATAACTGAATGAGTTTGTTTCAGCAGGGGTACCAAATCTATGCAGACTGCTGCAATAAGTACATTAAGTAACCGTCTCATCAATGTTTGTTGATGAATATGATAATATTAACAATCATATTATTCCTATCAGCTGTCAATCACTGTTATGATTCACATATTCAGTGTTATTATTAAATAAACTATATTTTTTGGAGGAGTTAATGATGAATGTTCCTCAAGATGATTGCTCACCCTCCTTCAAATTTGAAAGACAAGTCATCAATATCATATATCAAAAGAATCAAAGGAACAGTTCAGCGCCCCACAACTTCATTGCAAACAGTTACAACCTTGACTTTACATCAGAAAGAACAAACATTAAAGAAGTGACTAACTGCATCAGTTAGGGTTAAAAAACGTGTACTCAGCTAAAACATATACACGACTGCAGCTATTATCCAGTGGAAAGCCCTTACCTACTGGCCTAGTTAAATCAAAGTGGTTACTTTTTTTTGGCTGGGCAGTGAAGTTTTACACATCGTCTTATTTTACTTTCTCAGGACTTTACATTACATTACATTGCATTTAGCTGACGCTTTTATCCAAAGCGACTTACAATAAGTACATTCGACCAGGAAGACACAGCCCAGAAGAAAACAGAATCATATAAGTACATCAGGTTTCATAGAGCCAAACATTTCAAGTGCTACTCAACTGGCTTTAGATAAGCCAGTGCTTTATTAGTATATAAGTGCTTTGTTAGTAATTATATCGCTCGAAGTGGAGTCGAAAGAGATGAGTTTTCAGTCTGCGCCGGAAGGTATGTAAGCTTTCTGCTGTCCTGATGTCAATGGGGAGCTCATTCCACCATTTTGGAGCCAGGATAGCAAATCCACGTGTTTTTGCTGATGGGAACTTGGGTCCCCCTCGCAGCGAGGGTGCAGCGAGTCGTTTGGCTGATGCAGAGCGGAGTGCACGCGCTGGGGTGTACAGTTTAACCATGTCCTGGATGTAGGAAGGGCCAGATCCATTCGCATCATGGTATGCAAGTACCATTGTCTTGAAGTGGATTCTAGTTGTTACTGGAAGCCAGTGAAGGGAAACTGTTTTTTTGGGGGCAGACCCCCACAAAGAAGAAAAATGTTATACACACGTAAGGTCATCATCTTAACAATGTATTATTCTCATCGACTCATCCGTGAGCAGAGCATCAAGTTGGCATGCCTATTACAGCTGAATGTGGCGATTACCATCTTGATCAAACCGCCTCACAAACTTGTTAAGATTTAAAGCTATGGTGCGTTTTGATTCAATGCTGAGTACAGCCAAACTTGACAGGCTCTTCTCTGTCATTATAGACCGCAAACAGTGGCGGCTCTAGAGTATTTTTGTTGGGTAATCTATGTTAGGGCTAACCCAGTGGTGGGGCTCAAGTCAGTATTTGCAATGTAATGACATACACGCTCCCCTTGACAGTGAAATGCCACGCGTGAGGTTTAGATTATTTTCCTGTCTCAATCCAAATTGAACTGTATGAAATACAGAGATTTTTTGAAATACTAACATAAAATACACATTCTGGTACTCTCTTGAGAAGAAAAATAAATAAATCTATTACTACACGACATATTTAAAAAAATGAATGCCATTTTAGTTTTTTGTTACTTTGTTCTGAAAGCTGAACCTGCTGCTCCTCACAGAGAGAAGAGGGAAGAGGCTGTGAGTTACTTTACATTGTGGATAAGGGTGGATAGCCCCCATTGTTCTGTGTGTCAAAATGAAAAACAGCCCACACACCTATCAATCATCAAACCGTGGGGTCTTATTTCATTACGTGTTGATTTCAACACGCAATGTTGTATCGATGTATAGAGATGTACAACAGCAAAAGTATTCTCCGTCGGCACTTCCTGCGACAACACCACGCCCTTATCTTGATTGGCCAGAAGACATTATCAAAGATGTTCTATTGAGAAGACGATCACTACGTGACAAAAGTTTTCAAAACCGTTTCTAGTCTTCGGTATTTCCAGAGAAGTGGCTGCTGAAATCAATCTTACTAACTGCCGTCTGTGCAATTTACTCCGCGCGAGTTGGCGGACTTTATTTTCCTTACTTTAACATAATTTGTCATGGTGGGGCTAAGCCATTTCTCGGTATGGCTGTAGCCTACCCCAGCCATACCCTGGCGCAATACCTCATTCCTTCCGTCTCTACTTGGATCCGAAATGCTTCTCGTTTTGCGCCGTCCCCCCGTTCAAATGAAATCGCCGCCAATCATATTTCCACGGTCTTGTGCTGCATTCACTTGCACTCGGACATTAGAGATTTTCTCTCATAAATGTCCGATGAGCCACATCTTTTCTTTCAAAACAAAGCTGTCAACTGGGGTGGCAAGGCATTTTTCTGAGGTGGCAGCTGCCACCCCGTAGAACCGCCACTGGGCCCCAGCATATCTTTCTGAGCTGCTACACTCCTACACGCCCAACCGCCCTCTCAGGTCAGCTGATCAACTGCTCCTGAATGTGTCCAGAACCAGGTCAAAGCTCAGAGGGGAACGTTCTGAGACTCCCACACTGTGGAACGATCTGCCCCTACACATCAGACAGGCCCCCACACTGTCTGCTTTTATATCGCTTCTTAAAACCCACCTCTTCTTCTTAGCGTATTGACATATTTTAGATTGTTGCTTTAAATTGTCTATTGTTTTTACTTTTAATTGTCTTATGGTGTGCACTGCAAAAAAGTAATTTTAAGAAAGTAAAACAAATTAGAAGAATGTTTTGCTTAAGAAAATTATTCTTACTTTTCTTACTACCATTAGCCTAGCACATGTTAGTACCTAGCGCCACTTGTTTTGATGTACGTTTTTGTAGATAACCTCGCGAGTTTGTATCTTTCAGTGTTGAGGTGGGCACCGTTAGATTCTGTGTCTTTACGAACATGAACAATGTGTTGGATGTGGAGCTAGGATAAGTAATAAGGGAGCTAGGAGTGATTTTCGCTTGTTTCCTGCAAATGACGCGATTTCGGGTCCGTGGGGCCTAAGAGGATAATATATATATTTTTTTTTTTCACAACAGTTGTATTTGGATGGAATGAATACCTATAGTGATCATTCAAAGTAATACAATTATTTTTACAGTGAAAAAGTTCAAATGGAACTGATGGTTCCCAAATTACCCAGAGGTGAGTCCGCCTGGACTTTATTTTTCTAAATCTCTCTAAAAAGGTCAAATTGTACTTGTTTTGCATCAATCTTGATACAGGGTACTTATTATATGATATAGTTTGGATTCCTAAAGCTTTTAGTCTACTAACCCATCATTCAAAGGTGGTTTTCACTATAAGTAATGGGTTTTTTTTAGGCGGACATTAGAATGTACATGTTTTACTATGTTCCATCTGAATTTACTTTAAAATAAAAACATCTATATTGATTCTGACACTTCTACATCCAACTCACAGATGTAACCTTGCTTTGAGAGAAAAGATTATAAATGTACCACTTTTAGAAGTGAAGATCTAGTCTTTGTTGTGTTAGTGGCATTTTCCAGCCTGAAACCTGAAAAACAGGCTCAGGGCTTAAGAGGTTAAAGCCTTCTTCATTTACAGTATATAATACAGTGATAACACACACAACCTGGTTGACTGTACTCACTTTAACCTGGCTCTGTTGTACATTGATAGACACAATATTGGCATTTCAATAATATGAACAATTATGAAGTCAGACCAGCATTTCAAATAGCAGAATAAACTTGAAATGTAAGCCAAACTAGTGCACGGGAGTCATACACCTAGTAACATAGTCGTTTATTATTCAGGGTGTGATAGCCTGTGCTAAAGAAGCTAGCGGACGCCATTAGCTACTGTAGTGGATCCGAACTAGCTCACAGAATGACATCAAACTACATATAAAGAACAGTTTCAAACACACCTCTTAGATCGAAATATTACATAATCTTTGTACACACTACTAACCTTTTGAACAGGACTTTTACGGCATGCTCACTGAGGCCTTTCCGTGTCCTATACTGCCCTCTGCTGTTTGTAATGATATACAATATTTAACATAAACATGCCTTGGAGGCCTTGGAGAGTATAACTTAATTTATAAAAGACAATATACATTGAAAATGTGACCAATAATTTATGCGGTTATCTGAATCATATTTCCACCCCTTATATTCGAAAATATATGATTAAATACGTAAAATATGCACACTTTTACAAAGTATATCCAATTAATAGAACCACAAAGTGGTTCTCAGACTTATTCAGAAATGTATACAAAGTGTCATCGCAAACACTGCAGCATTTTCTGCTTCTATTTCATTGTATGCTTCAGAATAGTATTATATATTGATATAAAGTGCTTGTGAAGGACACACACACATATATATATATATATATATATATATATATATATAAAAAAACAAGAGGGACATAATATCACAAAACCATTAATGATGATGATTATTTCAGTATATTAGCAGCCATATGTATAATAGTATTAATATCTATGAGATTTAAAGTAATAATAATAATAATTCCCTGCAAAAGAACTAATAATAATAAAATAATGGGAAAAATTGCAATTCGATGAATAGTACAAATCAATCATTTTCATGTGAAGCAAGGAGTGGTTGGACCCAAATGCAGAGCCGGTACCTCCCACACAGCCCATGCACCATCACCCCCTCCTACACAGCAGCCAGACCCACTGTCTGGAAGACAGACAAAGACCATGACACTGCTCCCCCTGCCTTTACATTTATAATGAATAGTTGGTTGAAAAAGTTCTGATATTGGAAATATTGAGATTTTACAGTTTCTTATGTTGAAGGTGGGGTAGGTAAGTTTGAGAAACCGGCTCGAGATACACTTTTTTTTATATTCCATGGAATGCTCTTAACATCCCGATTGCAATGAATATCTGAAGTGCTTTGACAAAAAATCCATTAAAAAATGGCATCTGTGGAAGCCGTAGCGCTGTAAAAAGCACGACCAATCATTTTAGCCAGCCCGGCTAAAGTAACTGGATGGCCTACCTGCCTGTCAGCCTTCCATCTGTGCACAAACTTATCTTGTGCACTTGTAATGGAGTTAAAAATGTGTAGACATAAGTATTAGTTATAAATTACGATTTATAATAGGTTGTGAATTTTATATTTATGAGATTGTTTCCTTTTGATGTTTTTGAGTTATGTTTCTGGTGGGAACACTTTCCCATTGCACATCTTTTTCCATTTCCTGTTTGTCATTTCCGCTTTCCCCTCACATTGAAGTGAGTGCTGCTGTGGGTAAGCAGTGCTGGGAGAGGTGTTACAAATCATTGCGGTTTTGTGTGATGGACCGGCTGTTTGGGTTGATGGAAGTGATGTGTGTTGTTGAGTGTTCATTTGGGTACATTGTTGACCCGTTTTTGTTGGGTTTCTACCGTAGGAAATTGTATTTTTTAGTGATATCTGTGGTGTGGTTTTGGCGGGAATTAGACGCGATCTGCGTCATTTTCTTTGTTTACATGTTAACCCTTCCTTTCTTT
This sequence comes from Harpagifer antarcticus, assembly GCA_902827135.1. Classification (NCBI taxonomy): domain Eukaryota; kingdom Metazoa; phylum Chordata; class Actinopteri; order Perciformes; family Harpagiferidae; genus Harpagifer; species Harpagifer antarcticus. Next base: position 432,826 of record CADEHL010001376.1, read on the forward strand.
TCTTTTGTAAAGATGTGCAGCTGGATTCAAGGAGAACATTGTTTTTGTTCTCAGGTATGTTTGTATTTGTATTTTTGTGTGATTACTTAATACGATTTTCTTGTTCATTTAAGAATTTCTTAATCATTTTTTTTGGTGTTTCAGATTTGGTTTTCCAAAGTCTTTGGTTCACAAAAGTAGTGAAATATATGAATTACACTATAGGCCTATATACATGTGTTGTTCATGTCTAAAATGAAAATGTTTAAATTATAATTTGGAGTAAAATTGTTCTATCACTTTACTTTCACCAGAGAAAAGTTACATCAGGACTGAATAATGACTTCATATTCCATACAAAGGTTCATGTGATGTGTGTGAAGAATAATCTTCTGGGATTCAATGCAGAGCCAATGTTGAAGAATGGAGACAGAGAACTTTCTATCAAACACAGAGATGTATTGAAGTATCGGCCGGAGAGGGCACACTCAGTTTCACACATGAACAGTCCTCCACCGAGTAGCACTCTGAAGGATACATAGAATAATCATACAATATATTGACCAAGGCGGATCCCAAACTTACGCACCCTTTCTCTGCTAATTATGAACAGATGCCACAAACTGGACAAAGACTTAGCCAGGACAGGATGCCCCCCTTTCTCCACAGAGCAAGGCATCTGACCTCTGACCTGACCCTGAGGATGGCACGATCGTATTTCACAGATTGAGGGAACAACACTTTAATTAGAAACAGAAGTTTGCAGATAAGTTCCCAATTCGATACATGGGAACAGACAGGATTAAAATATTCTCTAACAATGTGTACAAATACAAATTGAGCATTACAACTTTTTTTTCAACCAACTATTTATGTTAAAGGTGGGGTATGTAATTTTGGAGAAACCAGCTCGAGTGTGCTAGAATTTGAAAATACACAGCTGGAAAAAATCTGCTACTTCCTTACAGAGCCCCTCCTCCAACACACACGAACGCGCACATGACCAATGAGTGTGTAACGGGTCACAATTGTAAGCGACCTGTTATCCTTCAATTAACGACAGCTAAGCATCTGGGGTGTTTTCTGGCATTTATTCTGAGGACTGAGAACAAAAACAATGTTCTCCTTGAATCCACGCTGCACATCCTCCGCAGCACTCACTTCAATGTCACTTTAGTATGTATTCATACTAGCTTATTTACATGAGTAACTCTGTTTAACAAGAGTTCTGAAGTTTTCCAAAAATCTCATAACACAGTGCTCTAAGGCAGTGGTTCCCAACCGGTGTGCCGCGAGCACAGTCCAGGTGTGCCGTAGGATCTTTTTACGTTCCACATTTTTTTCTCACTTATAAAACTTCACTTTATATAAACTTAATTTTATTACATGTACAATGGAGCTGATAAGCTAATAAAACATATATTGCTCAGATTTAGAAATATGAAATACCAACTGCTTAAATTGTCATGACTTACATCAGCCGTCATTGTTTACACTTATCCTCGTGCCAAAATATTACAAGAGTAATGAGAGTGAGAGTGCTGGAGGAGAGGTTTGAGTCATATTTCCCTCCTATGAATGAAGACTTTGATTGGCTGCGGGATCCATTTAATCCTCTCTCATTAATATCAGCCACTAGTTTAAACAGCAGAGCTCAGGATGAACTCACAGAGCTATGGACCGCTCCCTGAAACTGAAGCACGATGAACTACTTCTGGATATCTTTTGGCTGCTTGTGGGACACAAGTATCCATCCCTCTCAGAGAGTGCTATCAACGTGCTTTTACCATTTCCAACCTCCTACTTGTACGCATAAAGAGACTCTGCTCCCAAAAGCAGGCACATGTGTCGCACTAACATGTGCCTATCATAGTTTTATTTTAGTTTTGCTGTTTAAACTGATTAGTCTGTTATAATTATTATTAAGTTATTATTAATTTTAAGTTATCATAAGCCTACTTCTTTTGAAATCCAAATGTAAAATAATAACTCAGCAGAGTCGTTTTTAGTCTGGTTCTTGTCATTATATGTTGGATTATATGGTTTTTAGGATGACTTATATTTGATTATTTGTTCTATAAAATGTTCTATTAAATGAAATACACATTTGAAAACCAATGTATGGTGTATTTATTGTTTGTAGTTTAGATTTTTAAATCTACGAGAAGTTGGAGTGCCTTGGGGTCGAGAAATATTTTCAGGTGTGCCTTGGTAAAAAAAAAGGATGGGAACCACTGCTCTAAGGTGAGTGACTTTTCTAGCAAGACCAGAGACTGTACTGAACATTTTGATATGTAACACCATGCCATGTTATAAGAAGTACATTTAAAAGGTGATTTAAGGAGACATCTGAAAATGGAGAAAATACCCTTCACTCCACACTCCAGAGGGTTGAGGAAAAGGGTAAGGCAATTTTATTTTAAAAGACAATGAAGGCAGGTTATATTGATATATTGATTGATATATTTATTATATTCAAAGGCAAATTAATACTTAGTCCCCTGAATCTGGAATAATGTACAATTCACAGCATAGCCTCACAATGTCAGGAACTTTTCATCTACAGATTGCTTTGGTCTGGCTTTACTCTTCACTGATAGGTTGAAGAAACTTTTAATTTATTGGCTTTGGAAATCAGAAGGAGGGGCTCATTATCATACAAAAAACGCGCGAATATTCACACGTATGTTTGTGCGTATATTCCATAGACTGTATATATAAATGGACGTAGTATCCGTGGCGTCACCCATAGGATTCTGCAGAGTTGCCGAGAAGCCCTTAGTAGGCGGAGTCGGCCACTAACGGCTCGATTGTGACGTCAGAGTCTAATCCCGCCTGCTCCAAATAAGGGCAAAGAGGCGGAGCCGAGGCGGGACCTGCTGCCTCCGAACTGGAAGTAAACAGAGCTAGCTCAGGCTAAGAAGCTAAGCTAACATGAAATACATGCATACCAAGTTACTGCTAACAGTGTAGTTCCCCTATATAAACGTTACATTCATAATCAAATGAGACAATCTGCAAGAGAATTAGCTATATGTTGTTATTCTTAATGCTTGTCATTTACACGTTGAGAAAAGACGGACTCCACCCCCGGACCTAATGGCTCCGTTAGCTCCGGCGGCCACCACTGGGATAATTGGGTCGCCTATTAACATTTGCTCCCGTTTAGCATTATGGGCGTCATAGCCATAGACTATAAAAGTCTTACCCAAGGCTGAATCATAAACTAAAATGTATATGTATGTATAAAGGGTTATGTCCTTAGCTGGCTAATCAGTAGCAAGCTAAGCTACCAAGCACACAAACACCTGCGAACGGGGTTAACATGTATAATATTATAATTTTAGACTTCTTGGAAGTTCTGTTAGTACATTCAAGCGCACAGCACAACATTTTAATTGTCTGGTATTTGTAACAATTATTCCCTAAAAGGCACAATCACCATGAACACGGCTAAAGGGTCAAGTACAGTAACTACAACTAACTAACGTTGTAGCCTCTATGGTTGTAGCCTAGCAGAGTGGACAAGTTGCTGTTAGCTGACAGTGAGGCATGTACGTGTCCATCAAAGTGTCCACGCCCTAATTTATGCAAAAGCTTTAAGGCTTAATATTAATTAAACAGATGAGTTGAGAAAAAATGTACCCCCCACACAGTAGTCATGAAGGGGGAATCTAACTATACAGAGAATATGGTTTTTTGAACCACGATGTAAACATGTCTGCTGTAAAGTTGGGCATTTTAACATGGGGTCTATGGAAATTGCTCCCTTCTGCAGCCTGCTCCTACTGGCCACTAGATGAACTTCCGTATTGGCGTCCCGGCTCTTCCCCAGAGTTTGCCGCTTGGTATATTCGCGTGTATGTACGCGCATATACTCGCCCGTATTTTCGCGGAGGTCCGTATATTCGCGTGTATATACGGCCGTTTTTACAAAAAAACGGGCGAAATATACGCGCATATTATGGCACTTTGGGCTTTCCATACCAGGCCTACCGTGCGCTACATAGAACAGATTGATGTCTGACCAGACAGAGAGAACGAACGTGAGTGATGGAAATTGAAGCCGGAGGATAGGAAGTTGATTGAAGTGGACAAAGTCGATTTATAAGGAAGTAGGTTTTGTTTTGTTGTTATACAAATAGCGTCATATTTACGCAGCTAGCGTTAGCGTGCCTACAGTAACTACTACACCAGCTGAGGAGAGGAGAGCTTCACGTGAAGAGAAGATAAAGTGAGGGAAGAACATTGTTAAAAGAGAGCAGTGGCGGCGCCAGAGATTTTCTCTAGGAGGTGCTGTGGGGTAGCTTAACGTTTCATAGAGGGTGCTCAAACATTAAGGGTTTCCCATTAATGCACCAGCGCTACAGTTGAATTTTCTACTGCAACACTCCCCACACACAAACACAGCGTACCCGCGACTGTTACAATGAAGGCTCGGTAATCAGCTCACGGCATATAGGTGTAAGCAGGGGTAAAGTGCTATTTTTTGGGGGAGTGGACCTCACCTCCACTAGTGCAAGCTCCCCCGGGAAGATTTTTTTTTTAATATTGAAGTTAAAAGCATCAATCTGGTGCACTTTGAGAGCCAAAATCAAGAGATCGATGGATATACAGTATCTCTCAACATACATATGAAACAGAACTGTAAACAGATTTTCCATTTCTTTATAGATATTTTACAAATCACTCCTCTTTTAAAACAAACCGTTTGAGACCCACTGAGATAACTAGACTAAAGTTAACTATCTAAACACTGAGAGTCCTTTACTTCACCTGAGCTGAGGTTATCTGAGACTCTCAGTCTGACAGGAGAGAGTTCTCCCTCCACCTTGTTGTTGAAAAGCTCCTTATATCCGTTAGCTTGGCTAGCTAGCACCAGATGCTAACCACAACGATCTCCGGTAGATACCCACCGGTGCGCGAGCTCTATCTCTCGCTCGCTTGCGCACGCACACAAAATGGCTCGTGCCACACACACACAGAGAAGAGCTTGAATGAAACAGAGCCAGAAGTAAGCTACTTGTACTCACGAGGCCTATTATGTGCAGAATCCCTCTCGCTTTCAGGTGGTTTTGATTGAGTGTCCACACGTGGACGTTTAAGGACTAAAAAACGATCCATTTGTCACTTTGCTGTTAGCAAATAATTTGGGGCTCCAGCTAACAGGAAGTCACTCAAGTGTCACAAAGTAATTTAGCCTACGGGTAGGTCAAAAATCGAATGGGTGCTGGCCATTGGCCTAATCATATCACCTGAGTTGGCTTTATGTTTTTGGTGAAACATGTATTTATTTCACATTTGCATTGATGTAATCAATAATTTTTCTGATTTAATTTAATAAAAATAATAATAATTTTAGAAAAAAAAAAAACACATATTTCTTGGGGGTGCTTAGGGGGTGCTTAGGCAATCCTGGGGGATGCTTCAGCACCCTCTAGCTCCCCCCTGCCGCCGCCCCTGAAAGAGAGGATAGAAATTCTTAGCAGTTTGTTTATATGTATGTATTTGTGTATAGATGTTGCAACTATACAGAGCTTTAGCAATACTGTATGTAACTATGGTCGGTGGAGAAGTGACAAAATGTGAAGAGGGACAAAGTAATGACAGGAGAGTAGTTTGCATTAGACAAGCTCAAGAACAAATATAGAGAAGACATTCAAGGAGAGAGACACAAAACACAGATTCAACGGTAAACATGATGTATTTTTCTATTTATTTAGCTAACCACTATTTAGACTGTGTTTTTCATTGACTCGATTAAATGGATTTACTACATCAATGTATGTCTTTTCAGGCTGCCATGTTTTGTCCTTTCTGTGGCCAACATCTGGGGACAGTTCAAGTGTTCTGTGGCTCCTGTGGCAAAAATGTACAGTTTTTGGCAGAAGTTGAACACAACAGTAAGTTCACTTTTTTTATTGGATCTGTTTCAAATGCAAGAAATAAGGATTCAACACACTACTCTGTTTAGAATACTAATTTAAGACATATTGTTGACATCCCATCATAAGCACATTGCATCAAGCTCCTCCATCAGGTTTACCCTCACAAGATATTTCTGTAGTGTGAAGGCCATCAGGATGTATCTTCAATCTTGACCTTGTCATTCATCATCAGCGTGATATTGGAAAAATCCATCACTACATACATTACAACACAGAACAACACAGAAACTGATGCTGATAAATTATTAATCCATATTTCATAGATCCATCCTGATCACATGTCAATAAGTGTGTGGATGATGAGTCTGAAGCGAACTGAGAGGTCATTTAGATGTACTACCATTAGTGTAACTTGTTTCTTTGAGAAAAATACCTGATTGCAAACATGTTATTATGTTCAATTATTTTAAACATTTCAAAGTTAATCCAACATGAGCTATTACACTGGTTGGTGTCAGCTCCCTTGACATAGTGAGATTGAACACTGAGCTTCATTCAGACCTACAATTTGACTCAAAACACATTTTCTACGGCCTGTTTTCAGCTGCAAATGTAATGCATTCTGCCTCAGAAACATGTGTATTCATCAAACCGTTTTGAAGGTCTCTCTCCTTGTTGCATCTGCATTTCAGCGAGGACTGCACAAATAATGGGGGGCATGTTAGCAAAAATAGATTATGTGTTTCGCTGGATGTACTAAGGTCAGGCAATTTGTCAATTTTGCGCGGAGGATCCTCCATCTTTGAGAAGAGTGGTAAACAAAGCACAGGTTGGATTTATCAGAGCCACGAGGCAGATATATTTACCTCAATATGAACATCCATATATACATAATATATCCATATATACATAATATATACATAATATATCCATATCCACGCTCTTATCTGCTGAACATGCTTCCCTCTCTGTCTCTTTCCTAACATCTTTTCTTCATCTCCTTCTCTTGTTTCTTTTTTTACGATTAGTATAATCAATATTTTAAAGGTATTTTTTGTCTTGAAGCCCAACAGCCTGGTAGATGTTCGATCACAATGTAATACTTTATTGTAGTGACCTTAAAACAAGGGAACATGATTTGAGGAAGAATTTTTGTTTTTCCCAAAAGTTGGCGAGTAAGCCAGGAGAGTAAAAACCGAAAAGCTCTTACATAAAACCTCTCACTGCCAAATCCAGCCCAAAGCGAGACAACTCATGTTCTGTACCTCCTCGTGCCTCTTTATAAATTGGACTGTCCCGAGTTTGCTGACCACTGTTTGGATTATTCGTAGTGACACAGCTGCGTCTTTAGATTGTCCTCAACAAAGTTTATTATAGCTGCAGACCCAGTCACAGGTTAGGGTCAGGAGGAGTCACACATAAACACACCACCATCACTTTCTTCATATCCCACAGCCTTTTTTTATTTGATCTATCTCCCATCTACTCCGATGTGTGACTGTTTCTCTCCATAAGCTTTAGGGTAAAAAGAGAGCGACTACTCTTTATCGCTGACGCTTGCACACAACTGGCTTATCATGTTTGCTTTGAAAAAAGCCTACGGTGTGATAGGGGCAATAGAAAAAAGGCCACAGAATAAGGTTAGAAGTCTATGAGGATTTTTATTAAGCTGTAAGAGAATGAAAAGACAAGACTGTGCACTGCCTTTGACCTTGGTCTGACAGCAATGAGCGATAACACCTGAACAAGGTTTTTGAAATTTGCTTTGCATTATACAAAGCTTTCTAAAAGAAGCGGTGTGTTTTGTGTGTGGAGAGCCGTGTGAATGACTTTCAAGATCCTTTTTCACTGTGTATTGATCTTCAATAGATGAGAAACTCAACGGCATGACACTGAAGTCACATTGAAAGATCAGATTAGAGAGGAAGTGGAGGAAACACATCAATAGGCCACAGAGTGAAAAGGAAAATACAAAAACAGATCGAGAGAGCGTACTTATTATTACATAATGGTTCAGGTTCAGGTTGCTTTATTTGTAGCTGAGGGAAGATTTGATTTACGGCAGATGAGACATCTAACAACACTGGACTGCCAGGGACATTTTGGTCCATTGGGACGTTTTCATGGGGGGTTCTGTGGGAGAAAACAGAGGCCAGCACCCCCGTAACACTAAGCTTGGACCCCCCATGTAACCCCCCTCCAAAACAAAAGAACATATACTTGATTAATCCTACAAGGGGAAGTTCAATTCTCACTCTGTCAGTAAAATACATGAAAGAAATTAAACTCAAAATACACAAAGGCACAAACACACTTTATTAAGAGTGATAGCGGGCTGTTTTTGTCTGTACTGGGCCTTGAACCGGCGACCATCCAATTTCTTAGCCAAGTCTCTTCGGTCTGAGCTGCGGCAATACCTAAAAGGTTTGGTCCCATTAATCTTGGTATACATTTTTTGTTTTAACTCATTTAGTTTGCCATAATGTTCATGAATGTAGCTGGACTATTAGCTAGCTATGATGAAGTCCACATTTGTAATCTCATTAGATCACAATAAATCTTTCTAAATCATATGACGAAATATGGAAGCCAATTGTGTGTGAAAAATATAAAGCAGATGCTATTTACACCCAGGTGTCTGTAGCTAACAATGCTATTTACACCTGGGTTACAGACTACCTATAAGACATGTCATTCTGTGCTTTTAAATTGGGGTTTGATATTGTTTTTACGTCACGTATGAGAGTTTTCAGTCAGTGGCTTTAAGTAAGGATTTATTGTCCTGTGTCTACTTTTGTTTTATGTCCTATCTCTTTTTTTGTTTTGTTTTTTTGTATGTATTTATTGATGTACAGCACTTTGGTAAACTCTGTTGTTTTTAAATGTGCTATAGAAATGAAGTTGGATTGGATAGTAGACTGGTCTGTTCCAAACAAAGCCATTAAATCATTTCGAACTAGAACAGCAAAAATGTTCCCGTTTTCTGGGTTGAGGAGTCTTTCCTCCGGGTTTAAGTTATAATGTATACAGTAGAAACAACATGCAACGATGTCTTGTATTATTCTTGCTAAAAAGAACAGCTCACAATGTTTTTACGAAAGTACATAATAAGCATTCTTATTGCATTATACACAAGGTCTTTGAGCAGTGGCGTGAGGGCCTGAGATATTCTAAAAATTATATTTGAAAACATACAAAGAAAAGTATTTTTTAAATATTTTTGTTATATGTTTCAATAGTTTTACCAAAATAACTTGATTTGATTGTATTTAAAATAACATTTATAAAGAAAATCATGCTTCCTTTTGTAAGGTCATTATATTGTGATCCTACATCTCCCAGGCTGTTGGGCTTTAAGACAAAACATACCTTGAAAATGATGATGTATTAATCCAAGAAAACAAAATAAGAGAATGAGATGAAGTGAGATGAAGAGAAGATGTCAGGAAGGAAATTGGAGATGTTCAGGAGATAAGATCAAGATATATTATGTATATATCATATGGATATATTATGTATATATGGATATATTATGTATATATCATATGGATATATTATGTATATATGGATATATTATGTATATATGGATGTTCATATTGAGGTAAATACATCTGCCTCGTGGCTCTGATAAATCCATCCTGTGCTTTGTTTACAGGTGTCAACGCACAACCCTCCTCCACCCCTTCGCCTCTGTCTCCTAATACAGGGCCAAGCTAAAACCTTCTCCCTTCAGAACTGGACCGAACTACTTATCACCACCACCAGTGTCTAGACCCCGGGGGGTTCATCGGAGCGGTTTTCCCCTCCCGAATGATCATCCTGCAAACCGGGGCCTAATCGCCAAACATCAGTTCATTCATTTGTTGTAATCTGTCAATCACCATTCTCTCATATCATGTGTCCCGGTAATAAACATGTATTTCATACATCACGTCTCTCCTGATTGAACTACTTTTACTCAAGTACAAGATCTGAGTACTTCTACTTTTACTCTAGTACAAGATCTGAGTACTTCTGCTTTTACTCAAGTACAAGATCTGAGTACTTCTGCTTTTACTCAAGTACAAGATCTGAGTACTTCTACTTTTACTCAAGTACAAGATCTGAGTACTTCTACTTTTACTCAAGTACAAGATCTGAGTACTTCTACTTTTACTCAAGTACAAGATCTGAGTACTTCTACTTTTACTCAAGTACAAGATCTGAGTACTTCTGCTTTTACTCAAGTACAATATATGAGTACTTCTACTTTTACTCAAGTACAAGATCTGAGTACTTCTACTTTTACTCAAGTAGAAGATCTGAGTACTTTTCCCACCTCTGCACACGGCATCATATAAACATATTATATTTCTCTTGCATTTGTAGCTATGAGACAATATATATATATAATATATACAATACAATACAATACAACTTTATTTATAGAGCACTTTAAACCTCCAGACCAAAGTGCTGTACAGGCAAATAGATAAAACAAAGCATAAAAACAATTTAAAAGCAAAAAAGCAACACTGAAAGATGTTAAAACGCCAAATGTTAAAACGCTAAGGAGAAGAGGTGGGTTTTAAGAAGCGATTTAAAAGCAGGCAGTGTGGAGGCCTGTCTGATCTCCAGGGGCAGAGCGTTCCACAATTTGGGAGCTGCTACAGAGAAGCAACGGTCCCCTCTGAGCTTAGACCTGGTTTTAGGCACATTCAGGAGCAGTTGGTCCGCTGACCTGAGAGGGCGGTTCGGCGTGTAATGCTGTAGCAGCTCAGTAAGGTATGGTGGCGTCATGCCATTTATGGATTTAAAAGTAAATAAAAGAATTTTAAAATGGATCCTAAAATAAATTGGCAGCCAGTGGAGAGAAGCTAAAACAGGGGAAATGTGGTCATACTTCCGTGTGCCTGTTAAGAGCCTTGCTGCGGCATTTTGCACCCGCTGCAGTCGTGCGAGGGAGGACCCACTGACCCCCATGTAAATAGAGTTACAGTAGTCCAGCCGGGTGGTAACAAAGGCATGGATTACTGTCTCAAACTGCTGTCTGGAGAGAAAAGGTTTTACTTTGGCTAGCTGCCTCAGGTGATAAAAGCTCGTTTTTACCACCGACTTAATCTGACTCTCAAGTTTGAGTTCACGGTCCATTTTAATACCAAGGTTTGTAACGGTGGGCTTGGTGTACTGATGCAAGGAACCCAGGTCTACAGAAGTGGTGTCAGTGGTGCTACCAAAAACCATTACTTCTGTTTTTCCTTCATTGAGTTTAAGGAAATTGCACGCCATCCAGGCCTTTACGTCATCTAGGCACTTTATCAGTGGGCTAATTAAGTAACCACCCTTCTTTGTTAGAGGGACATAAATCTGGCTATCGTCAGCATAGCAGTGGAATGCGATGCCATGCTTTCTAAAAATGGACCCAAGAGGGAGCAAATAGAGGGAGAATAGCAGGGGGCCTAATACTGAGCCCTGTGGGACCCCATACATATATGTCAATGTGATAAACTAAATCCTCGTTAAATGAAACTGTTGGATCCCTGCCTGCCTGTTTACGGATCTCGAGTTCCTGCCTGCTGCCTGCCTGGTTTTGACCCTGCCTGTCCCCGACCTGAATAAACTGAACATTGCTAAACACTGGTTGTATCTTTGTCGTGCTATTGGGTTCTGATCTGTACCTGTGATCGTGACATTAGTCCAGTTTTAGCCGCTCTTTACTGGCTTCCTGTTTACTTTAGGATTGATTTGCAGGTCCCCCTCCTTACATATGGCCCTTAATGGGCAAGGACCTAGCTATATTGCTAACTCCCTTGTCAGCCACAAGCCATCAAGAACACTGCGTTCCTCTGCTGCTGGTTTGTTAGAGGTTCCCAGAAACAGCCGAAAAAAGACGTTTCACGCAGCTTTCGTTAATTATGCCCCCAAGCTATGGAACAAAATACCTGAGACATCAGGGATGCCTGCTCAGTGGAAGTCTTTGGAAAAAAACCTCAAAACATATTTGTACAATTTAGCCTTTTAGGAAGCAAACTCCTGCTCTCTGCTGCACTTTCTCAACGCACCCTGATGCATTTTGACCTGTCACCTGATTGTGTGTTGCACTATCCTCCTTTTAAAGGGGACCTATCATGCAAAATACACTTTTTATACATAAATATGTGTCCCCGGTGTGTCAGGGATGTTTTGTATCTTACAGACAGGTTACGAAAAATCATGTAATCTCAGAGAAGGAATATCCAATCAAAGTCAAGGATGTAACCAAGCTCTTCCACATTGTTGATTCTTTAAAGTAATATTATTCGTTCTTCTTCGTGAAAGGTCTTCATAATAAAGTATACATTCAAATTGCAGCTTTAATTTAATTAACAGTGGTATTAAATATGTTCAACTTTAACCTTTACTTCCCATTGGTCAAAGACATAAGGGGCGGGATCATGGTGTTAATGTTGAAATTGAACTATTTCAATACACTTAGATCCATTGCTTTCACTGCTCTTAAATGATGGATAGGAACAAAAAAAATCAGTTATTCTCTTATGACATAAGACAAGCACATTCCCAAAAGTTGTACAAGTCCCGTGTAAAAGCAAAAGTCTAGGCAGACTTTTGTTGCAATCTCCAACAGTAAATCTTGACGTCATGCAAACAATGACATTTAAGATGCACATTTTATTTTGGATGCTTTGTGTACACATTACAGAATCTTTGCAAATCCATTACATTGAATGCTAATCCAGTGCAGAGCCAAACACCTCCACCTCACAGAGGGTCAGGTGCTCCTCTCTTCCAGGGACACCTATGTAAACATAGCGGCCGTCCATCCCGTTGGGAACCTGGAACTCAACAGTATGACCTCCCGGGATGCTGGTGATTACAGCAAACCTGTAGAAGAAGCATAAATCACTACGTTAACCTCAGGAAGGGTTTATTGAAGTAACAGGCTTTTCATTTTAAGTTCAACATGCACTCAAAGCGTCATTAGGTTTCTACGCTTTACTTGGTTAGAATGTTGGTTGCAGATCTTTTAATTAGGGCTTGATATGTATAGAGATGTACTACCGCATAAGTATTCTCCGTGGGGACTTCCTGCAACAACACCACGCCGTTATCGTGATTCTGATTGGCCAGAAGACATTATCAAAGATGTTCTATTGAGAAGACGATCACTACGTGACAAAAGTTTTCAAAACCGTTTCTAGTCTTCGGTATTCTTGTTTTTGGCGTGAGAATAGTTTGGGCAGCGTGAGAGCGTGAGATTGAGAGTGAAAGCGTGTGTCACACGCCAGATGCGTGAGAGTTGGCAACCCTGGCTATTTACACCTGGGTGTCTGTAGCTAACAATGCTATTTACACCAGGGTGTCTGTAGCTAACAATGCTATTTACACCTGGGTGTCTGTAGCTAACAATGCTATTTACACCAGGGTGTCTGTAGCTAACAATGCTATTTACACCAGGGTGTCTGTAGCTAACAATGCTATTTATACCTGGGTGTCCGTAGTTATCGATGCTATTTACACCTGGGTGTCCGTAGCTAACAATGCTATTTACACCTGGGTATCTGTAGCTATTGATGCTATTTACACCTGGGTGTCCGTAGCTAACGATGCTATTTACACCTGGGTGTCCGTAGCTAACGATGCTATTTACACCTGGGTGTCCGTAGCTTGGTGATTCTCTGAATCGGGTGCCTTTTGGGTCTTCGCATTTTTTAAGAAAATACCTTAAAATATTGCATTTTTTATCATAACATCTGGTAGAGGACTACTTAAACCTTTGAGAAAACACATTTTCCCACCTCAGGCATACAATCCCAATAATTACTAGGAGTTTCCTTCTTACAAAAAGTTGTTTGGAGTTCAACCCCGTCACAGACAACTTGGAGTCTGTGTGAATATGATTCAAAAAGATATTCAAGTTAATTCTTGTTGAACCTTAATCCAGGGTTGCCAACTTTGGGTACCTGGCTGGAGTGAGATTTTGATATCATAGGTTTAATTACACATTATGCGCACGAAATGACTGCTATCGTATCAGCAGCGGGACCTTAGCATATATATAGGATATATATATACAATATATACAAGTACACAATATTGGACACAGACTATAAAGGGCACACAGTTTCATTCACTAATGAAAGTCAAACACATGTTTGTTTCCACTGTTTTATTGTGTGCCTGTCGCGATAAGCAATTAATTGACTTATCGTACGATAAATAAAAATGAACTCGATAAATTGTCATTTACATGAGGATGTGACAAGCAGTTTGAAAGGATGTACTTGAATTATTATTATATATTATCATGATGTCAGTGGTCTAAAATGGTCATACAACGGTGCCGACAATATTATCCTTTATCGCAATAATTTCCGGGAAAATGTATCCAACAAAATTAATTATCGTGAGAGGCCTATAGGCTACATGAAACACACACACAAACAAATCTACAGACTTACTCCAAACTGCCAAATATATTAATTAACACACTCTCACTCTCATATACTCTTTGACTCTATTTTGGCCTAGTAGAACAATAAGCAGCAGACTTTTACTTTTTTATAATTTCTACTGGATCTTAGATCTGCGCATGCGCAATACGGGTCGGCAGTTGCGGCTCCAGAGTATTTTTGTTGGGTAATCTATGGTAGGGCTAACCCATACAGTGGTGGGACTCAAATCAGTATTTGCACTGTAATTACATACACGCTCTCCTTGACAGTGAAACGCCACGCGTGAGGTTTAGATTATTTCCCTGTCTCAATCCAAATTGAACTGTATGAAATAAAAAGGCACATTTGTCTTGTAGTAAATAAAAAGGGCGACCTGGAGCCAATCCTGCAATTTCCCCACAGGTGAAAAAGTTGACCTGCTAAAGCCCAACCCCTGCAGGGGGTCTGGGGGGATTCTCCCCCAGGAGATTTTTTGAAATACTAACATAAAATACACATTCTGGTACTCTTTTGAGAAGAAAAATAAATACATCTATTACTCCACGACATATTTAAAAAATGAATGCCATTTTAGTGTTTTGTTACTTTGTTCTGAAAGCTGAACCTGCTGCTCTTCACAGAGAGAAGAGGGAAGAGGCTGTGAATTACTTTACATTGTGGATAAGGGTGGATAGCCCCCATTGTTCTGTGTGTCAAAATGAAAGACAGCCCACGCACCTATCAATCATCAAACCGTGGGGTCTTATTTCATTACGTGTTGATTTCTATAATAATAAGTAATGTTGTATCGATGTACTACCGCATAAGTATTCTCCGTCGGGACTTCCTGCAACAACACCACGCCGTTATCTTGATTCTGATTGGCCAGAAGACATTATCAAAGATGTTCTATTGAGAAGACGATCACTACGTGACAACAGTTTTCAAACCCGTTTCTAGTCTTCGGTATTCTTGTTTTTGGCGTGAGAATAGTGTGGGCAGCGTGAGAGCGTGAGATTGAGAGTGAAAGCATGTGTCACACGCCAGATGCGTGAGAGTTGGCAACCCTGCCTTAATCATCAGAAGTCCCTTGTTTAGGATCATCTATGTTAAGTAGATTTGTTCTAGACCATTAGTAGACCATTTGGCTGCAAAAGGGGATCATTAGAACTTTATCCAACATCGGCCTTCAAATGTTATCAAAAATATCTATTCAACTTAGAATTTTGTTTAGGTTTCATATTTTGTCTGATTATCTTGTACACTGTAAACACAATACAACACTTCAAAGTTCATATTAAGTTCATATCACTAAAATATTCATACAAACCTATTAAATAACAGGGTTGAACTCAGCATGACGGGGTTGAATATGATAACAGGGTTGAAAGGACAACACATTTAGCTGAGCAATTAATGATTATGCATTCAATTAAATGGAAATTCAATTGAATTACAGCTGAACTATCAAAACATTTGATACAACATGAAGTATTTAAAATCACATTTAAAAAAACATCAAGCACAAATCCATCAAAAACATGAATGGAATGAATCACCGACACGATGCATGCATTTGACTTGAACTTGTGTTTCATCCACGGCTAGGATTATTCCTGGATACAAATCCTTATCGTATGTGAGCACACACCATTGCCCCAGCACCTCTGTGTCTTCCCATTGGATTTGCATTGGCCTCTGTGACACTGCCACTGGCACCTTCTTGAGAAAGCTGAAATGCTGTGTATTCCAACATTCACAGTGTAACTGCTTTTGGGTAGAGCACATACAGCTGACATCACGAGATACTATCTCACCTGGAGCGAGAGTTACCAGCTGATGGATTCGCATGGTTCCTGGGACTGCTGTTAGGTTTGATGGCATCCTCTCAAGTGTTGGCCCCTCCTGGTCATTCATTGTTGCCTTATCTTCTGTCTCCCACTGAGTATAGGACACCCTTTCTGCACTGTCATATGTACTTGAGAGTGGAACTGTTTTGTCTCTGCAGTGTTCACACTCCCCATACATACAGTCCTTTCTAATAGTATCACAGCACACAATTTTAGTGAGTGCCTCAAGATTTATACCAGTCTCACAGCATTTCGTGTTATAGTCACGAAATTAATTTAATCTATTGACACGATTTTCCGGGTGTCTGTAGCTAACAATACTATTTACAAAACAGGTGGAAATATGTAAGGCAGATGCTATTTAAACCCGGGTGTCCGTAGCTAACGATGCTATTTGCACCCAGGCTACACCTTAGATACTCTTTTAGATGTATAGGTATTTATAGAAATATTTCTTTCATAACTTCATTCCTTTGTGCTGCTGTGTCAAATTGTAATTCCCCTATGGTGGATTTATAAAGGCATATCCTATCTTAAGCACAGTGAAAAGCTTAACCACTTTTTAAGGTACTTGTACTTTACTTGCAGGTCTCCCTTGGAAAAGAGATCTATGATCTCAAAGGGACCAATCTGGTTAAATAAAGGTTTGAAATGAAATGACTTGAATATATCTATTTTGTCCTAATTCACACTTCCACTGCTCTACAATTTGGAAGAAGCTATTGTACTTTTTACTTATAAAAATCACCAGATGAGCTACTAGTTAATGCAGGTTAATATTATGTATACAAAAATGTAATCGATCATGATGTGGGACAAATAAAGGTATTCTGATGACTATGGATTAAGATACCTGGCAGTATTCAAAGTTATTAAACATTGAAGAGGACACATAATGCACATTTTCAGGTGTATATCAGTATGTAGTGTCTCTACTTTAAAGAGTCCTCTCCTGCTGATGTTCAGGTGTATATCAGTATGTAGTGTCTCTACTTTAAAGAGTCCTCTCCTGCTGATGTTCAGGTGTATATCAGTATGTAGTGTCTCTACTTTAAAGAGTCCTCTTCTGCTGATGTTCAGGTGTATATCAGTATGTAGTGTCGCTACTTTAAAGAGTCCTCTCCTGCTGATGTTCAGGTGTATATCAGTATGCAGTGTCTCTACTTTAAAGAGTCCTCTCCTGCTGATGTTCAGGTGTATATCAGTATGTAGTGTCTATACTTTAAAGAGTCCTCTCCTGCTGATGTTCAGGTGTATATCAGTATGTAGTGTCTCTACTTTAAAGAGTCCTCTCCTGCTGATGTTCAGGTGTATATCAGTATGCAGTGTCTCTACTTTAAAGAGTCCTCTCCTGCTGATGTTCAGGTGTATATCAGTATGTAGTGTCTCCATGCTTTAATGTTCAAAAAGCTCTTTATTTTGCTCATACTGTCTGTGCTGCAGCACCTCTTTTCACCCTCTGTCTGAAACCAGAGCCCAGTCTGCTCTGATTGGTTAGCTGGCCGGCTACGTTGTGATTGGTTTGCTGCTATTTACAATGTGTTGCCAATTAAAGCGCAAGTGTTTCATCGTGAGGTAACTGTGTTCTGGAAGTAAACTTAAAAGAGTACAATTAAAGTGTTGAATTTTAGCCTTTGCAGACCATTTACATGCACACAAACCTATATAACTACAGGAAAGGAATAACAGCAAATAGCTCAATAGGCCCCCTTTAATGTATGTGCTGAGTGTTAGCGATATCAGTCTATGAAGCTTAGAAATCTAAAATCTGATATCAGATATCCAAACAATCTCAACAAGTAAATGTAATGTAATGTAATAATGTTATGTAATGTAAACACCTTAAAAGTTGTAAAAATAAATGTGCCTAGTTCTGTGATTAAACTAAGCTAACCTGTTACTATAGGCATTATACAAAGTGAAGGATGTAAACCAAAGACCGAGCCCAACACAGTAATACAACATGTTCAAAATTAATATAAAAAGCCTTGTAGTTATTATTTCTCAAAGTCGTGCAAGTTTATCTCCAAACTTTAAGGTGATGCATTTGCAGTATTTCTCCCCTGGCGCAGGCTGTCACATAAACAACAAGAGATGGAGCCTGGGAGGACTCTCTTTTCCTTTTCCAATTAAGAGTGTGGGCCATTATTTTGAACAGGAGGCTAATTTAGGTTCCCCTCTCTGAGTGTGTCAGCACATAGGAGGCCATCTTCTGAGGAGGAGGAACCCTTCTCACAGGTTTCACTCCCACGCTGCCCGCTGTATTTAACTCTGCCTCCCCCAAAGTCTCAGACTGTTTCATGATCAAGTATTGAGCAAACACAACCCCTGGGTTCACACACACACACACACACACACACACACACACACACACACACACACACACACACACACACACACCTCTGACTGTCAACCACATGTTCTTCATTATTTTTTAACTGTTGGCGGGCCTGGGGCCTCTCACTTACAATTGAACCCACCCTCTTTTTTAAAGGAGCTCTGTGTGTGTGTGTGTGTGTCTGTCTGTCTGTCTGTCTGTCTGTCTGTCTGTCTGTCTGTCTGTCTGTCTGTCTGTCTGTCTGTCTGGCTGGCTGTCCGTCCGTCCGTGTTTGTGTGTCTGTCCGTGTTTGTGTGTGTGTGTGTCTTTCATGACACCCAAGGACACCGTGCAATTTGATTAATATTCAATTCAATAATACTACTACTAAGATATTTCACAGCTTTATATTGATCATTGTGAACCGCGGTAAGGGTGCGTTTCTGTATGCTATTCTTCCATTTATACAGTTGTATAAAATGTTATTTACGACTTGTGATTGTGCCGAAACACAACCTTTAGTGCGAATGGCAAAAAAATAGTAGATGCTAAAATTCGAGTTTTACCTGCCTCCCGTGGGAACATTGGGTCTTAAAAGGTTTGATTTGATCGAACATGAGTCATCCCTAAGAATATCCTTTCACACTAAGTGGCCTAACTTGTTGCATTGTATAAACGGCCACTATAGATAGTTTAACCTACAAAAAATAACATACAAGTTGTAATGAACCAGAAACATCCTTCATGTTTAGGGTAGGGGCTTCAGTCGTTCAATGAGGGTCCTCACTAGTTTAGTAAATTAAAAGCATGTGTGGGTTCCTTCCCTGCGAACATGTCTGAGTGCCCACACATGCACTGACATGTGAGAATATATAGACACACCTACGGTCAAACGTGTTTTTAAGTGTCTGCATGTCTGTCATGCGTGTGAATGCGAGAGTGTGTTCTGTGTGTGTGTTTTTGTGTGTGTGTGTTTTTGTGTGTGTGTGTGTGTGTGTGTGTGTGTGTGTGTGTGTGTGTGTGTGTGTGTGTGTGTGTGTGTGTGTGTGTGTGTGTGTGTGTGTGTGAGAGAGAGGTGTGTTAAGGCTCTTACTGTATATTTTACAGCTGGGAGGCAGGAGGAGCTGTTAAACCCAGTGCTGCTATTTACTTTAGCGGTTCTACTTTTTTTTTAACCAGGAAGTCTCCGCTGGGACTCGGAGGTTGTTACTTCCAGTCGGCTAGCGGGCGGGAGGTCAAACTAAAGTGTTTTTACTCTGTCAGCTTTAACTTTAATTACCCCCGCTGTACCCACAGCCCCCAGAAGTTTTGAGGCTGGCGCAGACTCGTGATTAAAGACGTGTCTTCGTCAGCGTGCCGCCTCCCGTTGATAACCATCATCATCAGCATTAGAGCTGCAAGCTGAAGTGATGGGATTAGTATTAATTATGTTAGGCCTCTTTGTTCTCATCATATGCTCTGATGCGGAGTGTGATCAATATAAAGATAATTTTACCGCGCTAACATGAACCACTACTTGAACCACCCCTCACCTCAGCTCAATGACTCACTATTACAGAGAAATGGGGATCCAAAGAGGGAGGAATTGTAATGACATATTTAGCTTTAAAGTCGAAATGCAGGAGGGAAAAGATTAACAAACTATTACTTATCAGTATTTCAGATCCAATAGATCTGCACTGCGCTTAATCAGCTGTTTAAATCAATATCAACACTACTAATTGATTGGTGGATAATATATGATGTGGTATTGATAGGTACAGTGATACATCCAACCTCTTAGAAACTGAGAAAAGTTACTTTAATTTCTTTTCGACAACCAAAATAACCTTACAATTATCAATCACTCTAGTTACTTTGAATTATGTGTTTAAATCTTGTTATTGAAGTAAACGGGGGCAGCGTTTTGGGAACTAACTACTAATCCAAGTTTTATTCACCAAGTCGTATCCTCATTACCTCTCATTCGCCAAAACCTATTATTCTAAACATGTCAGACTCACCAATAAGTAGCGCAGGTGCACAAGAAGGAGACTATTTTTTTGCAGAAATGTTTTGAATAGTACGATTTTAATGTGGTGGGAATACGACTTGATGAATGAGACTTAGATTTAATTTGGCTACCCATTACTTCCCTTTAAGAGATGTTGATCCTTCGTTCAGGAGGAGGTGTCCAAAACAAAAAGTACGGAATGTTTCTTCCCACATTTAGGGTAACATGGTGATTGTGTGGGTGAAGTATTCCTTTAATGTTATTGATTAACACATGAAGTCCAAGGCAAGACAAGTTTATTTATATAGCACCTTTCAACACAAGGCAATTCAAAGTGCTTTACAAACATGAAAGACATTAATAAATATATTATCAACACTAAAAAGCAAAGATAATATAACATGAACAACACAGATACATGATAAAAGTTACAGTGCAGTTTAAGATGTGAATAGTTCAATTAAAAGCAGCGGCAAAAAGAAAAGTCTTTAGTCTGGATTTAAAAATATTCAGAGTTGCAACGGACCTGCAGGTTTCTGGGAGTTGTTCCAGATATTTTGAGCATAATAACTGAACACTGCTTCTAAAGGATAAATTACGGTATTCAAATTGTGTTAACGTCTTTGCACTTTTGTCTTCTCCACCAATTACCACTCTAGCCTTTAAAGTGTGATCTACTCTGACAGTGTTTTCTAGCCACTTCTGCAGAGACATGAATTCCCGCCACCATGTTTTCTTCCTGCGGCTCCCCATCAGAGCAGGGGGTGTAAAACAGCACTTTGAAGAATCTTAATTCACCCCACATTGCCTCTCAGTGACATGGGACGGCACCAGCGCTGACAGAAGGGGGCCTGGAGCCGGATGTGAGGCTTAAAGTAGCTGTCACGCTGATTTTTCGGTCAGGAACCAAGCCTGTGTGCTGCGTCACCGCTGCCGTTATTAGAGAGAGGATCCTCCCTACGGGGAATAAGCTCCTCGAGTGCAATGAGGCGCAGAGAGTTTTAGCCGAGCTGATCAGACCGACTGTACTGAGAGCCAAAGGGCAGCGGCTGTGTCAAAGCGCTGAGGGAAAATAGTCTTTCTGCTGTTTCCACCCAAAAAAACGATTGACTTAGAGATAGACTGTGGATACTTTAATGTGATTTGATGTTTTTTTTTGGCTCGGTTTAAAGGACAAGGTTGGATTATTATAGATTTGTTTACGAATTGTAAACAAATCTTCTCAAAAAGATGAGAACCAACAATGTGTTAGTGATCTCTCAAAACTGCCTCCATTTCCCACAATAAAAAAACCTGTAGATTCACTGAAACCATGACATTGTACTTCCTGTTTACATCCACTAAACTTGCTAAAGCATTACAGTATGTAAACTCAAATATGTACAGCTTTATTGTCCTACAAATAGAAGAAAGATATACAAAAATACTGACAATTAACTTCTTTCTCTCCCTCTAGAAACCAGCATTAGCAGAGTACCCAGACTTATTCTGATAATAACAATATTTGATATATCTGATATGTACACTTTCCTGTAAAGCCTGTAAAGAAAGCAAACATAAGAACAAGTTCAATGTTTTAAATAGCTTGTGTCTGTTATCTGAAATGCAATAATAATAATAAATAATATTTTTATAGCGCCTTTCAGGAAACCCAAGGTCGCTTTACAATTCGGGTAGGGGGGGGGGGGGGGGAGTAGGGGAAAAGAGGCAGAAAGGTTAAGGGGGGTGGGGGGGGGTGATGTAGCGGAAAAATAAACCTATTAAACTATCTATACAGTGGGGAAAGCCTTAGTAAAAAGGTGCGTTTTGAGGGCTTTTTTGAATTTGTCCATGGTTGCGGCACTGCGGATTTGGGGGGGGGAGAGAGTTCCAGAGGGTGGGGGATGCCACACTGAAGGCTCTGTCACCGAAAGTCTGCAACCTGGTGCGGGGGGTGGAGAGGAGATCCTGTCCAGATGATCTTAGGTTCCGGGATGGAGTGTGGTAGCGGAGAAGGTCAGACAGGTATTGGGGGGCGAGGGCATGGAGGGATTTGTAAGTCAGAAGAAGGAGTTTATAAGTGATACGGTGCTTGACTGGGAGCCAGTGGAGGTGGATCAGGGTGGGGGTGATGTGCTGCCAGGGCTTGGTGTGAGTGAGCACCCTGGCAGCTGAGTTCTGCACATACTGGAGCCTGTCCAGGGCTTTACTGGGAACCCCGAACAGGACTCCGTTGCAATAATCCAACCGGGAGGAGACAAATGCATGAATGAGGGTCTCGGCCACGGAATCAGAGAGTGATGGTCGTAGACGGGAGATGTTCCTGAGGTGATAGAAGGCAGATTTAGTGACGGATTTGATATGTGACTGAAATGAGAGAGTGGAGTCAAGGATGACACCCAGGTTACGGACTTCGGGAGACGGGGAGATGGAACAGCCGTCAATGTGGAGGAGGAGATCCCCAACCTTCCGGAGCAGTGCTTTGGGGGCCACAACCATGAGCTCAGTCTTCTTACTGTTGAGTTTGAGTAGATTTGCTGTCATCCAGGTTTTTATGGCATGGAGACAATTGACCAAAGACTGTGGAGGTAGCTGGGCGGATGGTGAGGTACTGAGATAGAGCTGAGTGTCGTCAGCGTAGCAGTGGAAATTGAGACCGAATTGACGTATGATCTGGCCAAGGGGGAGCATGTAAATGGTGAAAAGTAGGGGACCAAGCACGGAGCCTTGGGGGACACCATGTTTGACTGGGGCCGAGGGGGAGGATGAGCCGCTGATGCTAACAAACTGAGACCTGTTTGAGAGATAGGACTGAAACCATGACAGAGCTGTGCCAGTGATGCCAAGGTTGTCAGAGAGGCATTTCAGGAGGAATGTATGAGAAACAGTGTCAAAAGCAGCAGAGAGGTCGAGGAGGATGAGAATACTGATTTGTCCGGAGTCAGCAGCGAGAAGGAGGTCATTAGTGATCTTGAGGAGGGCGGTCTCTGTGCTGTGATGTGCTCTGTAGGCTGACTGTAGGGGTTCGTAGAGCTCATGGTTGGACAGATGTTGATGAAGCTGGGCGGCAACTGCTCTTTCCAAAGTTTTGCTAAGGAAAGGAAGGTTGGAGATCGGTCGGTAGTTGTTCAGCTCCTCAGGGTCCAAACCAGGCTTCTTGAGGATGGGAGTGATGGAGGCGGTTTTGAAGCAGGAGGGAACTATTCCAGATGACAGAGAGGAGTTGATGATGTCTGTTATGATGGGGCAGAGGGTGAGAAGGCAGGCCTTGACCAGCACCGTGGGCATGGGGTCAAGGGAGCAGGTGGAGGCCTTAGCATTGGTCACCAGCTTCGAGACCAGTGGAACATCCACTGGGGAGAAGGAGGAGAGAGAGCATTGGGGATTGAGGGGTTGAGCTGGGAGTGTGCATTGCTGTGTCAGGGGCCAGTGCAGAGAGGGGGAGGGGGCGGGCACCTGGAGTTGTTGATGAATGGAGATCACCTTAGCCTGAAAAAAGTTGAGGAATTTGGAGCAGAGGTCAGGAGCTTCAGCAGTGTGCGTGGCAGGGAGGGGGCGGAGGAGTCGGTTGATGGTGGAGAACAAGGATCTGGGGTGATTTTGTTGTGAGGTGATGAGGGAGGAGTAGTAGGCGGTCTTGGTCTTGGAGAGAGCCTCCTTGTAGGACCTTACATGGTCCACCAAGGCCATACGGTGGACGGTGAGGCCAGTTCGTCTGGAAAGCCGCTCCAACCGACGACCAGTTTGCTTCATTGTGCGAAGATCAGAGGTGAACCATGGTGCCGGGCGGAGAAAAGACACCGTCCGGCTTCTGAGGGGAGCCAGAGAGTCCAGGCTGAGAGAGAGGGCAGTGTTGATGCAGCTTGAAAAATGTGTTTATATTAGCGACTGTCCCAGCTATTATAGAATAATTCAGAGGTGTAGAAAGTATGCAGATCCTTGACTTAATGGGGTCCTATCATGCAAAATGCACTTTTTGATGTCTTTTATACATAAACATGTGTCCCCGGTGTGTCAGGGAACTCACGCAGCGTCAGAAAATAAAACCCTCTCTCTTTTCCTCCGTACCCAAATCTCTAAAAACGGGGAACAACGGAGCTGATCCAGATTTGCGTCCGATATGACGTAATATCTGAAATGTGGACCCACGGCCCAATCAGAAAGTTGCTATCAGAAACAATGCCCGACTGTTTTGGACGTAATATGGTCTTTGTTTACATTAGCATCGCTAACACTCAGAGCTAACCTGTGCTGGAGAGCATGTGTGTGAAGAAGCAGGAAGTAAAAAGGAACTCACCTTGTGGTATAACCGGCAAGAGAGAAAGCCTTTGAGCTCCAAACTGTTTCAGAGAGAGTCCTTGATAATCCATGATATGGCGTTTCATCACGGCAGCATTTAGTTTAGACGGTAGCTGCCGGGTCCCGCATGAGCTCAGACCCCTCTTTATTTATCAAATTTCTTTTTTTTAAAGCTTTATACCCCAAATCAGCACTTTTGAAACAGGAAGTGAAATAGAGGGATATGAGGCATGGCAAGAATGGGTGATCCGTTTGGTATTTTGAGCAAAACACTTCATAGACATGTTTTTTATATATCTGAGACCTATGCTATTGCCTACAAATAGCATGATAGGTGACCTTTAAGGAAGAAACAAAAATACATACTTCATTGCTAGTAAAAGCCCTAAATTGAAAGTGTTACTGAAATAGAAGCACAGATTAGCAACATCTACTTAAAAGTACAGAACGGTTCTTTACCCAGTGTTATTATAGTATTCTGAATTTATCACCAACAAATACATTTTTAATCATTTATATGTGGTAGTTTGTCAATGTTCATCACATTTTAGACCCCCTCAAAACACAGCTCTGCATCCTATAAGTACATCATTGGTTCTTAAAGTTAAAACATAGTGTTTGATAAATGTGGTGGAGTAAAAAGTACAGTATTTGCCTTTAATTTGCCAAAACATGCCAAATTAAAACGTTTGTGTCCAATATGTCCGCTGCAGTAAGTTAATGCATCACCTGCATGCTCTCTAACGTGACTCAGACTCAGACTCAGAGGTGGTCCCAGCATGAATCACCCTGAGCAGTTTTAATGTTAATCTCAAAATAGCCCTAGCTTATGTTGTAATTAGGAAGCATGGGCTACTTAGTGATTATCAGACAAAGTGAGTGTGGTGAATGAGTCAAGGCCGTTTACTGGTCGAGATTCGGAGTTTGATGAGAAAGCAACGAGCCTCTGAAGCTCATTAACTCCTCCAGTGGGCAAATGAACAGTTAGAGAAGATTTTTAAAAGCTGCATCAGCAAGTTTTTACAATTGTAATTTCGAGTAAGTTCGCATGATTAAAGTTCCCTGCTTTGGTTTAGAGCGAATAACAACTTTAGAAGACGTGTGACGGTGAGCAAACGTGGCGTGTTCCATGCTCGTCTGATCCAAATCAAATATGGGAGTTCATGCCAAAGCATTTAAGGGTGCAGATGTTGAAAACTCACAGCCAGCCGTTAGTAACATTTGAAAAACCCAGCAACATTTTCTCATCTCATACTCATAGTTCACGGCTGTTATAAACATTGAACTTTTAGTAAAGACAGGCTTAAGTTAAAGCAACTGGAATCAAACTGGTTTTGACCATCAAACCCAAATTACACAGAAAGTTCAGTATAAAATATAACTACTGATATAAAACAAAACCATTCATAATTTACAACAAGAGTAATCACGTGGACACAAACCTGTTTGCATCCTTTTCCCTGGCATTGTTATGGCGATGAATCACAGTTATGATAAAGTTTACACCTTGCTGGATTACAAAACACACATTTGACTTGTGTGTGTGCTTGTGTTGTGTCACTGTTTACTAAGGGGGTTAAGGATGTACATATTAGCTCATTACGTACAACACACAGCTACAAATTGTCAGTGATTGTGGATGCATTGATCATAAAACAAAGTACTGAGCACGCTTCAGGGTGCTGCTCGAGGAAAACTACAGGTGATAAGCAAAAACGTTACAATCTATCTTTCAGTGTGTATGTATCATTGTTCATGGTGATGCCTCCAGTGGCGGCACCAGAGATTTTCTCTAGGGGGTGCTGTGGGGTAGCTTGACGTTTCATAGAGGGTGCTCAAACAATAAGGGTTTCCCATTAATGCACCAGCGCTAAAGTTGAATTTTCTACTGCAACACTCCCCACACGCACACACAGTGCACCCGCGAATGTTACAATGAAGGCTCGATAATCAGCTCACGGCATATAGGTGTAAGCAGGGGTAAAATTCTATTTTTACAAATGGGGGGTGGACCTCACCTCCTCTAGGGGGGTCCTCACCTCCTCTAGTGGGGTCCGGGGGCATGTTTCCCCCGGGAAGATTTTTTTTAAATATTGAAGTTAAAAGCATCTATATGGTGCACTTTGAGAGCAGCATTAAGAGATCTATGGATACATCGCTCAACACCCATATGAAACAGAACTGTAAACAGATTTTCTATTTCTTTATAGATATTTTACAAATCACTCCTCTTTTAAAAAAAACCGTTTGAGACCCACTGAGATAACTAGACTAAAGTGAACTATCTAAACACTGAGAGTCCTTTACTTCACCTGAGCTGAGGTTACCTGAGACTCTCAGTCTGACAGGAGATAGTTCTCCCTCCACCTTGTTGTTGAAAAAGCTCCTTAATCCGTTAGCTTGGCTAGCTAGCACCAGATGCTAACCACAACGATCTCCAGTAGATACCCACCGGTGCGCGAGCTCTCTCTCTCACTCACGCACACAAAATGGCTCGTGCCACACACACACAGAACAGAGCTTGAATGAAACACAGAGACCCAGAAGTAAGCTACTTGTACTCACGAGGCCTATTATGTGCAGAATCCCTCTCGCTTTCAGGTGGTTTTGATTGAGTGTCCACACGTGGACGTTAAAGGACTAAAAAAAACGATACATTTTTCACTTTGCTGTTAGCAAATAATTTGGCGCTCTAGCTAACAGGAAGTCACTCAAGTGTCACAAAGTAATTTAGCCTATGGGTAGGTCAAAAATCGAATGGGTGCTGGCGATTGGCCTAATCATATCACCTGTGTTGCCTTTATGTTTTTGGTAAAAAATGTGTTTGTTTCACATTTGCATTGATGTAATCAATAATTTTTCTAATTTAATTTAATAAAATAATAATAATTTTCGAAAAAAAAAAAACATATTTCTTGGGGGTGCTTAGGCAATCCTGGGGGGTGCTCCCCCCTGGCGCCGCCCCTGGATGCCTCCCATAGATTGGTGCAGGAATGAGACCTAAACCCAGAAATAGGTTAGCATCACCACTTTCCATTCTCTCGTATCATAGTCCAGGGGTTTTTTGAACATGTTTACGGTTAGATGGCTAAAAAATATCTGTGGTGAACACAAGTTTAAGAGATTATCACGTTTTGTCCTTCGACATAAAATAAGTCAGTTAATTCCCCACTGGTAAATGTGAATATTTTCATGTACATTAAAGGTCCCCTAATATACTATTTTTTGACAATATATTATAGGTTTTTATATAAATGGATCAGAACGAAATGAGAGATAATCTTTTGTCCTGAAACTTTCAGAATCTCTTAACACAGAGGGGACACATGTTGATGTAGAAGAGACATGAAGAAGAGGGGACACATGTTGATGTAGAAGAGACATGAAGAAGAGGGGACACATGTTGATGTCGAAGAGACATGAAGAAGAGGGGACACATGTTGATGTAGAAGAGACATGGAGAAGAGGGGACACATGTTGATGTAGAAGAGACATGAAGAAGAGGGGACACATGTTGATGTAGAAGAGACATGAAGAAGAGGGGACACATGTTGATGTAGAAGAGACATGGAGAAGAGGGGACACATGTTGATGTAGAACAGACATGAAGAAGAGGGGACACATGTTGATGTAGAAGAGACATGAAGAAGAGGGGACACATGTTGATGTAGAAGAAACATGAGACATAACCCCCCCCCCCCCCACCTTACCACCTGAATCTCCTCCTAGATCACCATTGTGTTCTTTTTAACCAAATATCTTTCATGCCCCTTTCACACCGACGCGGTTCCCGTTCTAGCTCCGTGCTCTTCTGGTTCGGAACCGGATTTTCTTTTCAGCACCCGTTTTGTTCACACCGCCTAGAGCCCGACTGGTGCTGCGTCATTGCGTCATAGTTTGCGTCATGACGTAACCGTTTACGTGCCTGCTTTGCAATTTTCTCAGCTGATACTTTTCTATTTCAAAAGTCCTCATGGTCTTAGAATTATAGGTGTACGTTAATGCTCAACACAAAGTATTTCATTTATTAAAATCACGGTTTTCATTTAATCTTCGACACTAACCTCAAAGACCGTAACTACAGGGTAACTTGGAGAGGGTCCGAGTCCGACCCTTGTCAATTAACTACAGGGGTCCCTCAGGGCTCTGTTCTTGGTTCCTTCCTCTTCTCCCTTTACACAAACTCGCTCGGATCAGTCATTAGCCCGCATGGTTTTTCATACCACTGCTACGCTGACGACACCCAATTAATTCTGTCCTTTCCCCGCTCAGAGACACAGGTCGTCGCACGCATCTCTGCTTGTCTAGCTGACATCTCTCAGTGGATGTCTGCTCATCACCTCAAGCTCAAGCTTGACAAGACTGAACTGCTTTTCCTTCCGGGAAAAGATTGTCCCACTCTTGACCTGACAATCAACATCGGCACCTCTGTTGTTTCCCCGACTCAGACTGCAAGGAATCTGGGTGTGACCCTAGATAACAACCTGTCCTTCACTGCAAACATCGCTGCTACAACCCGTTGCTGCAGATACACGCTTTACAACATCAGGAAGATTCGTCCCCAGCTGACCCAGAAAGCCACGCAGGTTCTGGTCCAGGCTCTCGTCATCTCACGCCTAGACTACTGCAACTCCCTCCTGGCTGGTGTACCTGCATGTGCCATCCGACCTCTGCAGCTCATCCAGAATGCAGCGGCTCGTCTGGTCTTCAACCTTCCAAAATGTTCCCACACCACTCCGCTCCTCCACTCCCTTCACTGGCTCCCGGTAACTGCTAGAATCCACTTCAAGACACTGGTACTTGCGTACCATGCTGCGAATGGATCCGGCCCTTCCTACATCCAGGACATGGTTAAACTGTACACCCCAGCGCGTGCACTACGCTCTGCATCAGCCAAACGACTCGCTGCACCCTCGCTGCGAGGGGGACCCAAGTTCCCATCAGCAAAAACACGTGGGTTTGCTATCCTGGCTCCAAAATGGTGGAATGAGCTTCCCATTGACATCAGGACAGCAGAAAGCTTACACATCATCCGGCGCAGACTGAAAACTCATCTCTTTCGACTCCACCTCGAGCGATAGAATTACTAACAAAGAACTGCTAACAGAGCACTTATATACTAATAAAGGACTGGCTTATCTATAGCCAGTTGAGTAGCACTTGAAATGTTTGGCTCTATGATACCTGATGTACTTATATGATTCTGTTTTCTTCAAGGTTGTGTCTTCCTGGCCGAATGTACTTATTGTAAGTCGCTTTGGATGAAAGCGTCAGCTAAATGCAATGTAATGTAATGTAATAAAACATTTTCTGTAGAATTGTATTATACTGTAAGGATTGTATGTAAGGAAATTCCTGGGCTCTGACATTTATTTTTGATTGAGTGAGTTTGAGTTGTTCAAGTAGCAGTGAGAGACGAGTGGGAGAGTTTTTTGTGAATTCCTAACAATCCTGTGAATATGTTCATTCCTATAAGGAGTGTGCTCAGAAGGGAATCCACTGTTTTGAGAACATTGAGTTCAACAATCCGCTGTTTATCTGACATTGACTTTAAAGTACTATCTTCCAAAAGCTGAAAAGTCAAGAGGAGTATAAGAGAGATTTCTGAGTATGCAGCAAACATTATCTGCACTCAGTCATCGTAAACCCTGGACATGTGGAGGGATAGCAACTTGCTATTGAACCAACAATACAACAAAAGTGTATTTGAAGCATGGCATTGACTGCTATCGTCTGCCATGATGAGTCAACAGATACTGGATGAATTTGGTTTGAATCTGTTCATGTCTGACAAATGTTCCATCTCATTTTGCGTATTTGTAAGGTATTTTAGTGACAACAATACCAAACAAAAAACAAGAATAGTGTTGTTGTTGTGGTGCTATTGTGACATAGTTCCATAGTTTTCTAGTTCCATTGTTTGTTCTCCACATTCATTTTATGTCTATTTGTTGCCTGAATCAGGAGCGAAAATACCCATTTTTGGATGCTTGGGGATTTAAAAATGTGCGTATTATTAACCTCAATCTCCAATCTTTCTTTGGGCCGAATTCAAGAGTACACTACAAAAAATGTATATGTGTCTAAATATCTAGTCAGAATATGTCTTTAGACCTGATATAAGACATAATAACTTCAGGAGTAACACTGCAGTGAGATATCGGGTCTTGTTTTTAGACAATGCATCTTCTTGTTAAGTCAAATAATCTTAGTTTGAGTTGTATCTCAGATGAAACACATATTTTTTTACATATTTATTGGAAAATCACCAGAAAAAGTAAGACTTTTGAGCATTTGCAGCTCATAGCGTTTCCTGATTCTGGTAAAATATAGTTCAAAATAAGTTCTCCCAGCTAATTACAAGATCTGATTTATCGAAATATCCAATTTCAAGTACTCTTACCAAGCAAATGTACACTTGTTCTATTGGCAGGTTGTTGTACTTATTAAGTCAAAACATCTTGTTTTCACTATTGTTTTAGGAGCAGCATTTGTTCCAGTGTAGACAATGACAGAGACACATTTTTAAGACACACATGTGAATGTCATTGCTGCATGTGAGTCGGTTGATTAAAATACTTTTATCTAGCTAGAAAAACGTCTTGATGTAAAAAAAGAAAGCTTCAATCAGGAAGCTCTTGTTTAAAATCCCTGCCTGTGGTGCATCGGCGTCAAGCTGCTCTGAGCTCTCAGTGGTTGCTTCAGAGCAGAGAGGGTGAGAGTCTTAACTAGATACGATGGGAACGTCTCACCAGCACTTCTTCACCCCTGCAGCGTCTTACATACATAAAGATATGTTAGTAATGACTGACGGAGTATTTTTAGATACGCTGTGTGCAGCCGTACGCTGTCACACAGAGGTACAGTAGACAAAGCTCCAGAAGCATCTCCAAGCTTGTGCAGCGGTAAAAAAAGTTAACTTTTCCTTGAATAACCAAAAGTAGGAACCCTAATCAATGTGCCAACTGTCCTGGCTGAATCCTAAATAGCTTCTTCCATACTTATATTGGTTTAAAAGATGATTTTCCCCATTATGTGCCTGTAAAGGAACATCTGAATCAAAACCATGGTTACTTTTACTATGCTATACATAGCGCTTTCACACCAAGTACTTTTCCCAGGAATAGTTTCCGGACCTTAGTTCCCCGGTAATCGTTAATTCCTGAACTATCTAGTAGATCGCGTTCACACCGGAATAAGTGCCCGAGGGAGGATTACGCAAATGAAACCGCTGACGTCACTTCTTCTTCTGCTTCTGCTTTGGGTTTACTGGCAGGCCGCAAACAACTTCACGGTGTATAGTGCCACCCGAAGTCCCGAATAAATCGCCAGAACCGCCGACACCTCCTCATCTCCACCGCTCCCATGTTGTATTTTGTGTTACCATAAGTTAGTTTCTCTCCGTTGGTGCGTGGGGCTAATGCTAATAATGCTAATGCGAGCAAATAAAATGGCGGCTTCACAAAACGGGGTTTTTACGGGCCATGGTTTGCAATTCGCCCAGCCAATCAGAAATTGGAACCTTTTTCTTCCCAGGGAAGTACCACCTCTCTAGCAGGGACTGAAAAGGGGGTGAAAAAGGTTCCCGAAAAAGGAATCTTTTTGGTGTGAACGCAAAATCCCAGGAACTATCGGAACTATTCCTGGGAAAAGTACTTTATAGCGTAGCACCTATATTTGACTATAGTGATTTTCTATATATAGATAGATAAGTACTTTATTGATCCCAATTTGTGAAATGTTTGCGTTGCAGCAGCATAAAAAACAAAGCAATGTACAAAAGAGAAATTAAGACACTAGAAACAAACAGTCTAAAATATTTCTGAAATAGAAATAAAATAGCATTAAAAAGTTACAAAATATACATGTGGAAATACAGATTTCCAGTAACAAATATAATGCAGGATATATATATATATACATTAATTGTGCAAGAAGTGGATTATTCAATATTAAATTGAATATAAATGTAAAAGGTACAGTGAGAATTTAAGTAATAGTTATATAATATGTGTAAGCATGTATATTAGACACAATGCGCAATAATCAACATTTGCACTTGAGTCCATTATATGCCAGATTTATCTGAAGAGGCCAGGCAGGTCGATGTAATAAAGCAGTCATCGACACCACCGAAAAAACACAGAAAAACCAACAAGCACAACAACAAATATTCAAGCACATAGACAATATAGTTTCTCCGATTTATGATCAATTGCTGGAGGCCATCGAGGTCAAACCATCAATTAGTTTACAAGAAAAAGGGCAAACAACGAAGAAGAGTGATGATAAATGAAGATAAATGTGTGGAGCAGCTCAATGTTTTCCTTCTGTTCCCTCTCATTAATCATTTTGCTCCCTCTGAAAGGGTCCCGACCCCCGGGCTGGGGCTCACTGGTTGAAAACACAAAGCTTAACAATAAATGTAGAGCAGGGGTGTCAAACTCAATTTCATCACGGGCCACATCAGCATTTTGGTTGCACTCAAAGGGCCGGTTGTAACTTAAAGACTATATATATATAAACATATGTAAATATTTAATATAAACGTATGTATTATATTACATTATTGCCTCTGCATTGGATTATTATCGGATAGGGTAATAACTTCATAATTAACTACGTCTGAAAGCAGAAGACTAGAGGAAATCATTGGAAGTCTCTTCAGTAAGAATGTCTCAAATCATTTTGTGACATTCTCACTGAAGAGACTTCCAATTTTAAGCCAAATTCTGGAGAAAAATTTAAAATATAAAAAAAAGAGAAATTCTGAAAAAAGATGCATTGTGGGACATGTAGTTTATGGGCAACGTGCTTCTGTAAATCGGCATGTAACCGTATAATAAACGTATTATATTCTTTCAGAGCGCTTGTGGGGCCGCATTAAATGAAGTCGCGGGCCGGATTTGGCCCCCGGGCCTTGAGTTTGACACCCTTGATGTAGAGGGACTTGTCCATGGCCGCAGTCATATTTAATTTTGCCTGACGTAAGGCTTTTTGTGCGTGCAAGTAGCAGCTGTAAGTCCCATTTATTTAAATATTTTTGGCTTAGGCTATTGCTCAATTACTGTGCTCTTCTCATGTGTGCAAACCACTAATAAGCCCATCTTAAGTGTTGTTTAATGAGCTATACATAGAGTAAAGGCCATCTTTTTCTGTGTGTTAATTGTCCTCATGTCTCTAACACCGGATCAGACCGGCTTAGTTCAGGGTCGTGCTTTGCAGAATTACACCTCCACTACAGTAATCTCTGAGCTTTAAGTCCACAAGATATATTTACATTTCTCAGTGAATACAACCACTTTGCATTCAAGCTGGCAATATGTATGGAAATGTCAAAATGTTCTATCCTGGCCTTTGGCTTTGTTCTGCCCTCCCCCCCGAGTCATTCAGTTTGTTTAAATCCTTACAAAACCCAGAGGCTACCTTGGTACACCGGCCCACCAACCCACACGTTGCTTTGCATTTTCCCTCCTACTCCTACGACTTATTTTGGCCTTTCCTTCTGTACTGTTCACCTTCTGGGTTGTTTTCTCATTGTGAGTCTTATTTAAATGAGCAGATTTGTATGAATCCCACTGCCCTCATAAGGCAGAACCATCATATATCTGGACAGGGTTAATGTGTTTTTAATTATCTTCAGTGACTCCACCATCACTGGGCCAAGCTGATGAGATTTCTGGCCCTAATTTTCTCTGTTGGAAAAAAAGAACCTCCCATCAGTCACCAGTGGCAGCAGATGAAAGATTTTAAATGTGGGCCTATGTGCTTTCCATCTAGGACACTGCAACAAACGTGTGTGAGCAACCTAACAGGAAGAGGGGGTGCAGTGGAAGTGGAGAAGATCACTGACGCCAGGATCTGCTCGAGCTGCTGTTAGGAAAAATATTATTTCATAGAAAAAGGAAATATTATGCGCATTTTCAGGTTTTAGAATTGTATTTTGTGCCCCTACTGTGACATTTTACATCTCATATACCAGAGCCCAGTCTGCTCTGATTGGTTAGCTAGCAGGCTCTGTTGTGATTGGTCAATCTCTTAGAGATGTCCCGCCCCTTAGCCATTCACCTACAATCAGTTGGAGCGCTAGCCAATAGAAGAGCGAGTTTTACATAGTAAAGTCCCTATGTCACGGAAGTAAACACAGGAGTCCATTAGAGGGTGTTGTAGCACAGGGATTTTAGCGTTTGCACCATCTAAATCCTCAAAAACATATAAACACTACAGGAGAGGGAAACCCTAAAAAGCATAATAGGGCCTCTTTAAGAAAACGTTGTCAGACTGACTGTTGCGGGACATAACCAATGTTCGAAATCTGAACCCAGTCCCATGAAAATCTTTCGGCATTATACATTTTTGCAAACCACAGATTTGTTAAATTCGTAGATTTCGCAAGTGTCAAAAGGCGCTTTCACACCGCAGTGCTTTTCCCACAAAGGTTCATGAGAACTTAGTTCATGAGAACTCTTTAGTTCTCATGAACGAAGTACAGATCGCGTTCACACCAGAATAAGTTCCTGGGGAAGGATTAGGCAAATGAAGCCGCTGACGTCACTTCTTCTTCTGCTGCTTTGGGTTACTGGCAGGCCCCGCAAACCACTTCACGGCGTATACTGCCGCCCGAGGTCCCCGGAGTTGGGGACTGGCTTCAGTAGAAGCTGCTGGGACTCCCAGCAGCTTCTACTGAAGCCTTCCGAGTAAATCGCCAGAACGCCGACACCTCCTCATCTCCACCGCTCCCATGTTTTCTTTTGTGTTGCCATAAGTTAGTCTGTCTCTGTTGGTGCGCTATAGGAAAGTTCCACCATCAATACCTTCTATATATCTCATCATCAAACTCTGTATTCTGTATCGTGTAGTTGCCATATTGTATTTCCTTTTCAATGAGCTCTAGCACCTATCCCCTGAAAGGAACCATTTAGAAATTACATTTATGAAATTGAGACCATTAGCTTAAATCTTAAACACACAGAGAGGGAGGGTGGGGGAGGTGGGGGAACCCTCTCAGGACATTTTACAGCCCGTATCCTTTTCATTTCGGAGACATATCATTGATTACCAAACAGTCTGAGGTATTGCTGTCATTTGAGACACTGGAGTAAATTCTTAAAATGCACTCCGTAAAGTAATACCAATTGCTCTCAAAATAATTCCTGACAATGAAAATAAATGTCCATAAACACGAAACATAGCAGTGGGTTTATTATAAGAAAATAATACTTTAAGCTCACGGAAATTCTCTTGGTAAAAAAAAGGTTATTGGTGTTTTGTGATTCTTGTTTTTATTTCGCTCTGACATCGCCTCAGTGCATCTCGTCCCCGCTTTCTCGCTCATGAAATTCAATTCAAGCCCCCCCAACACACCCCCCTCCCTGTATCCGTACCTGCCGTGTGTTTCTGGAGCCCACCACCCCTCGCATCACTTCCACTGTACGTTGTATAAACATTAAAGCCTTGATGCTTTTAAAACAGCGCAGGCCGCACTTTGTTTCCCTCCATAAACAGAGACCCTTCAGTCTGCCAGGAGCTGCAGGTTAGCAGCATTTGTTGCAGAGTGAGGACATTATTTGTGGAATTGCAGCCTGTGTGTGTGGGAGGGAAAGGCTATCCATAAAGCATAAACACACACAGACCTTTAATGTATTTTAGCGTTTCAGTGCTCGGGTAAATCAACGACGACTGTTGCAAAAGGGATGTTTTTCTATGATAGAGAGAAATGTATATAATAATGTCAAACCACCAAAGTATTCATCACGCAAATGGTCTAAATATGACCTTGAGTTGTAACGGTTAATGTGTTTTGTTACCAAAGGCAACCACTTATTCCACAGTAAAAACATCATTATTCAACGGGATGACAGATGCAGCATTTTTCAGGTCTCGGTTTACAAAAGGGATTCTGTGGTTTTACCAGCAGCTCCATCATACTAATGACGTTCTTCAATTCAAAGTATTGGTCTTCACATATAGAGCTGTCCATGGCCAAGCCCGAGCCTACATTCATGACCTGATCCTACCTCACACCCGGGTCCTAAGGTCCTCTGAGCAAGGCCTCCTAAGGGTGCTCCGAACCAGGCTAAAGACTAAGGGTGACCGTGCCTTTGAGGCGGTGGCCCCAAGGCTTTGAAACGAACTCCCCCAGAAACTAAGAGCCTCTGCCTCAATAGAGATTTTTAAGGGGCATTTAAAGACCCACCTGTTCTGACAGGCCTTTGGGTCGCCGGAGGTGAGTTAGCTGTCTTTCATTGGTGTTTTATCCTATGCGTTACCTGCTGTTGTTTTAGGCCTTTTATTCTACATGTTATAGTTGTACTTTGAATTGTGTATTGTGTACTGTAAAGCACTTTGTACATCCGTGTTGAGAAGGGTGCTATGTAAATAAAGTTCTACTTACTTACTTACTAATATGTCAGAATATGAAACTCTTTGCAAAGTCCTGCAGCAGATTCACTCTGAAGCACTTCTGATATTTTTACCAAACGATCAGCTTTTTGACAGAACCTTGACTAATATCGTAAGGTTTTTTCTGCACATACAGTTCGTTCAGATGGCGCTGAAATTAAGAAACTTATTTTATTCGGAGCACTTTTAGGATGTCTATGTTGGCGTAAAAGCTAATCTAGGGAATTATTTTTCTAAATAGTCGCTATTATGCTAATTTTCCAGATTTATATTTATATATTTTAGCCTTTGCAGACCCTTTACATGCACACAAACCTATATGACACACTAAAGGAAGGGGAAAACACAGGACCTCGTTAATCTCTAAAACAACATTTTAAAAAACTGCTTAAGCTCCACTTGTCTTTTCGTGGGTTTTTGATCCAATCATCATCACCAAATAAAGTTGATGAGATGTCACTGAATTGAAGGTGTCGAAACTTGTATTATTCTGGGCACTTTTAGGATGTCCACGTTGGCTTAAAAGTTGACTGAACATCTCCACTAAAGGTCCTCCTTGTTCTTGAGCTTCATCAACAAATGCCGTTTGGAAATACAGCTGTTAAATATCACAGTATTTAAAATATGTTAACATCTACTATTCCTTGACAACTGTGTTAACTTCATCTGCGTATACATTTGAAATGTCAAGAGAAGTAAGAAGCCATTGATTTTAGATGTTAATGTCAACCATCGAGCCCATCTAATTCTTCACATTATCCATTCTGCACTTTCTTCCTACTGTTCATGCTTCTTATCACTTTCTCCTGCAGTCTGTGGGTACATCTATGCTTTCCATTGAATAAATAGAATCATATTAACGTCATAACGTCCTCATGGCGAGACCTTGCTTTGGGTCTCGCCATGCTGCTTCCCTGATGGCTTCCACAGGATTGTAGCTGACATCCTCGTGGATTCATCTTCTTATTACAGACACATGCATTTCCTAACATTTGGTCTATATGCTGTAAAATGTATTATCTCTTCGATTTTCACACGGCATCTATTGCACGTCTGTCCGTCCTGAGAGAGGGATCCCTCCTCTGTTGCTCTCCCTGAGGTTTCTCCCATGTTCCCTTTAAACTGTGGGTTTTCTCTGGAAGTGTTTCCTTGTACGATGTGAGGGTCTAAGGACAGAGGGTCTAAGGACAGAGGGTCTAAGGACAGAGGGTGTCGTTTTTCTCATACTGATATTCTGAACAATCTGTGCTGTTGTATTTGCTGTAAAGTGTCTCTACTGTAGGCTATTTTTATTATATGTACAGCACTTTGGCTCCACCAAAAATCATTTATAATGTGCTATATAAATAAAACTTGATTTGATTTGATGGCAACACATTAGATTAAATGTCTCTATACTGGTATTATACTGTATA
The DNA here is from genome assembly GCA_902827135.1 of Harpagifer antarcticus. Lineage (NCBI taxonomy): Eukaryota > Metazoa > Chordata > Actinopteri > Perciformes > Harpagiferidae > Harpagifer > Harpagifer antarcticus. The sequence goes on from CADEHL010001376.1 coordinate 471,359, forward strand.
TAAGCCCGCATTACAGTACATTGTGCTCAAAATATAAGCTACACACTCAACATGGAAAGAACGCAGATGTTCATTTATTTCCAGCAATCAGGAGAACCCTCGACCTGCAGCTGCACAGACAGAAGCAGCCAATCGTGTTGCTTTGCTTCTTTGTTGTCATCTATTAGTCTATTTGTTGTGACCTGAGGGAATACATGTCTCTGATTGGCCAGGAGGGCTTTAAACTTTGTTCAGAAATTGCTGGGAAACCTCTTTAAAGCCGCCTTTTGCTTTATAACCTTCACCGATGAGTCTTAAGGGTTTCATTGATTCTATTCTAATGTGGATTACGTGGTACATACAAAGAGTTGGATATTCGGAGCTAATGCACTTGCAGGATTCTTGCCTCTATGAGTTAGTTTCTTCACGTTTGATTGCCTCTATATAAAATGGGCTGTTCCAAAGCTTGTGAGCTGATAGTGAAACAGCCTTGGTGGTACCACGGTGTCATCAGCAATCAGGAGTCATGGTAATGTAAAGTAGTGTGGGGAAAACAAACGAAACATTGCATTGGATTATGACTAACACTTTGGCTTCATTCTGGTACCCATCCCAAGTACTCAGTGACAAGACGAAGAACAATAGTTCTGCTTTTGCTTGTTTGACATTTGATGCATCTTCAAAGTTTCAAGGACGTAAGAGCAGTGTCGCGGCCACCACTTGTCTTTAAAGCTTAGCGGTTTTCCATTCATCCAGCTGTTAATATACACTGACTTTGTGCATAAAGTATTGCAGGTTGTGCGTCCAACTGGCAACCACGGTATTTTTGACGAAATGACTATTGAAGAGCGAGGGGGAGATGGATGTGGTGTGCTTCAATCGAATGAAGCTTAGCGCAAGTTCAATCAGGTAGACCAATATCCTCTGTCTGTTACATGTCATTTCAATACTCTCTCCTCTCTCAATAAGTGATCGGGGGCGTCACTCCCCAGCTAACCAATCACGTCCCCCCCATTTTCCCAAGCCTATCATTGCACCCGCTAACCCCTTTAACTCTGCTCTTCCCTCTCCTTCAGCTGTCATTTCAGGTGGCAACGCGCAACCCTCCTCCACCCCTTCGCCTCCTGTCTCCTAATACAGGGCCAAGCTAAAACCTTCTCCCTTCAGACCGAACTACTTATCACCACCCTAGACCCCGGGGGGTTTCATCGGAGCGGTTTTTCCCCTCCTGAATGATTATCCTGCAAACCGGGGCCTAATCGCCAAACACCATTTCATTCACTCGTTATAATCTGTCAATCACTATTTCATTCATATGTGTCCCGTTAATAAACAAGTAATATAAAAATACCAGCTTCAACTTTACAGGATACAGGATTCTAGTATGTTTGAATGTTGACATGTTAAAATAATATACTGTACTCCATCTTGTACCAAAGCCATTGGGAACACCTGCAACTACAGTTAGGTTTTCCATTAACATGATCCATTTCTAACTTTATCCATACCATGGTTCCAATGTGGGCATAATATCACTTTTTGGGCCTTTTTTAGACTCTGTGAAGAAGATGGAAGTTCAAGTGAAGTTGACAGGGTTTTAAAGCATTCCTGCTGTGGGGAAACGTCGCCGAACGCTGAGTCACCCAGACTTTAATGTGTGAGTAAAGTGTTTTCATCCAAACTGCAAACGATCACTACAATATCAGTCTCTCACGCTCTGAATATCACAACAGAAGCAGTTGCTCGTTCTCACAGTTAACTCTAGTATCTGTAGGGTAAAAAAAGACAGTAATCCAAAAACTCATAACTTGGCTTTGGCTACAGTTTATACAGCTACATCAGTGAGATAATAGGCTTTTTCCTGCAAATCCAACCCCCATAAGAGAGTAAAGAGATAATAAATACTACAGGCCGACCATAGCAAACAACTCTTTCATAATTTGGCAGTTGTTCCTCCTGGTTGAAATATATATGGCTTTAAAAGTAGCTTGTGTGATATCCACTGGTCTCCCGTGAAATGCTCCAACACCAAAACACAGATGAAACTCTTGTTAAGCATGCAGCCGTGAGTGAGTTTCTGCACTTCTGAATTAAATATGAGTCCCTTCTTCTCTGTCCTGGACTCCTCTCTTCCTCCAACATCCTCTTTGAAGTCAGCCAAGTTTGAGGAAGGCTAGCCGGGGTGCGAGAGTTTCTGTAACATCGTCTCTGATCACTTCCACATCTTGAGGCTGAGCGTTGTCACTTTCCGACTCGAGGTTAGACAACAATTGCATTTGCAGGCGGAAGGAAGCTGATGTCATGCAACTTCCTATAGCGAGTGCTCAGCAGAAGTGATATTTTTCAGCAGTTAATGACAGAAATTAATCAGAGAAAGCTGCGTCATTAGGAAGAATTTGCTTCTCCCAGGGGTGCTGGTTATTTCCTCTCTCAGCAGTCTGCTCATGAACCGTCTTCTTCGAGTCCGTAGCAATCTCAGACGTCGTTCTGCCAGTATCGGGCACAGGCCACAGCTGATGGGGTTCTGCCAGGTCTTCTGGACTGCACCGGGGGGCATCGGCACATTCCAGTAGGTGGGACATTGTCTGCACTGATCCACAGCTGCACGTGTCTTCTGTGGTGTAGTTCCACACTTTCACCAGTGCTTTGCACCTCGCCTGTTCCACACGCAGTCTATTAAGTGACTTCCAGGTTGTCCAGCCAAGGTCGTGGCCACTAGCGAGGCTTTCCGTTGGTGTTGTTGCAGGACAGGGAGAAAGTAAACCCACTCTTACAGATTCCCTGAGAAAAAGGGGATTGGCTAATCAAGCACCCCTGAGAGAAACTGGAGGAAACAATCAAGAGAATGATTGGCACCTGTGTGCTGTTAAAAGGAGGACAGCGTGTCATTCGAAAGAGGAAGAAAGAAGCAAGAGGAAGTCGGAATCGAACAAGGAGAAAAGTGGATTCTTCAGCACTTCATCAGCTGAATCAGGCTATTTTTTGGGAGTTTTTACCACTGAACCCAGGAGCTGTTGGGGAAACATTCAACTTTCACCTTCCAATTTAACCCTGCAATCCAGTGAGCTATTCTGGCCTGTCACCCTCAGATAAGTGGTTCTCACTACACCAATATAATTTCTACTCCTCTAGCACTCTACACACACACACACACACACACACACACACACACACACACACACACACACACACACACACACACACACACCACACTCTGGACTGGAAAAGCTGAACTTTACAACTTTACTTTCACACATCCTTATCCCCTGAAATACACTCCTAAACTGAGTGACAAAGGACCAAAAAGACTTCTCCCCTCCCCCACACTCACTCACAGTCAATCCCCAGGATGTATTGATGTGTTGTGAGTTAACTTGACTTATTTGTTTGTGTATGTATTGGAGTTAAGTTTATCTGGTAAATGGTCTGTGACATGAGTGTGTTTGTTTGATGTACTGATTTATTACATTACATGTCACTTGTTCGACGCTTTTTATCCAAAGCGACTTCCATACTTAATACTGTGGGCAATCCCCACAGAAGCAATTTGGGCTGAAGTGTCTTGCCCAGGGACACAACGACAAGCTGACTGCAGTGGGGTTTGAACCTGTGACCCCCTGATCCCAACATCAAGGATCTATCCACTGCGCCACACGCCTGCCTTTATTATTTGGAGTTAAAAAAATACGGACATTTTATGTTGACATTGATTGATTATTTTTTCCTTTGTAAAATTCAGTAGCTAGGTCACCGGGCTATCCCTCTGTTTCTGTGTGTCTAAGAAGTTTAATTTATTAGTTCAGGGATAAAACCTACGCTACAGCATGATTCCTCTGTCCAGCCTTTCAAGTGCTCGTGTGTCATTTCTTTGCCATTCATCTTCCCAGATGTTGGTCCTTGCTGCTAGTTTGGAGGGGCAGGACGGTCTGCACAAAACTGGCTCTGGATCGGAGCCTGCGTGGGGGTGCTACGTGGCCATGCAAGGGGTGTCTGGTGTCTGTCTCCTGTGTTCTCTGTTCATCTTGAGCGATACTTAGTCGTCTGATGTGCGGGGGAGAGATGCCGGCTAGCGCTCGTTTGCCGTGATTACTTATTAGAGCCACTTATCACAGAGCAATTGTTCCGAGTTGTCAGGGTTATTAGGTTTAGTTCAGGAGAAATGCACCTGATGTGTTCAAATGTAGCTTTCAAAAATGATGTGTGTGCTTTGAGTGCAGGAGGCTTATTGGTATTTAGGAATCTAACTAGATAGGAGCCATGAATCTCACAAATATTAATGAGGTTTGTGATGGCTTACAATTGAGTCAGTGTTTGTGTGTATGTATTTTAAAGCACTGAATTAAAGAAACAGGGTGTTTTGAATTACAATGTAAAACTAAATATATTTTATTTTTGTTTTATAATAATGAGTTGTCTTTGTATTAGACAACACACATGTGTGCATGTCCTCACTGAGCATCATCACATTCATTGGATATCAAAGAAATAACAGTTGCCAATTATACCAAAATGTTGATGCTAATATGCGTGTGTACTTTAACTGAGACAAAAAGACATCTGAAGAAATACATGAATTATCTATGAAATTGCACTATTGACACGCCAGTTTGGTTCAACCCCGTCACGCCATACATTTTACCCCCCTATTAAAATAACGGATCAGTCCATGTGACATCTGCATTGAGGGAGGGACATCAGACGTCTATTGAGGAAAAGGCGGCAAAGAAAGGCCAGTGTCGTTTCTTACCTACATTTCCTTTTTTTATTGTCAGATTGAGATTGTCAAGCTCAACATTTCAACTCTGTTTTATGAATTAATAATAGTAAATCATTGTTTATTAAAAAATAAACAATAGTTTAGCAAAATGTTAAAATGGTGTAATGTCCTTGTCTTCCATGTGGTGCCATATCTTAGCTAAACGAGGTCTCATGGCTACTTTTTGTCAAAAACTTCATCCCTGTCAAATTTCTACAAGGAAATTCCTAGTAATTATTTGGATTTCCTGCCTGAGGTGGGACAATATGTTTTCTCAAAGGTTTAAGTAGTCCACTACCAGATGTTATGAAAAGAAATGCAACATTTTTGGTTGAATTTTTCAGAAATGTTAAGACCCAAAAGGCACCCGATTCAGAGAATCATTGCATTTGTTGTTAATGAACTGCATCTTGTGATTATTCTTTGTGCAGGTTATATTATGATAAGACGTACTTTATTGATCCCAATGTGGGAAATGTTTGTGTTGCAGCAGCGTAAAAGACATGGCATTGAACAATACAAATTAAAAAAGTCTAGAAATAAACAAGAAAGTAGAAAATATACATGTTGAATTTACAAATGAACAAAAACTAAATATAAAGCAAACTATTATATATACATAAGTGGATGGAATATTAAACTGAATATTTTCATTTTCAAACCTTTATTTAATCAGATTGGTCCCATTGAGATCATAGATCACTTTTTCAAGGGAGACCTGCAGCATATAAGTTCCACATGAAACATAAAACAATAAAGGACATTATATTTACAGGATACATTTACATAGTTATAGATAAATATAATTGTAAAATATACAGAGAGATCATACATCGATTAATCAAGATGTGTTCAATGTATGTTGGAGCTATTCTTTTTGATAGTGCGTCAGACAAAAGCAAACCAGGCTTGACCTCTTAAGCCCCGGACACACCGAGCCGATTTCGGCCGTCGATGGATGTCAGGCCGACGATGAGCGTCCTGTCGCCCTGCTCAGAGTGGTGTGTCCCGCACCGTCGTGTCTTTTCGGCTGTACCGACACCTTTTTGGCCGAAAAAAACAATCGGCCAATGGCTGTCGGTCAAATAAATCACTCTGATTGGCTGTTCAGCAAGCGAATCAGTGCATGAGAAGTGAGACGGAACTGAGGGACCCAAACAAACTATTAAGAAGGCAAATCTGAGATTTCATTTAACTCCAGCTCTCGACACAGGTTCGGGAAAGCCCCGTAAGCTTCTCGCTGTAGAGAACATGGAACGCACACGTTATTCGTTGTTTGTTTATATCACGCAGTCTGTTCTTCTTCTCTCGGCTATCTGTCTTCCGGATGTTGCCTCTTTTGAATGATGAAGACACACTACCGCCGCCTGCTGGTAAGGAGAGTTGTTGCCACTCACGCATGCGCAGTCCGTACGTGCTTATTGGCCGTCGGCTGAAGTCTTTGCCGTGTGTTCCAGTGCGACACATGGCCAAGACGCAGAGAGCACAAAGCACATGTGATTTCACATACTGTTTAGAATACACTGTTCATTCATATATCTGTTTATAATCCTCATATTGCATTTATTCTTCTCCACAGTATTTCATTTTACATTCAATTGTTTTTATGTTTCTCTAACTTTCTTGAACCATTTGATTCATTTTCTGATGTTTACTTTGATGTGAAGTATATTGCATGATTTGTTTTGGAGGACACTGAGATGAATGAAGCCGTTGAACCTTTGACTGCTGTTTGTACTCGAAGTCATGTTTCTCAAAATGTCTGGAAATCACAATGTTTACGTAGATAATTGAAAAGATAGTTAGAAGATGATGACACAAAGAGTAGATACATGCTCTACAAAAGGGAATCGTGCACTGCTTCTCACTCAAGTCTGGTTTTAATAGTTGTTCATAAGTTTTGTGGAGTTTGAAGAGTCAGTGAGTTACATCTTTCTCCAGGTTGTGTTGATTGGACCCAAATTCAGTGGAAAAACTGCTTCTCGCCGGTTTTCTTAGACTATGAGAGCAGCCTGACCCTGCAGACACGGTGACCGGAACAACTTAGACTGTTTTCAATTCATGATAACTCAATTCTTGTCATTTCCAATACATCACACATATTTTTGCTATTACATGTCTGAATGCCTGCAATGTCCAATTATGCGATTCACTGCCACTGAAAACAGATTCGATATGATTCAATTCAGCCGTGACTACGATTTAATTAAATTATTTAATTGTCTTTTTAATTAAAGGTGGGGTGGGTAATTTTGGAGAAACCAGCTCGAGTGCGCTAGAATTTGAAAATACGCAGCCAGAACAAATCTGCCACTTCCTCACAGAGCCCCTCCTCCAACACACGAACGCGCGCATGACCAATGAGGGCACGAGATAAGTTTGTGCACAGATGGAAGGCTGACAGGCAGGTAGGCCATCCAGTTACTTTAGCCGGGCCGGCTCAGATGATTGGTCGTGCTTTTTACAGCGCCACGGCTTCCACTGATGATATTTATATATGTATTTGTTGTCAAAGCATTTAATGTATTCATTGCTATCAGGATGTTAAGAGCATTCCATGGAATATAACAAGTGTATCTCGAGTCGGTTTCTCAAACTTACCTACCCCACCTTTAACGTACTGACTCAAAAATGCGCCACATGAACAATAGTTGGTGGCAATGGCGTGACTTCACCTCTCCATGGGAAAATATTTATGTATGTCTGGGTTTTTTTGTATTTTGAAATGTTAGTATTTTGATAATAGCTAGTCGAGTGACGCTATGGTATAACACCATACTGTTGTACTTTGTATGTTCATCGAAAATGTACTTTTGATCATGTAGAACAGGGCTCTCCAACACGTCGATCGCGAGCTACCGGTAGCTCGCAGGCAACTTTTCATTAGCTCGCCGCTCGATTATCGATTGTAGCGTAGTCAGGTTGCTTCTTGATTTTTCGGCCGCGGCTGGACAATAACGTTTTTTTCATCTCACTAACTGTAAAAAAGAGTGAATGCACTTATTTGACCATAAGTGCATAAGATGCTTGTCAGGTGCTGATTAAGGACATTTATGTGAATGTTCAGTAAAGTACTCTGTGGGGCATAATAATATGTGAGACATTTTCGTTTTCTTGGACCTTGATGTGAAGTTAAGATTTGTGATAAGCTTTAGGTATTGCAATTTCATATGTGTACACAAGTATAGCTTAATTCAACTGACTGGGCTATGTGAATAAATGTAAGCGATGTGATGCAAGTAGCTCTTTTTTCAAAGTAGCTCTCAGATGAAGAAAGGTTGGAGACCCCTGATGTAGAACATAACAGACATTCCTGTAATCTTACATTGCAATAAACCCACAAAATGTGAGCAAATACTCATTCGTTTACCAATTGTTGCTAATTCGTCATTACACAATCCTCTGCATAGCCTTCTAGATGCTGCGGTGTTGCCACTTTGGTTCATAGTGTCATTATTATCCCCAAAAAATATGAACATCGGAAAAAAGCGAGACAAATATCGACACTATGACGAAAAAGGCCGTCAAAAAACGTACCAAAGCTACATTTAATTGACATAGTTATTCCAAAAACCACCCAATTAGAAGGAAAATCACCAAATCTCAACATAAAACTCTCCCTGCAGATTCAGGTATTTTCAGTGCCAAGGAATCAGGGGTCGACAGGAATATCTAAACATGTAACGCTAGCATTTAATGCTTTTAATGGACCACGCTACTTCATCAGTTATCTCACTGAAGTCCCTGTGTTGCATTACATTAAATTGGCACATGTCCTTGTTAAAGGTCCCGTGAAATCCTTTTCCGGTTATTACCCGTCCTCTTGTGTGTTATGAAGGTTTTTCTGCATGTAAACAGTCTGCAAAGTCACAAACCCTCAAAGTACACCCTGTAGCGAGTACAACTCTAACACAGAACCGCAACGTCCCGCCAACACGGCCCCCAGACCCCACGCAGCATTCTCATCTGTTTGTCATTACTGGTGACATTTTCTGGTTGCTAACGAACGCCATTGTAAAACATACACACTGATGTTCCGCTGTAACGGTGGTGGACTCATCAGAACAGAGTGGGCGAGCTGACCAATCAGAGCACACTGGGCTCACAGGGAAGGGGGAGGGCAGTAGAGCCAAAACAAGCCGTTTAGGACAGAGAGTGAAAACACATACTATACCAGGGTTGCCAACTTTGGGTACCTGGCTGGAGTGAGATTTTGATATCATGGGTTTAATTACACATATGCGCTAAATGACTGCTATCGTGTCAGCAGCGGGACCTTAGCATATATATAGGATATAGGATATATATAAAAATACACAAAATTGGACACAGACTATAAAGGGCACAAAGTTTCATTCACTAATGAAACACATGTTTGTTTCCACTGTTTCATTGTGTCCCTGTCGCGATAAGCAATTAATTGAGGTATCGTACGATAAATAAAAATGAACTCGATAAATTGCCATTGACATGAGGATGTGACTAGCAGTTCGAAAGGATGTACTTCAATTATTATTATATATTATCATTATGTCAGTCTAAAATGGTCATACAACGGTGCCGACAATATTATCGTTTATCGCAATAATTTCCTGGAAAATGTATCCAACAAAATTAATTATCGTGAGAGGCCTACATATGAAACACACACACACACATCTACAGACTTACTCCAAACTGCCAAATATATTAATGAACACACTCTATTTTGGCCTATAGAACAATAAGCAGCAGACGTTTCCTTTTTTACGGGTCGGCAGTTGCCAGAGAGTATTTGTGTTGGGTAATCTATGGTAGGGCTAACCCATACAGTGGTGGGGTGAAGTCAGTATTTGCATTGTAATTACATACACGCTCCGGGTGAAAGAGTTGACATGCTGAAAGCCCAACTCCTGCAGGGGGTCTGGGGGGATTCTCCCCCAGAAGATTTTTTGAAATACTAACATAAAATACACATTCTGGTTCTCTCTTGAGAAGAACAATAAATACATCTATTACGACATATTTAAAAAATGAATGGTATTTTAGTTTTGTGTTACTTTGTTCTGAAAGCTGAACCTGCTGCTCCTCACAGAGAGAAGAGGGAAGAGGAGAGAGGAGAGAGGAGGAGAGAGGAGAGAGGAGGGGAGAGAAGAGGGAAGAGGCTGTGAATGACTTTACATTGTGGATAAGGGTGGATAGCCCCCATTGTTCTGTGTGTCAAAATGAAAGACAGCCCACACACCTATCAATCATCAAACCGTGGGGTCTTATTTCATAAAATCAACACGTAATGTTGTATCGCTGTATAGAGATGTGCTACAGCAAAAGTATTCTCCGTCGGGACTTCCTGCAACAACACCACGCCGTTATCTTGATTCTGATTGGCCAGAAGTATCAAAGATGTTCTATTGAGAAGACGATCACTACCTGACAAAAGTTTTCAAAACCGTTTCTAGTCTTCGGTATTCTTGTTTTTGGCGTGAGAATAGTTTGGGCAGCGTGAGAGCGTGAGACTGAGAGTGAAAGCGTGTGTCACACGCCAGATGCGTGAGAGTTGGCAACCCTGTACTATACAGAGATGCTGTGAGAAACCAATGTGAGTTTGGAACATTGAACAATGTATATGTATTCTAGTAGACCTCAACAATGGAATTATGATCAGTAGAAATGGCCATGGCATGGGACCTTTAATAAAACAACACATGGCCTTCAGGAACAGGAAGGATTTAGTAACAATTTGAATTAGCATTAGGCGCTAACGTTAGTGTTGAATGCCTTGAGTTGACACCTGCTGTCAGTAACTTTTCTGTCATAACAAATCACCTTGTTCACAGAGTCGTGAGGTTTAAAGCATATTCTATAGGATGTGTTTTTGACTGCTAATGTGAAGATTTCAGGCAGCAGTTGGACACTTCTTGAATTGTGTGGATGGTTGACAAGCAGCTGATTCTCTGAGTGACGTTCAGCAATCATATAGAAAAAAGATAAATACAAGAGACGCAAACTGCAAGGCCTTACTAAAGCAATCTGTTTATTCTTTACATCACCAGAAGGGTTTGAAATTACATTCTCAATTGTTCTCGAAAGCATAAGCGGTCACAACATTATCACCGTCTATCACTCTCGCTCCTGTATTCACGTTCACACTTGTTCTTTGAGTAGTGTTACAAATCTGGGAAATCTAAGACACCCTCAGCTGAAGGAAAGTAAGAAGAAATCTAACAATATTACAACCGTTAATCCCGATCTGTAATAATAACTTCTGGGTTGTCTCCTTGAGTGGACACTGAGGCGAGTCTTCTCCCTCTCCAGAGTGTAGCAGAGCAGCTTTCACACCAGATCTCTGTTCATCTGTTAGCCTAGCAACTATAAATGCTGATCGATGGCGAACAGATGGCTGACTTATGCAACTTTATGAATATGGATGTTGGTAATATGTTGAACACGGCGATCTGGCAACAGTTGCATGCTCCGTAGCAGCAAGAGGGGAGGAAGAGAGACAGTGGGAGACAGTTTCCCACCAGCAGTAAAGGTCAGTGAGAGGCCTGTAATCGAATGCACCGTGGGCCACTTCCTTGTTTCACATATTCTACGTGACTGGAAAGCCAATTAGAAGCTATGTACATCACGTACAATGTGTAGAGGCTAGCCAATAGAAGAGCAAGTGTTACATAGTGATGTCACTATTTTCTCGAAGTAAACAAAGGAGTCCAATGGAGGCTTTGCAGACCATGTACATGCACACAAACCATCGCTGTCTCTCGGCCGGCAGAGAGAGGGTTTCTGTTCAGGTTGGATTTTCCTTCGCTGCCAAGAAGAAGAAGCCCACGCTGTGAAACTGGCAGCTGGAAAATGTATGGCTATGGACAGCAGGTCATTATCTTGTTCTCAGGTGGTCTTTGGAGAATATCAGGGGGCACACACACACACACACACACACACACACTTTATTTTCCCTTCTCAAGTGACCTATCTTTTGTAACGTCCTCTGTCAAACACGCCCTCTGTATCTGCTTTTCTATACTTGACCCTTCTTTAAGATGCTTTCCCCAGCCACTAACGCTAGCTATAGAAAGTTATAAAACTAAACGTCTCACTTCCCTTACTTTTAGCCATTTAAATAACCAGTATCATCACGATCTGAAAATCAAGCTAGCACAAGACTACAGAGGATCAACAAATAGCAGAGCAGCACCACCTGAAAAACAGCCTTTCAAATTCATGATTTAAATGAATAATAACTAATATTTTTGGCAAGACAGTTATAACCAATAACTGTAGAGGTTTGTGGTTCTAATGTGTAATGAAAAATGTAAATATAAACCAGTCTCGGTGCCTTCAGATGGCTGCAGAATGTAATAAAGGTTTTCATATGGCAGCTGTGGACAACAGACGCTGTCACTCATATTCAATTCAATATATATTCTGACTGATTTGGGTGTTGCTGTTTGAAACAGATGAAATGTAATTTCCTGTATCCAGATTTGAACCCATCTACTGGCTGCGCAGTGATATTAAAAATGATTCCTTTGCGTTGTTAATAGTAGTTACTGCATTGCATTTTCTCCCAGTATGTTGTTCGCCTTTGTTGATCAAACCATCAGAGAGGCAGTAAAGCAAGGCATGGATATTTACTCTATCACAGTTCAACACAAGGCAATTCAAAGTGCATTAACATTACATTTAAAACGCCAATAATATGCTATTTAAAAACTACAGAAACTCCAAACGATTGATAGACATCAAATGATCCTGGCACTGAGCTGGTTTTGAACCAGCCATTATAGAAAGTAATGCAAAACTCACCCAAAAGTGATTTCACACCTTAGTTTTGAATGATACTGTACTTATTTTTACCAAGACATATGCGTGGACAACCAGTTGCTCTAGAGTACGATGGGTTCACATTCCTGCCTGCCAACTTGTGTATAGCTGGAGGATTAAAATGTTTATCAGGTCGGTGCCAAATCATCCCTGTTCGAGGCTGGCATATCTTCCTCACTCCTAAACATCATCCATCAAAGCAACTCCCTGGTTCAACTCTCACCTACTGTACCTGCCGTAGAGACGCCCCAGCTTCACGTTGCATAAGGGATTATTAGCTGTGCCAAGGAGGTTATGGTTCTCGGTGTGTACATCGGTTTGTTTGTTGTCAACGTGCGAGCAGGATTGAAGACCTACTTTTATGTAACTTGGAGGAGGGATGTAGCCTAGATCAAGAAATCAGATTCATAGGGACAGAGAGGTTATGTTTCACTTAACATTGCAATGTGTGGCTTTTATCGGAATAATCTCACAAATGAGTTGGACGATTCGACACCCTGTTAAATCAGAAAAACTATTCAAAACTGTCCTGAGCAATAAAACACAATGCATATTCTTTGAAGCGTTTGTGCTGTTTGCACATTTCAAGCTCTGTGAATGGGTAAGAAGAACTAAGAACATCCATATCATTCACCTGTTTGCAACTTACAAATGATGTATCACTTGTATATAGACTCTTATGGCACTACTTCTATTCTATTGTATTTATCTGTTTTATTGTGTTGGAGCCTGGGACCTAAGATTTTCATTGACATAACTACACTTTATGTACGAATGACAATACAAGCCTTGAACTCTGAATACTTCTATTTTCTGATTGTTTCAGGTTAATCTTCAGATAAGGTAGAGGTCTGTTTTCAACTCATGCAACCTCTGAGGCCTTGTGTTTTCTTGCCCCATTGCACTTCCTTTTTAAAAATGCTGCTGTGTTTCCAGATCTCCATAATTAACTTGGTTAGTGCAATACTATAATTACCAATAGGAATTATGGCAAAATTATGAAAACAACATCAAATCGGTAATGAGCTATAATTATGGTTTAACCATAAAATAACCCTTTGCAGAAGTGAGAAAAATAACCACAAAAATAACACCACACGCAAAAAACAATATTTGGTCCTCACAAATGTAGAAACACAAGAAGTCTAACACACACGTCTCGTAACTCGGGGATATACTGTATTTCCTCTGCCCCCCCGGCCACTAACACATTATAAACCGTCTTTCCCCTCCTTTACTGAAACACACACACAAACTGCCAGCTGTGCACACACACACACACACACACACCGGCTCATTAGCTGACCCAGACTCTGGCTCCTGCCCTGCGGTGTGTCTCTGAGGGACAAAGGTTAAAAGGTAAAATCTCAGGGTTTGTCAGTGTGTGGGATTGGAGGCTGACGCTGATCTCATTTCTCTTTAACCTGGGGGGGTCTAAGGTGCATCTTCCTGCTAAAGCTGACCATCAACGGCTGCAAACATGACAAAGAATCGGTGGAGAGAGGATGTAAAAGGCTGTTAAACACCTGATCTTTTGAAAGAACAACCATAACATCGGTTTGCAACTCAATATTCCAATTACTGCATATAGACTATTCCGCACTATTTCTATTATATTCAATTGTATTGTATTTACTTGCACTATTATCTGTTTTATTGTGTTGAACTGTTGGAGGAGCCTGTGACCTCAGATTTTCATTGACATAACTACACATTACACGTCATTAGTTAGACGCTTTTATCCAAAGCGACTTACATACATTCAGCACTGTGGACAATCCCCACAGGAGCAATTTGGGGTGAAGTGTCCCAGGGACACAACGACATGCTGACTGCAGTGGGACTTGAACCTGCTATCTCCTGATTCGAAGTCCAGCACACTATCCACTAGGGATGTAACGATATATCGAATATCGCGATATCGGGTAAATAAATGTCTCAATACCGTCGTGAGACTGACCAAATTTAACCAGATGGTCCCATTGAGATCATCGATCTCTTTTTCAAGGGAGACCTGTCCAACATGGCAGCAAGTAGGTTACAACATGGACATAAAACAACAGATAACACAAAAGGACATCGTATTTACAGGGCTACATGTACAGACCTCGAGACATTGACAAGTACCAACAGTATATCTATATCTCTGTCAATCAGCCTCACCTTCTTGGCAACAACAGCATTGTTTTTTAAGTGGTGGAGAGACAATGCACAGTTTTAACCACGTGCTGTCACCCATGGCCAAAGCATATCTCTCTGTCCCAGCTACATCAGTACCAAGCAAGAGAGTTGTTTCCACAGCAGGGAATTTTGCAAACGCCCAAACATCCCAGCTTCTACCTGGAAATGTGGACATGCTCATATTCCTGAACGATAACCTTGATGACGCTGAGTGAGTGAGTGAGTGAGAGAGAGTTGAGTTACTTGAAAAACTAAAGTGAAACTTGATTTATTCTATTGCAGGGTCTGATTATTATATTGTTGACACTTTAAAATACTACTATCTACTAAAATGCTGTACAAATCAGATTTATTATTTAATGAAGAAAAAATCATATTTTGTTCTTTATTTTTCTATATCGCGATAAATATCGATATTATCGTACCGTGACTTTTTGGTATCGTTACATCCCTAATTATTATAGTAACTGTACACATATTGAATTAGCAAGAAGCTAAGTTTGCAGCTCGAGTTTGTTCTCTGATACAGCTCAACAGAAATAGTCAGTTATCATCCAAAAAGATGATCAATAATTTCATTTCATTTCATTTTTATTTGTCCCGCTCATGGTACGCAAAACCAAATGTACAATAATTGCCACAAACATGACTCTACCATTGAGCGAAAAGGAGCAGGGAGAAGAATACAATCTTATGTGACCTGCCCCTTTCTAAAAAAACAAATAATTACAAATAGATAGTCTGCCCTTCATAATAATATATATTTTTTTTTTTTTCTCACAGCCAAACATCACAGGATCTTAGGACACTAAGAGAAACATAAACCAAAAAATACTTATATCCCACTTGACGGTTAACGGAAAGAAAAAAAACAACACCAAAACATCAAGTATAAGGAAAAGAAAAGTGCAACACCCTCATCTGACTCCTACTGGAGAAGAAGGTGGAAAGTGACGCATGATGATAATAACAATAACAATGGCAATGGGACCCGCAAACACAGAGGGGACATCACATCAAAGACATCAAAAACATGAAGGACCATAGTACATAGACTTATTCACATTCTGCTTCATACATTCCCATCTTTCTTAATTTATACAATTTCTTTAACTGAAAAATACCAATACAATTCTTTAGATCCTTTTGTTGAGAATTCCACAATTGTACACCAACCACCGAAATACACAATTGTTTAAGAGTAGTCCTTGCATATGGATGCTTAAAATGTAATTTCCTTCTGTGGTCTTCCTTGTCTGATCCAAAAACAAACAACTGTTGTAAACATGCTGGTAACATTCTGCTTTTTGCCCTGTGCATTACTGATAATGTCTGCAGCTCAGCTATGTCTTTGAGTTTCAAGAGTCCTGACTTAAAAAACAGTCTGTTGGTGTGTTCTCTTGAGTCAGCTTTATGAATTATTCTTACTGCCCTTTTCTGTAATATTGACAATGGCTTTATGTTGCTCATATACGTGTTGCCCCACACTTCTATACAATAAATAAAAAATGGCAAAATGAGTGAACAGTACAACATCCTCAATGCCTTGTAATCTAGCAAATACTTTGTCTTGTTTAGAACAGAAATATTCCTAGACACTTTGGTTTTAACATGTGCTATGTGTGATTTCCATGTCAGGTTTTCATCCAGCGTCACACCTAAGAATCGAAATTCAGAAACCCTTTCAATAAAAACTCCATCAATGGACAATGAAATGTTTTCATCTTTTTTTCTATTAGCAAAAACCATAAACTTCGTTTTATTCAAATTTAGGGTTAACTTATTTTCATCAAACCATCTTTTAAGTTTCACCATTTCATGTCCAATGGACTTTGCTAAAATGTTTAAGTCATCTCCTGAACAAAATAAATTTGTGTCGTCTGCAAACAACACAAATTGCAATAATGTTGACGTTTCACATATGTCATTGATGTACAAAATAAAAAGTTTAGGCCCTAAAACCGAGCCCTGCGGGACACCACATTCTATGTTCATACACTCCGATGTACTACCAGCACATTCTACATATTGTTGTCTGTTATCTAAATAACTTTTTAACCAATCTAGAACTACTCCTCTCACTCCGTATCTATGTAATTTTGAAATTAATAGGTAGTGGTCTATGGTGTCAAATGCCTTTTTTAAGTCAATAAATACACCTATTGTGTATTTCTTTCTTTCTATAGCTGTTGTAATTTCTTCTGTTATTTTCATTAAAGCTAAAGCTGTAGAGCGATTTTTCCTAAATCCATACTGACTCTCACTCAATAACTCATTTTTTTCAATAAAATTATCAAATTTTTGAACAAACAATTTCTCAAGGACCTTTGAAAATTGTGAAAGCAAGGACACTGGTCTGTAGTTGGTAAATTGGCTTTTGTCCCCTGTTTTGAAAAGTGGGATAACTTTAGCTATTTTCATGCTATCTAGAAAAATACCTGTCTGAAATGAAAGATTAAAGATGTAGCTTAGCGGTTTAGTTATGCAGTCAATAGTTGTTTTCACTATTGTCATGTCGATCCCATCACTATCAGTCGAAGTCTTATTTTTGCATTTGTCTACAACGGATCTAATTTCAATTTCGTTTATCTCTCCCAGAAACATTGACTGCAACACTTTACTTCCCCCAATTCCGCCATCCTCTTTTTGCCCATTGTGTTGTTTTGGAATAGTCTTTGCAAGATTAGGTTCGACATTTACAAAAAAAGAGTTGAATTCATGTACCACTTCGTTCATGTTTTTTACAACCTTATTTTTGTCATCAATGAAGTGACTGGGCAGGCCAGTGGATACAGATTTATTTCCAATAACATTATTTAAGATTTTCCATGTGCCCTTGATATCATTTTTCTTTTCTTTTAACATATTATTATAATATTCTCTTTTTGCTTGTCTCATTATAACTGTCAACTTATTTTTATATGCCTTGTATTGCTTTTCAATTGCCTTTGTCCTAAATTTTATGAAGTCTTTATAAAGGTTATTTTTCTTCTTGCAAGCATTTTGTAAGCCCTTGGTTATCCAAGGCTTTTGATAAGTACCTTTATATGTACGGAGTACAGTGGGACAATGTTTGTCATACAGTGATATGTAGATTTTTAGGAAGGACTCATATGCAGCATTTACATCTTCTACATAAACCCCTCTCCACTCTTCCTTTAAGAGGTCACTCCTAAATGTGTCTTTTGCTTCAGCAGTCCTTACCCTGACATATCTACTGCGAGTCTCTTCCTTCTTTTTCTTTAATTGCCAATCATATGCTACAAATACAGGTAAATGGTCGCTTATGTCGTTTATTATTAGCCCACTCTTAGCACTGTTTTCCATGACATTTGTAAAGATATTGTCGATCAATGTTGCACAAGTTGATGTTATTCTACTGGGCTTAGTGATTAGGGGATAAAGCCCCCTGCTGTACAATGCATCCAGGAAATCAGAAGTTGTTTTGTGTTTAGATACATTTAGAAGGTCGATGTTAAAATCCCCACAAATAATACATGTTTTATTTTCATTTAGGCCATCCATTAATACTCCTAAACTATCTTTAAAAAGCTCTACATTTGATCCTGGTGCTCTATATGCACAAGTCACAAAAACATTTCTCTTCCTTTCCATTTCAATTTCTATAGTTATGCATTCCATTAAATCATCAGTCACAATTGACATTTTTTCAACCAGTGTGCATTTTAGGACGCTGTCCACATAAAGAGCCACACTCCCTCCTCTCTTATTGGTTCTGTTGATATGGTGTAGCACGTAACCCTCGATTTGGAAATCAGTGACTTCGTCTTTATTTAACCAAGTCTCCGATATGGCAATTACTTTGAATTTACTTTTAAATGTATGTAGGTATTCAGTGATCTTATTAAAGTTTGCATACAGACTCCTGCAGTTGAAATGTATTAAAGAAAATGTATTTTGAAGTCCAACATTGTCATTAAATTGATCATCGGTGTAATATTTACACGAGTCACTTATATGATTAAACACATGATTCTCTGAATCGACATCATAATCAAAATTGTACATGTTATACTCTGTGTTGTCAAATCTGGAAAAGATTCCGAGTGGCTCAGTCATTTATGTGTTATTGTTTTCCATGTACGTCTGCAAGGAGTTAACTCCCTCCACACATACCTGTTCATTCCTTTGCTCTTTCATGCCGATCAAGCGAGTCAATTAATGTCTTTATGTCCGACATCAGCTCACATCCTGGGGTTCTCCGGTTCCTGGAGCGGTGTGTCTGCCATCCTGAAGCCTGAAGAGTAGACTCCAAGTCCGGTTCTCCTGCTGGACTCTCCATGTTGACACCATACTCCAGTAGACCCTGTGCCGCATCTTGTGGGTTGTTAAACACCCTGACTTTTCCGTTTTTCTCGAATAATTTCAGTTTAGCAGGGAACAGAATGCGGGATTTGATGTTTCTTTCCTGGAGCTGCTTCCTTACTTGTCTGTATTTTGCGCGCTCCTTGAACACTTGGGTGGTGAAGTCCTCATCAAAGAAAATCCTGCAATCTTTCACCCTGATGTCCTTCTTTGCCCAGGCGGCTTGTAGCACCCTTTGCCTCACGTTGTAGTTTTGGAAGCGAACTATTATTGATCGGGGACGGTCGCTGTGCCCAGTGAGATGCCCCGTTGCCCGGTGCGCTCTCTCAATGGGAATTTCGCCGCTCACATCCAGTTTCTCGCGTATTAATTTTTCCACAAAGTCCATCATGCTATTTCCCTCACATTTTTCGGGCACTGAATAAATCCTCAGGTTGTTCCGTCGTTCCCGGCCTTCAAGTTCCTCACATTTATTTTCCAGTTGCTTTTGCATGTGCAAACTGTGAAGGAGTATTTTTGTCATACCGATTTCACGGTCTTCATTTTCTGCGATTCTTAATTCTGCTGCATCCGCTCTTATTTTCAGCTCTCCGAAGCCTTCTCTCAAGTCGTTTATTTCTTCCTTCAATACTCCAAAATTCCCAGCAGTTTCCATGCGGAATTCTCTGATTTCTTTTAATATTTCAGAGAGGCCTTCCCCTCCCTTCTCAGTTATATTGGCCTCAGGCGGATTCATTGTGCCGGCCTGTTTCTGTTTTTCTTTCTGGCTGTAACGTGTTGACATTTCCTAATAATCAATCTATAATCAAACTATATTGGAACACCCGACTCTTTTTAGCTCCTGAAAGAAGAAGACACATTGTGAGTCCCTTTAAGAGTGTCACGGTTGAGTGAAGGAAGCAGGACCCAAGCGCAGATAACTTTGATAAACCTTTATTTCAAGGCTAAAATGGAACGAATACAGACAAACACAGAACACTCACCGGTGAAGTCCGTCACCAACAAAAGAAGCACCGACACTGAACACAGCACGAGACAAGACTAAATACAGGGAGGGATAATTACAAGACACAGGTGAACACAATCGGCAAACGAGACACAGGTGAGGAGGGAGGAGAAAAACACAAGAGCCACAGGTGAACACAATTAGCTAACGAGACACAGGTGAGGAGGGAGGAGAACACACAGGGACACTAACGACAGGAGGAAAACATGACAGAGAACAGTGAAAACACCCAAACCTAGACAGAACTGTGACAGAACCCCCCCCTCAAGGGACGGATTCCAGACGTCCCTAAACCCCAACACAAAAATCCAAAAAAAATCCAGCAGGGTGGGTGGAGGGGGTCCGGAGGAGGGACGTATCCCTAGGCCACCAGGGTGGGTGGAGGGGGTCCGGAGGACGGGACTAAGCTGACCGCCCAGGAGCCCAGTAGGGGACCAGGAAGGGATCTCGGGCGGACGGCCCGGGGGCACGGCAGAAGCCGAGAAGGGGGACTCGGGCGGACGGCCGGGGGGCAAGGCAGAGTCCATGGTGGGGGTCTCGGGCGGACGGCCCGGGGGCAAGGCAGAGTCCATGGTGGGGCGAAGGCCACAGCGGGCGAACTCAGGGGGCCGAGCATGAGGGCGAAGGCAGCGGCAGGAAGAGTCAGGGGGCCGGGCTCGAGGACGAGGGCAGCGGCAGGAAGAGTCAGGGGGCCGGGCTCGAGGACGAGGGCAGCGGCAGGAAGAGTCAGGGGGCCGGGCCCGCGGACGAAGACCGCGGCTCACAGAGGGTCGGGATCGAGGGCGAAGACCACGGCAGGAAAAGTCAGGGGGCCGGGCCCGAGGACGAGGGCAGCGGCAGGAAGAGTCAGGAGGCCGGGCCCGCGGACGAAGACCGCGGCTCACAGAGGGTCGGGATCGAGGGCGAAGACCAGACAGCTCCGGAGGCCGGGCAGGACCCGGTGTCGGCCGGACAGGCTTCGGCAGGATCCCCCACGGAAGAGGACCAGGAGTTGGCAGGACCCCCAGCAGGAGAGCGGTTGGCGGGACCTCCGACGAGACAGGACAAAAAGTTGGCAGTACCCCCGGCAGGAGAGTAGACGGCGGGACCTCCAACGGCACAGGACACAGGGTTGGCAGTACCCCCGGCAGGTGAGTAGACGGCGGGACCTCCAACGGAACAGGACATAGGGTTGGCAGGACCCCCGGCAGGAGAGTAGTCGGCGGGACCTCCAACCGGACAGGACATGGGGTTGGCAGGAACCCCGGCAGGAGAGTAGTCGGCGGGGCCTCCAACGGGACAGGACATGGGGTTGGCAGGACCCCCGGCAGGAGAGTAGTCGGCGGGGCCTCCAACGGGACAGGACATAGGGTTGGCAGGACCCCCGGCAGGAGAGTAGTCGGCGGGGCCTCCAACGGGACAGGACACAGGGTTGGCAGGACCCCCGGCAGGAGAGTAGTCGGCGGGGCCTCCAACGGGACAGGACACAGGGTTGGCAGGACCCCCGGCAGGAGAGTAGTCGGCGGGGCCTCCAACGGGACAGGACACAGGGTTGGCAGGACCCCCGGCAGGAGAGTAGTCGGCGGGGCCTCCAACGGAACAGGACATAGGGTTGGCAGGACCCCCGGCAGGAGAGTAGTCGGCGGGGCCTCCAACGGGACAAGACATGGGGTTGGCAGGACCCCCGGCAGAGGGCTAGTCTGCGGGACCTCCAACTGGACAGGACATGGGGTTGGCAGGACCCCCGGCAGAGGGCTAGTCTGCGGGACCTCCAACTGGACAAGACATGGGGTTGGCAGGACCCCCGGCAGAGGGCTAGTCTGCGGGACCTCCAACTGGACGGGACATGGGGTTGGCAGGACCCCCGGCAGAAGACTAGTCTGCGGGACCTCCAACTGGACAGGACATGGGGTTGGCAGGACCCCCGGCAGAGGGCTAGTCTGCGGGACCTCCAACTGGACAAGACATGGGGTTGGCAGGACCCCCGGCCGAGGGCTAGTCTGCGGGACCTCCAACTGGACGGGACATGGGGTTGGCAGGACCCCCGGCAGAAGACTAGTCTGCGGGACCTCCAACTGGACAGGACCTGAGGTTGGCAGGACCCCCAGCGGAACCTCCAACGGTACAGGACATGGGGTTGGCAGGACCCCCGGCAGAAGACTAGTCTGCGGGACCTCCAACTGGACATGAGTAGGGGCTTGAGTGGGGACTCGAGAGAGGGCTTGAGAGGGAACTTGAGAGGAAACTGGAGAGTGGACTCGAGAAGAAACTCGAGAGGTAACTCGAGAGGGGACCTGAGAGGGGACTTGAGAGGGGACCTGAGAGGGGACTTGAGAGGGAACTCGAGAGGAGACCTGAGGGGAAACTTGAGAGGTGACTCGAGAGGGAACTAGAGAGGGGACTTGAGAGGAGACCTGAGGGGAAACTTGAGAGGTGACTCGAGAGGACACTGGAGAGTTGACTTGGGAGGTGACTCGAGAGGGAACTTGAGATGGGATGAGGGAAGGGACTAGAGAAGTGACTCGAGGAGGGACTTGAGAAGTGACTAGAGGTGGGACTGGAGAAGGGACTAGAGAAGGGACTAGGACAGCTGGGGCCAGAGCTAAGGCTGGAACCATGGCTGCTGGGGCCAGAACTGGGGCTGGAACCATGGCTGCTGGGGCCCGTACTGGGGCCGGAACTATGGCTGTGTGGGCCGGTTCTGTAGCCGGAACCATGACTCTTGGGGCTCGGATTGCTAGCCTGGACTTGCGACTCCTTCTCCTAGAAGCCGCCTGAAGGCTCCGTGGACCTCCAAAAGCCAGCCGAGTTCCAGAAAACGCCTCTTGGACAGGAGCAGGAACTGGGGCGGAAGCACTGGTTGACTCCAGACGGAACACACCGAGACGTTTATAGTCCGCAGGCTGGAAATCACACGCCCAGATGAAGTTCAACATCCAGTCAGGTAAGAACTTCACCAAGTCCGGTTTCTCCATAGCCAACCGGTGCGCCTCTACCAGAGCGGCCTCCTTCTGCCGAACACTGGACGCTCCCCTCCACCCATCATAGCAGCAAGCCAAAGCAAATGAAAAATGCTGTAATTCCACCTCAAATGGGTCATCTGCTGGGTCCATCTCTGGTCGGTGCTTTCTGTCACGGTTGAGTGAAGGAAGCAGGACCCAAGCGCAGATAACTTTGATAAACCTTTATTTCAAGGCTAAAATGGAACGAATACAGACAAACACAGAACACTCACCGGTGAAGTCCGTCACCAACAAAAGAAGCACCGACACTGAACACAGCACGAGACAAGACTAAATACAGGGAGGGATAATTACAAGACACAGGTGAACACAATCGGCAAACGAGACACAGGTGAGGAGGGAGGAGAAAAACACAAGAGCCACAGGTGAACACAATTAGCTAACGAGACACAGGTGAGGAGGGAGGAGAACACACAGGGACACTAACGACAGGAGGAAAACATGACAGAGAACAGTGAAAACACCCAAACCTAGACAGAACTGTGACAAAGAGTAATGAAAATACTTAAAGAATGTATAAAATGCTGTACAAATCAGATGTATTATTTTTTTTTAGCCACAGCCTCCCATATGGAGCTACACTGTAGCTATGTACGAATGACAATAAAAGCCTTGCACCTTGATCAACGGCTGCAAAAAGGACACAGAATCAGTCGAAAGAGGATGTAACAGACCGCTTCTTAAGTTTGACTTTTCTTCTGCTCTGGGCAAAAGCTCTGACTGTGAAAAGAAAGATGTCGCCATCTAAGAAATGCCAACGTTCCTGATATCTGCAAACCTTCTTACTTTTCTCCACGGCTTCACGGGAGATTCACATTTCAAATGCCAGAGGGGGGTTGGCAGTGTGGGGATATTTCAGGAGGGCTGATTGGATCAAGCAGCAGGCGCTACAGTTCATCCCCTCGCCGCCCCATCGCTCAGCCACAGAGCGAGGGAATAAAAGTGACAGAGTGCAATCACGGTCTCTTATCTTCCAATGAGGAGAATGGGTAGGGATGAGATTGAGTGACCGGCCGGCTGTGGCGTGTCTCCCGTGTCAGCCTTATTGAATTATGACTTGCCAGGAAGTGGCATGTTATGAGCTGCGGCGAGATATCGAGGGCGTGGATTCAGTACGAGGCGGAAAAGTAGCCGAAATGAAACCTGTCTGTATGTAAAGTTCACGGGGTTTTTCATTGGGTAATGTTATTTGAAAGGATATTGGATTGGCTGTGAAGAAAAGACGAGCTAAAAAAGGGTTTCAGGTAATGTGTTACATGAGTCTGTGATTGTAGTCCTGATGAAATACTCAAATAAAATAAACAATAGCGGTGCAATTCTAATTGGCTTAAAAGGACAGATACAGACACATAGCTCCAATACCTTTCATTGCATTGCTGACCTTTAAGCAAACAGTTAACACATCCAAACAGAGAACAACATGAGATGCATTAAGGGGAGAGCTCTGAGGCTCAACCATAGCGTGTGTTCACTTAGTCCACATTTAAAATATGAGCTTCTCTGCAAGAAAACATTTTAATGTTAGCCTCCTATTTGTGTTTTCAGGTCAAGATGAAAGACTTCTGAATATCTGAGTCTTTGAAGTCTTTTGTTTACCTGTTGTATTAGCCATATGAAATGTGTAACAAACTCACAAAATGGCAATCCAGATAGCACAGACCTCCGCAAAGGCCAATGGTGCATTTACTGGTTCTTGGGATGGTCCTATTTCCTGATGAAAGTCATTATTCCAACTAGGGTGTGAAACAACATACTACGAATAAACATGGGTGCATTTCACTGCTCAGACAATACGTTGACAGCTGTCTCCAAGTTATTATTATTCCTTGTGGATTTCTTCCAGTCGGGACCTAGTTTTCCCTTTATTCAGACGCAACACAGATGACCTACCTCGCAATGTTGAAGAAAGTGAAACATAATAAGTGTATTCCAAGATAAATACGATCCATTACAAAATTAAATGAGTTTTTCCTTGCCTCGTGCTACATCCTTAAAGCCCCTGTCACACTGTCCCGACGTGTACACCCGATGGACACACGAATATTGAATTGTGAATTTCGCACGAACATGGCCCGAACCACACACGAAGGCAACATTTACATTACATTTAAGACCTACAACTGCAACGAAAGTAACACAAACAATTATGTTAAAGTACTATGATACTGTACTGATATCTTCAGACTTTGTTCTTTACTTTCTCCGTCTTTATATGTAGAAGATATTACGTTTTCTCCGTCATGTTGTTGTTTCCATAGCAACAACAACTTCCTGTCAACTCTCCTTCAAAATAATATACTATATCCTTTTCAGTTTCACAGAACACAAATTGGGTTATTTACATAATATGTTTACATGATTTTGTTGTGCAATAAAACAACCCGATGGACACACGATAAAGGAAATGTTCAAATTCGGCTCTGATCGTAGCAACTTCGGGCCATTCGTGAGGACATCTTAAGCCTTCGTATGACCGCTGGTGGAGTTTCTCAGGCTCCGGCAGCAACTTCGTGAGCGGTGGCAAAATCTTTGGCATGCAAAAAAATTGCAGAAGGACCTTGAGAAGGTTCATTTTCGTGTTGAATTCGTGTCAATTTTGTCCTTCGTAAGGCCATCGTTAGGGCATCTTGTTATCATCGGTGCCATCGGGGATTCGCCCCGATCAGAGTGAGGGCGAATGCACCGATGATAACACGAAGATGACACGACTTGAGAAGATGCCCTCACGAGTGCCTTACGATGTTGCCGCTCACGAAGTTGCTGCCGGAGCCTGAGAAACTCCACCGGCGGTCATACGAAGGCTTAGATGCCCTCATGAATGGCCCGATGTTGCTACGATCACAGCCGAATTTGAACATTTCCTTTATCGTGTGTCCATCGGGTGTCAATTTCGGGACAGTGTGACAGGGGCTTAAACCAAGTTTCATTAGAACAAACTAAAACGCAAGCTGAAAACATAGTTATAGCTATCCCCTCATCCCTATCAAGCATTTTAGGGTCTTTAAGCTCATTGTTTTGGTTTCACAGCTCGCAATTTCTTAGATATTCTTCACTGACTTTGTTTTCAGCAACAGCAGGAAGCTGTTGTCTGGAAACTCTAAAAATCCAATGTACACAAGCTCATAATCACCAAACAACAGGCAGACAAAGTTGGCGACAAGCTGGAGAACACAGTGAAGCATTTAGCTGCTAAACAGCCAGATATTCCCCTCAGACCCACACAGAGATAAAGGGGTCAGGTAGAGTCACGACTCCAAATGAATGTTAATGCTGCTCTGTGTCTGTTGGGTGCATAAATAGACAGCTGCTTTCTAACGCTTTCACCATATCAATTTTACACGGCGAAATCAGTATTTACAGCTTGTTCCAGAGCAGCTAACACATCCATTCTTTCTTATAGTTGTCATTCATTTTTTGCTTGAATCTGACTCTAACTTGATGAAAATGGCAAGTTTAAACTATAGCATCTATATTTTGATTTGGTATCATGGCTTGCAGTTGGGGAAGAAATAATGCGTTAATGCAAAAAATAAAAGATTTTCCCAAGTGGACTCAAAAACCTTTTACATCACACATGGCTGTATGTTAATATTACAAAATATGCTTAAAGCAGGTTTAAGTGCTGCCATTACATCCTTGCTAGCCCTTGTTTAATGCATGTTTCTCTTGTATATGCATTTGTTTGAACCCATCTGTGTGAAGGCGCTGTATGTTATCTGATAACCAACAGAGCCTGCAACGGATTGTTTGTGCAGTTTGAGCTGGAACATTTCTCCTATTTCTTCCCATTTTCTAATTTTCTCTTCTATTTCACGCTTTCTGCTATCCTCTCCATATCAGCAACTTGACTTGTGTGGCTGACCCTCATTGAGCAAGGTAACGTACAAGGACGGCAATTATCAAAGGTACATTGAAGCCGGATATGGACTGGGATTGGCGGAAAATTAGACGCTGTATTTCTATGCAGATATATGGGGGGCGTGTGACGCAGTAGACTAGTGTGTTGGTGTTCGGATTAGAGGGGCACAGGTTCAAACCCCACTGCAGTCAGCATGTCGTTGTGTCCCTGGCCAAATTGCTTCTGTGAGGATTGCCCACAGTATTGAGTATGTAAGTCGCTTTGGATCAAATCGTCTAACATGTGACATGTAATGTATATGGTGTACAGAGGTGAGAAGAAGTGGAGTATAAATACTTCGTTACTGTACTCAAGTACATTTTTCTGGTATCAGTACTTTACTCCACTACTTATTTTTCCGAAGACTTTTTACTTTCACTTCTTACATTTTGAACCCAAATACCTGTACTTTCTACTTCTTACATGTTGAACCCAAATACCTGTACTTTCTACTTCTTACATGTTGAACACAAATACCTGTACTTTCTACTTCTTACATGTTGAACACAAATACCTGTATTTTCTACTTCTTACATGTTGAACCCAAATACCTGTACTTTCTACTTCTTACATGTTGAACACAAATACCTGTACTTTCTACTTCTTACATGTTGAACTCAAATACCTGTACTTTCTACTTCTTACATTTTGAACACAAATACCTGTACTTTCTACTTCTTACATGTTGAACACAAATACCTGTACTTTCTACTTCTTACATGTTGAACACAAATACCTGTACTTTCTACTTCTTACATGTTGAACACAAATACCTGTACTTTCTACTTCTTACATGTTGAACACAAATACCTGTATTTTCTACTTCTTACATGTTGAACACAAATACCTGTACTTTCTACTTCTTACATGTTGAACTCAAATACCTGTACTTTCTACTTCTTACATTTTGAACACAAATACCTGTACTTTCTACTTCTCACATTTTGAACCCAAATACCTGTACTTTCTACTTCTCACATGTTGAAGTCAAATACCTGTACTTTCTACTTCTCACATTTTGAACCCAAATACCTGTACTTTCTACTTCTCACATGTTGAAGTCAAATACCTGTACTTTCTACTTCTCACATTTTGAACCCAAATACCTGTACTTTCTACTTCTTACATGTTGAACACAAATACCTGTACTTTCTACTTCTCTCATTTTCCAAACAGCTGGTTCCTTTAGTTTGAATGTGTGTTTGGTGGCGTGATCATTATTCTTTAGAGTCATTGCGTGCCTATTGATTTGAACACGATCCGTGTATCCATCATTTCCTGGTCTTCTCTAAAGAAGAGGGACCAATGGAAACGTTGTCATGTTGCCGTTGTTCAGCATGGAAACATTCATTAGCTAACAATGACATTATTGTTCTATGAATATAAAGGGAGGTCAGGTACTCTTTAAAACAGCTGCTAGTTATGGGTACTTTTTACTGAAGGACACTTCAAAGCCTCTTTACTTTGACTTGAGTAAAGAAGTTTAGTCAGGACTTCTACTTTCACCAGAGTATTTTTAGACACGAGTATCTGTAGGCCTACTTCTACTTGAGTAAAGGATGTTTTGCCATCTCTGATGGTGTAGATCAGGGTTGAAGAACATCCGGCCCCCGGGCCATATACGGCCCGCGAGACCATTTGGTACGGCCCTCGAGGTAATTTATAAACACACGCAAAAAAGAAAAAATTGTAAGAAATCTGGACCGCAAAAAAATTAAACAAGCGAGTGCCTGTTTTTCCTGGCCAAGGCCAGGGTCCTTGAACACAACACGAGCCTAACGTGTCATCACGTGGTATATGTCTCGTCTGACAGGGGTGCAAATCTGACCGAGAGCACCAGAACGGCTCCGGGTCGGGACTTCACAAATTGCAGTACCCATAAGGAGCCGTACACATGCAGCAGTTTTTGCGTGGCTGTGTTTTAGTTGAAAGCCCAGTGGCGATCTGTTCATCTGTCATTCTGATCAGACAGTCAATAACTTTGTTGTTATTAGCATCTGATTAGCTAGCTATGCTAACACATATAAGAAGCTTTTTCTCCAACCAGTGAGGTAAAGGCACATCTTTTTAAAATACTATATGACAGTAAAGAAAGTTGTTATTAATAAAGAAGAATACAGTTTGAAAGGGGAGTGATTTGTAAAATATCCATAAAGAAAAATAAATCTGCTTCCAGTTCTGTTTCATCTGGGTGTTGAGAGATGTATCCATAGAGCTCCTAATGTTGCTCTCAACGTGCACCAGATTGATGCTTTTAACTTCAACATTTAAAAAAAAAAAATCTTCCCGGGGGAGCATGCCCCGGACCCCCCTAGAGGAGGGTAGGTCCCCCCCCCAACTGACATCATGTGCACATGGATAGGAAACTAAATACATTTGCACACATCTTGTGTGTCTATGCGCGAGTCATGGTAAGATATCTGGATTAAGAGGTTGCTTTTTCTTTGCACAGCATGAAAGAAAGGCCAAATGAATGAATTTTTGCATTTTTAAGCAGAGGTCAATAATTTGAACGGCCCTTGGAGGATGTTGAAAAAATGTAAATGGCCCTTGAGAGGAAAAAGGTTCCCCACCCCTGGTGTAGATGAAGGCTGAGTTACGGCTGTTGAGGTTTTATATGAAGGTGCATGAACGTGTACGGGATCTTTTATTACGTGCCCTGCCTTGAAATGAGCACTCAGTACCGAGCTGACCGCAGAGGGCAACACTCAGGATACAGTAGAAAGGAGTCGATGAGAGGAGCATTTTCTCTCTGTTGACCATTTATGTGCGGTGTGAAATCACAGATATCGACTGTCAGCTGTAATAAACAAACATCCAAAGGCATCAGGAGTGTCATCCTCCAACATCAGCAGCAGAGAGGGAGCTGCTGCCACTGCTGGCATTCACACTTTATTCCCACAACTCTTAAAACCCTGCAGCAGCTTGAATAATTACCAACAGAGAACACTGTGATACCCTTCATTTTGTCTGAATGTCTTTTTTCATCTCTCAGCTGACATTTGATTGATTTTCAGTGATGGCACCAACATTTAAAGGGCCAGTGTTCCATTTTAGGGGAGGAAATCGAATATAAAATGTCATCATTATGTTTTCAAGTGTGTATAATCACAGAAAACTAGTTGTGTTCATTGTTAGCTATATCTAAATTGATAATGCTCTGTTATGGAGTTTCATATCCAGCAATGGCAGGTTTTCCCTGGAGCTTTTTTACGTTCCCTTAATGCCAACGTAGTTCTCCGATACGCTTTTAAAACTGCGATAACGCCAGCGTCTGCCAGAATGCCTTGCTCCTAAAGTCGATGTGGTATGAATGGCCTTTAAACAAAGTGAAGGTCCTGAAAGATTGTTCAATGTTTTGTGATACAGATTCATTTCTGTGTGATTCTTGTAATATATATAATGAGGGGAGGGGTATTTAGTAACTCCAACACTAGATATCGCCAAATCCTACACACTGTTCCTTTGATTAGACGTTAGGGAATTTTAACATTGAAAAGCTGCTTTATTAAAACATGAAGAGCAATCTGATCTTCTTTAGTATTTAGATCAGTAGATCTTTATAAAGTTCAACATCTAAACCACACTACAACTCCCATTCATTTTTTTTTGTTGTGTATTCCCAATTTGAGCTTGTAGTTTGAAGCGATCTTTAAAAGTCAGTATCCGAATAAAAGTAATAATAATAATAAATGGAATTTATAAAGCGCCTTTCACGGGACCCAAGGTCGCTGTACATGGCGGACAGACAAAACAAGACAGACAATTAGGAGCGAAACGTTGTCATGTTGCCGTTGTTCAGCATGGAACCATTCATTAGCTAACAATGACATTATTGTTCTATTAATATAAAGGGAGGTCAGGTACTCTTTAAAACAGCTGCTAGTTATGGGTACTTTTTACTGAAGTACATTTCAAAGCCTCTTTACTTCTAATTGAGTAAAGGATGTGTGTACTTCTGCCATCTCTGCTGTCTTGTGATTGGTCCTCTCCATGTGGACAGGTTTAGAGATGCTCCTTCCCTTTCCATCCACAGTTAGGGTTGCTGATGAGAAACGTAATCCTTGGCGCTTTTCCATCCTTTCCATCGTTCACTTCAATAGCAGCTTCAATTGGTTACATTGTGATGTGACAGTCTAATTGACTTAAACGTTTCTGAGGTCTTTGAACTGTTTCTCTCTATGATCGAGAACTAAGAGGCACTCCTCCTTCCCAGTGGCGTTTTTATATGTACAAAAGTGGTGGGGCACAAAAAACTTAGATGTCTATATATAAGCTTCTGCAGTGACGTGCAGGTTCATGGCTGGTGAGGCACTGGCTCTGACTCTTCAGGTTTATTTTTTATTATTTTCGTTACCTAAATCAAAATATAATATTATTTTCAAAAGCTTTTTTTGTCTGATGCTTCGATTACTTTTAAACAGATAGTTCAACAAAAGGATACCCAAAAAATGTAATTTTATCATTTAAATATTGAATTGTTCTTTCTTAGTAAGATCCTATTTTCAATAAAATTGCAGTCTTACCTTGACTTGAAGATGAAGTCCATTTGCCTATCCTTCTGGACAAAAATCTCTATTACTTTTTTGTAAAAATCGAATCGATAGATTTATGATTAAAAAAATATATAAAAGTAGGGTAGACATGTGGATATTATCCAGCTGAACAGAACGTGCATTTATCTAACAGGTACGTTTCCCACAGATCTTATTTGGAGCTATTTTCTAAAATCCTATGGAGAAATCTCATTGCTTTTTTGTGGAGGGAAGCCATGCGCAGTTTACTTCCTGGCTCTCTCGTCTCCTCTTCACACACCACACTTTTCGCGGCACACGTACTTACAGCCAATCAGCTCTGAATGATGTGAGATGACGTATGGTGGGGATGGCAGCTCAATGCCCCTGTGGTCATTATTTTTTTGCCACACACATTAAATAGGAAAATACTCTGAGCATGCGCAGTGTAGTTTTCACAGTCACCGTTCACTTAGACAGTGAGAGGGAGGGGCAGGATCGGGTTTTGTCCCACATGGCTCAAAACAGCTCTATAGGCACACACTGTAGACACTAATTAAAAGAACACAGACCAAAACAGGAATGTACAGACGAATCAGATGATTAAACATGATCTCAAAATATATTTTATATAGATATATTTTTTTTGTAATCCACCATTAAAGAAAAACGACATTGTTTAACTATTCCTTTAGAGCAGTGACTAGGTGTTTTTTACAGGGAACGATCACAGACTGCAGCCAAGTCGGTAGTTAAATATTTTGCTCTCAAAGCTGATTATGAGAAAGAATCTGTCAGTGGTTTCATTGTTGTCTTAATATATATAAACAGCTTTGAAATGAAACACTTCATAACGCTAATAAGTCAAACAAATACGCACAGTTCCAAAGCAAATCCACAGATGTGCTGAAAATGACCCTTTTTTTAAGAGTTTCTGGCACTTTTCCTGAAAGAATGCCATTAGTGTTGGGTTCAGTGAAATTTATAGTGGCTCATGGTCTTTGCTGTTTTATGGCTCTCATTTCCAGCAGCCGAGAGGTGTTTCTGTGGGGAAACGCTGCTCCACTAGACGCACAGAAATCCCTTCCTGCTGGGTGGTATCACAGCGCAGACTGAACATGGAGCTGCTTGTGTTTTGTTTATCTGGGATTTTCAGGTGTTACCTTTACCCTGATGCAGAATGTAATGCTTCTGACCCGTGGAGGAAAGTAAATGAGTATATTTACTCATACTACTGACACAATTACTGGGCAGAAAATACACACTGTTTTCACACACACATGTAAATAATATGTACATATGACCAAATATGTATATGTTAATTTGAATTAATTTCTTATTTTATAGTTATGTTATCATTTTAAATGCTCTGTGCTGTCCTGCTTTTCATTCTTACCCTGTTGCTGTTAAACTACTACATTTCCCCACTGGGATTAATAAGTGTCAATTTTATCTTATCTTACTCAAATACTGCACGAAAGTACATTTCTAGGTACTTTACTTGAGTATTTTGAGTTTATTCTACTTAATACTAATACACCCGTACATTTTGGAAGCAAATATTGTGTTTTTACTCAACACCATTTGTTACTTTTGCAGG
This sequence comes from Harpagifer antarcticus, assembly GCA_902827135.1. Taxonomy (NCBI): domain Eukaryota; kingdom Metazoa; phylum Chordata; class Actinopteri; order Perciformes; family Harpagiferidae; genus Harpagifer; species Harpagifer antarcticus. The sequence goes on from CADEHL010001376.1 coordinate 504,427, forward strand.
TTTATATTATAAAAAAATGAAATATGACATAATGTGACATAATATTATGGATGGAGATACCTGGCAGTATAACAAGTTATTATTTTATGTAAACTTTCACCAGCTGCACAATTAAAGTGATACACACATTATATATGAACTGCTTTTCCTTCCGGGAAAAGATTGTCCCACTCTTGACCTGACAATCAACATCGGCACCTCTGTTGTTTCCCCGACTCAGACTGCTGCTACAACCCGCTGCTGCAGATACACGCTTTAGCACTTGAAATGTGTGGCTCTATGATACCTGCTGTACTTATATGATTCTGTTTTTCTTCTGGGCTGTGTCTTCCTGGTCGTATGTACTTATTGTAAGTCGCTTTGGACAAAAGCGTCTGCTAAATGCAATGTAATGTAATGTAATGTAATGTACAACATCAGGAAGATACGTCCCCAGCTGACCCAGAAAGCCACGCAGGTTCTGGTCAATCAATCAATCAATCAATGTTTATTTATATAGCCCAATATCACAAATGTTACATTTGTCTCAGTGGACTTCACAGTTTGTACAAAATATCAGTATGACAATAAGACACCCTCTGTCCTTAGACCCTCACATCGTACAAGGAAAAACTTCCGAAGAAAACCCACAGTTTAAAGGGAAAAATGGGAGAAACCTCAGGGAGAGCAACAGAGGAGGGATCCCTCTCCCAGGACGGACAGTCGTGCAATAGATGCCGTGTGTAAATTGAAAAGATAATACATTTGCAACATAGGTAGTCCAAATGTTTGGAAATGCATGTGTGTGTAATAGGAAGATGGATCCACGAGGATATCCATCCAGGACCTATGATCCAGGACCACAGCCACGACTCAAGATCCAGGGCTCGTGATGCCGGACACAGGACCGCAGGATCATCCATGACTCCGGATCCCAGCGTATATAGACACCAAAAAGAAAGAAATTTGGGGAAGCTGGGTTAATCGGAACATGGGAGTACACAGGTATAGACAGAGAGAAGGAAGAAGAAGTAAGATGTCCCCCGACAAACTAAGCCTATATCAGCAAAACTAGGGGCTGAATCTAATCAGCCCTAACTATAAGCTTTATCAAAAAGGAAGGTCTTAAGCGCACTCTTAAAAACGGATAGGGTGTCTGCCGCCCGAACACAAACTGGAAGCTGATTCCACAAATGTGGAGCTTGATAAGAAAAGGCTCTGGCTCCCATTGTACTTTAGAGACTCTAGGAACAACCAACAACCCTGCATTCTTGGAACGCAATGCCCTAGTAGGACAATAGGGTATAATGAGTTCTTTAAGGTAAGATGGCGCCTGCCCATTAAGGGCTTTGTAGGCGAGAAGAAGAATTTTAAATTCTATCCTGTGTTCTATAGGGAGCCAGTGTAGGCAGCCAGAACAGGAGTAATGTGGTCCCTTTTCCTAACTCTGGTTAGGACACGAGCTGCAGCATTTTGAATTAGCTGAAGCGACTTGACTGACTTCTTGGTACACCCTGATAATAAAGAGTTACAATAATCCAGCCTTGAAGTAACAAATGCATGGACTAGTTTCTCTGCATCGTTTTGAGGCAAGATATGCCTGATTTTTGCAATGTTACGTAGATGGAAGTAGGCGGTCCTTGAAATTGATTTTATGTGGGCGTTAAAGGATAAATCCTGATCAAATATGACACCAAGATTCCTTACAGTCTCACTGGAGGCCAAATTAATGCCATCCATAGTTAGTATATCTTTAGATAATTTGTTTCGTAGATTCTTCGGGCCAAGTACAATAACTTCAGTTTTGGTCGTGTTTAACATCAAAAAGTTTAAGGTCATCCACGTTTTTAAGTCCTTGAGGCAGTCTTGAATTTTATTTAGATGATTAATTTCATCAGGCTTGATTGATAAATATAGTTGAGTATCATCCGCATAACAATGAAAATTTACAGAATGATTCCTTATAATATTGCCTAACGGAAGCATATATAATGTGAACAAAATAGGTCCGAGCACTGAGCCCTGTGGCACTCCGTGGCTAACTTTGGTTTGCGTGGAAGATTCATCATTGACACGTACAAACTGAGAGCGTTCAGATAAATAGGACCTAAACCAGCCTAAGGCAGTTCCCTGTATGCCAACTAAGTGCTCTAGTCTTTGCAATAAGATATCATGATCGATAGTATCAAATGCAGCACTGAGATCGAGCAAAACAAGAATAGAGACAAGTCCTTTGTCAGAGGCTATTAGAATGTCATTTGTGACTTTGACCAGAGCTGTCTCTGTGCTATGATGTGTTCTAAAGCCAGACTGAAAATCTTCAAATAAATCATTGTTTTTTAAGTAATCACACAGCTGTTTTGCGACTGCTTTCTCAAGAATTTTTGAGAGGAACGGAAGATTAGAAATAGGTCTATAGTTGGCTGGTCCAGGCTCTCGTCACCTCACGCCTAGACTACTGCAACTCCCTCCTGGCTGGTCTAGCTGCATGTGCCATCCGACCTCTGCAGCTCATCCAGAATGCAGCGGCTCGTCTGGTCTTCAACCTTCCTAAATTCTCCCACACCACGCCGCTCCTCCACTCCCTTCACTGGCTCCCGGTAACTGCTAGAATCCACTTCAAGACAATGGTACTTGCGTACCATGCTGCGAATGGATCTGGCCCTTCCTACATCCAGGACATGGTTAAACTGTACACCCCAGCGCGTGCACTCCGCTCTGCATCAGCCAAACGACTCGCTGCACCCTCGCTGAGAGGGGGACCCAAGTTCCCATCAGCAAAACACGTGGGTTTGCTATCCTGGCTCCAAAATGGTGGAATGAGCTCCCATTGAAATCAGGACGGCAGAAAGCCTGCACACCTTCCGGCGCAGACTGAAAACTCATCTCTTTCGACTCCACTTCGAGCGATAGAATTACTAACAAAGCACTTATATACTAATAAAGGACTGGCTTATCTAAAGCCAGTTGAGTAGCACTTGAAATGTTTTTGCTCTATGAAACCTGATGTACTTAGTAATATATGTCACTTATATACGAGGGATTTAATATATGCAGTATTATTTCAAAAATGGTCATTGGACAACTTATAGTTTTGTATTTATTTTGCTGGTAAAACTTTTGTACTTTTACTTATTCTGCACATTTTCAGGTTAATTAAATTATGTAGTGTCTCTACTTTAAAGAGTCCTCTCCTGCTGATGTTCAGGTGTATATCAGTATGTAGTGTCTCTACTTTAAAGAGTCCTCTCCTGCTGATGTTCAGGTGTATATCAGTAGTGTCTCTACTTTAAAGAGTCCTCTCCTGCTGATGTTCAGGTGTATATCAGTATGTATGTTCTACTTTAAAGAGTCCTCTCCTGCTGGTGTTCAGGTGTATATCAGTAAGTAGTGTCTCTACTTTAAAGAGTCTCTCCTGCTGATGTTCAGGTGTATATCAATATGGCAGTGTCTCTACTTTAAAGAGTCCTCTCCTGCTGATGTTCAGGTGTATATCAGTATGTAGTGTCTCTACTTTAAAGAGTCCTCTCCTGCTGATGTTCAGGTGTATATCAATATGCAGTGTCTCTACTTTAAAGAGTCTCTCTCTGCTGATGTTCAAGGTGTATATCAGTATGTAGTGTCTCTACTTTAAGAGTCCTCTCCTGCTGATGTCCATGTGGTATATCAGTATGTGAGTGTCTCTACTTTAAAGAGGTCCTCTCCTGCTGATTTCAGGTGTATATCAATATGCAGTGTCTCTACTTTAAAGAGTCCTCTCCTGCTGATGTTCAGGGTATATCAGTATGCAGTGTCTCTACTTTAAAGAGTCCTCTCCTGCTGATGTTCAGGTGTATATCAGTATGTAGTGACTCTACTTTAAAGAGTCCTCTCTTGCTGATGTTCAGGTGTATATCAGTATGTAGTGTCTCTACATGTCTCCATGTTTTAATGTTCAAAAAGCTCTTTATTTTTCTCATACTGCCTGTGCTGCAGCACCTCTTTTCACCCTCTGTCTGAAACCAGAGCCCAGTCTGCTCTGATTGGTTAGCTGGACGGCTCTGTTGTGATTGGTGAACCGCTTAGAGATGTCCCGCCCCTTAGCCTATCACGTAAAATGTGTGGGAGCACTAGCCAATAGAAGCGTGAGTGTGACAAAAAAAGTGATGTCACTATGTTACAGAAGTTAAGGGATAGTTTTGATGTGAGGTATTTTCCCATCATATTCCATGTGCTCAAGTCAAAGCACTGTATGTCTTTGTGAGTGTAAATATGATGGTGTTTTGTTGGACAGTAAAGAGAGATTTATTGGTCGAATAAAGGTCAGAAATAAACCAGCTGAAAGAGAGATAAAAAGATACAAATAAAGTAAGATGCTTTAATGTAAAGGTTTACGACTCTCCGCAGAGTGAAAGGTTAAATAAAGTTTTAAAAGTGAAATACAACAGCTACCATAAAGTGTGTGCCTTGCTACACGGTGAGGAATAATAATGATAACAGGAGACAGAAGTTTATTTTAGTCTCTGTTACTGAGTGTTTAAAGCATGCTGGAAGGATGTGGTGTGACAGGTGTGTACGGATGTTTTAATAAGCTTTGACATCATTTTGGGGATTTCCACAGATATTTATTCGAACTGACGTCAATTCATCGTGACTACTTCCTGCGTCACAAAGGAGAACGATTTCAGAGCCACCTTTAAGGCCTGCAGTCGATGAATATTTGATACTGAAAACATCTGGGCCAAATGTTGTTTCACTGATGGAGCCTGAAACATATGTATGAATATACAAAGCCTACAAACTGCATAAAGGCTGTCAGTTCATCATATCATATCATAAACCATGGATCTGTTCGTCAGTCGAAAACACAGAGTAAGAACTGATGAGCAAACAACTACATATTAAACAGGCCCTGTTGTGCTTTTTAGGGTTTCCCTCTTTCCTGGTTTGATGGTTATATACTGCAACCCCCTCCTGGCTGGTCTACCTGCATGTGCCATTCGACCTCTGCAGCTCATCCAGAATGCAGCGGCTCCTCTGGTCTTCAACCTTCCTAATTCTCCCACACCACGCCACTCCTTCGCTCCCTCCACTGGCTCCCGGTAACTGCTAGAATCCACTTCAAGACACTGGTACTTGCGTACCATGCTGCGAATGGATCTGGCCCTTCCTACATCCAGGACATGGTTAAACCGTACACCCCAGCGCGTGCACTCCGCTCTGCATCAGCCAAACGACTCGCTGCACCCTCGCTGAGAGGGGGACCCAAGTTCCCATCAGCAAAACACGTGGGTTTGCTATCCTGGCTCCAAAATGGTGGAATGAGCTCCCATTGAAATCAGGACGGCAGAAAGCCTGCACACCTTCCGGCGCAGACTGAAAACTCATCTCTTTCGACTCCACTTCGAGCGATAGAATTACTAACAAAGCACTTATATACTAATAAAGGACTGGCTTATCTAAAGCCAGTTGAGTAGCACTTGAAATGTTTGGCTCTATGAAACCTGATGTACTTTATGATTCTGTTTTCTTCAAGGTTGTATCTTGTTGGTCGAATGCACAAGCTAAATGTAATGTAATGTAATATAGCTTTCTGTGCCTGTAAATGATCAAAATGAGCAATAAAATGTCACTTTTTGTGTGAAACAATTTACATTCAGCACATTGTATTGCCAACTGATGAAGTGCAGCATGATTTAACCCTTAGATGCATAAGTGGGTCTTCTTTGACCCGGTGAGGTGGTGTTCTTAGTGTATCTTTGTATTTACATTTTTTTATCATTCATATTCCAGCTATTCCGCAAAACATGTTTTGGATATCACGCCATTCAAATTTTAAATGTACATTTTAAGAAATTGTAGTTTTTGTATTTCTACCCCAAGCTTCAATAAGTGGGTCAAAAATGACCCGCATGCATTTTCTATGGGAACCTTTGATTCTTATCACCTGTTGCTGTCAGGAATACATTCACTGTAGACCACACAGACTACATCACAAGTGACACCTCTCAGGAAGATTATTTCACAGAGCAAGATCTGAAACCTGTCGGTATAATAATAATAATAATACATTATATTTGTATAGGGCTTTTCAAGGACTCAAAATCGCTTTACAATCTAAGGGAAGGTTAGGGTGGGGGGTATAGGACTATCAAACTTGATCAACCGGCATGGATTGATGTGGGGGGGGGGGCTATGAGTAGACAAGAGGAGAAGAGATGAGTTTTGAAAAGGGACTGGATACTGTGAGGGTCTCAGAATAGCGGAGATCTTTGCATCGATATGTTCAAAACGTTTTTTTTCAAAATGTAAAAAAATGTCTAAAATTATAAATAGTGAAAAATTCAATATAAAATATTTCTAGTGTGAACCAAAATATAAAACTAAATATTATACACGCGATTTTTTTTTTTCTTAACCAAAATGACCAAAAGTGGCATTAAAACACATATTATTCTAATACGGGTCCTTTTTGACCCACTTATGGAAGAGAGTCGGGTCCAGTCTCTCTAAGGGCATCTAAGGGTTAAACTGCATCAAGTGCATGAGGATATGCTTTCTGCAGAAAAACAGAATAATGGAATAAAGAAAGAAAAAAGGAAAGATGGATCTTTATTGATCCTCCGAGGGGGAAATTCACCTTTTATATAAAATCACATGCATTCTTTCTTTTGGGATACAGTTACATACTAATACACACAGATATATTCAGTGGTCCCTATAGACTGAAGCCCTGCCGTCTGTGTAGAGGAAGAACAATGTGGGGAAGAGCAGTGATGGACACTGTGTCAGATATGGACAGAGAGTAGAGCCCCAGCAGTAGAATCACAAACCTCATGGGCAGAAAATGGAAAGGAATAATCGGCCACCGTGTTTGATTGACAGCTGATCTCTCTGGAGAAAGCTCTGGCAGTGAGTGCTTAGCGACAAAAATGGAGCTGAAAAAAAGGGAAACCGGATGTCACGGATTACCTCTTCAAAAGGATTCTCATTTCCAACACATCCATTCCTCATCAGTGTGAGGGCTGCAGATCTCACTGTGCACACATCGATATATCTGTTTTTTTAAAGTGGACCTATCATGCTATATTTGAATAATATATTGTAGGGCCATAACCTCTATAAAACATGTCTGGGCAGTTGTTTTTCAAAATACCCAACAGATCATGCATTTAAGCCATGCCTCATTCAGCTCTATTTGCTCTTTTTTTAGTCCTTTTTTTGCAAGGGCTGATTCTGTGAGAAGTCTTCTTCGCTGCTTTTGTGGCAGACTACAGCGCCACCTACAGGCCTGGCATGTACTACAGCGTCTCCAGCGCTTTCGAGCGGCAATGGCTGTGGCTGTCTCCTCCTGATAGGTGGAGAGTTGCCCATATAGACGAGCTCCTCGTTTCTGACGTCAGAGATATTTCAAATCTGTATCAGTCCGTATGAGATCCGTTGTGGTGTGTGTATGTTGTGTGTGTGTGTGTGTGTGTGTGTGTGTGTGTGTGTGTGTGTGTGTGTGTGTGTGTGTGTGTGTGTGTGTGTCACTGTGCACAAATAAATATATATTTTCTTAAAGGACACGCAATACATTTCCCCCCCATCATCATCCCCACGCTGCCACGTCCCTTCCTGTTGTGATTTCTTTTTTTCGTGCTTGCTTGTTTGCTGTTATCTTTTCCTGCCGTTATGTGTCAGTGTTCCTGTCACCTCGAGGTGGGGGGAGGGGGGTAACAGTCACATGCAATACTGCGTTAATTGGTGTCACTTCACCGAGGGGGGGGGGGGTGCTGTCACATTAGCGCCCCGACCCCTCTTTGTCCCTGACAGTGTAATTAGTATTTCTGAGCTGCAAATACGCAGTTACTGTGTTGGAGCGTGTGTGTGTGTGTGTGTGTGTATGTGTGTGTGTGTGTGTATATGTGTGTGTGTGTGTGTGTGTGAGAAAGTGTGTGTGTGTGTGTGAGAAAGTGTGTGTGAGTGTGTGTGAGAGGGTGTGTCTGTGTGATTAAAAGGGGGGGTCGTAAACATATGTGTGCATGGCTAGAAGGACAGAGGGCTTTACAAGGCAGGGGGGGGGTACAGGGGCGGATGGATAATGCCGCAATGAATTATGGGTCATCAACGCCTTTTCTGCTGCTAATCACCACCATATCCCCCCCCCATCAACCCCCAACACTGCAGCTCTTTTTACTGAATCTTAATTCATCCAATCAGCAGCAGCGCTCTCATTACTGACTGCTTTTGGTTTCTGGTTTATAACAGCATCTGACCATTTTAGAGAATACTCACCATATGTGAAACTGTATTATTTATTAAAATAAGAAAAGAGACATTTGTAATCCCTAGTTCAACACCAAACTGTGCTCGGTTTCTGTTTACAAGTTGTTGCAGTTTTGAAGCTGCTTTGCTATTCTGGGCCTTCGAGCTAAAGCAGGAACTTCAGTTTTTTTTCTCAGGAACTAGAGACCTTCAGAGGAACTCATTTGGTTTCAGCCACAGGGATCAGGGTCTCAAATATGTTCCGGTGACCATTTTTTACCCTCCCAGAAGTGTTTGTTCGGAGTGGAAGTTCTTTCAAAAGTACAGGAATTTAGGGATGGGATTTGCAGAGTGGGATTTTTAAATTGGTCGCAACTTCTTTGCTCGTTTCAGACGTCAACGGACTGTTTCGCCAAATGCTTGAATGTTTCTTCAGACTAGGGCTGCTCGATTATGGCAAAGATCATAATCTCGATTATTTGGGTCAATAATTGTAATTGCGATTATTCATTGACTTTGAAAACATCCATTTATTGGAGAAAAACAGTATGTAAATTAAGTATAATTCAACTGAAAAACCAAAAAATAATAATGAAAAAATAATCGTTTTATTTCATTACGTTGTTTTCGTAATTGTTGCAATCCATAATCGTAATCACGATTAAAATACGATTAATTGAGCAGCCCTACTCAGACTACAACAGAGAACAATAGACTGACGAAACATTTTTGTTGCTTGAAAAGTAGTCCCTTAGCCTTCAAAATGCATCCAACTTTAGGGGGAAATGTAGCTTATGAGTCGGGGACTTCCTTTGAAAACGCAGTCTCCGAGCAACTATAACGGTTCCTAGGTGCTTTGTAAAGGTTTCTCTGATCAAACAGAGCTATAAAATATAAAATGTCCCTATTGCACATTTTGTCTTGCTCCCAACAAACTCTGAAGACCGGTATGGGAAGAGGCCAAGAATAACAGCTGATAATGAGACTTTTGTACGGGTGCGGAGGAGGCAACAGACAGGTCTTTGTATCTCTGATCTGGTGGTTTCCTGTCACCTGATTGTGATGATTGAATGGCCGTTGAACTCAAGACACACACAGGTGAAAGGGAAGCGTGGAAAACACCCTTAGCTCGTTTGTTTATTTGTTTTATGGGTATTTTTCATTTAAAACGTCGCCACAATTCAGTGAATATGAATAAGTTGGAAGCCAAGTGCCTTCACATTGTTTAAAGTCATTGCCAATAGTTCTCTTATCTCATACACCGAAAGTAGCATTTAAAAAAGCATGTATATCCATTGCTTTGTTTCTGATGTTCACTAAACAGATCCCACATCATTCAGAAGCTCATGACTCAAGATAGACATCCAGGTTTGTTGGTGTTATATTGTTTTCTGCAAGACGTCTCTGCTTCTGAAAAGATTTAATCTCACTGAATTAAATAAATACCAACATGTCCGCTTCAGGTTAGTAAACCATTTCATTCACAGATAATTGAATTCTTCATGAGTATTGGCTCCTAGCGATCTTGACATTTTATTGACCTTATTATCTTGACATTTCTTCTACTCCTCATCTCTACCTTGGACAAACGAGACCTGCTGGAAAACCTTTCTGTGGGAAAACTGATGTAATCTGGGACGATTAGACTTTTAATAACCGATATTTGACTCTCAGACATTCGAAGAAAAAAAACATCAATATTTCTATTCATTAAACAAATGGCGGGCAGAAAAAAACGTCTCTCGGACAGCTCCGGAGGGATGGCAGACGGAAGCAGTTAAATATTTAATCACCGCTCTTTAAAAGCTCACAGATTTATTTCACCCCCGCACTGTACGGGCTGTGAAATGGCGCGATGTGATCTGTTTTAAAATACCACCCTTGATCCGCCCTGGACAAGAGGGCTTCTGGCTGCTTTTGTAACGTGACTCGCGGTTTTAACTGCCCACCAGCGATGTAGCACAGAGTTACAGAGGGCAAGTTCAGCCCAATGTGAGCCAGTCAGAGATGGCTTAAAGTGCACACATCCTATACTCAAGTAGAAGTACAGATACTCGGTTTTAAAAATATTCTAGTAAAAGTAGAAGCAATGACTAAACTTCTTTACTCATAAGTGAAAGTAAAGAGGCTTTGAAATGTACTTCAGTAAAAAGTACCCATAGCTAGTATCTGTTTTTTCCTTAAGAGTACCTGACACTCCCTTTATATCAATAGAACAATAATGTCATTGTTAGCTAATGAATGTTTCCATGCTGAACAACGGCCAACATGACAACGTTTCCATTGGTCTCTCTTCTTTTAGAGAAGACCAGGAAGTGATGGATACACGGATCGTGTTCAAATCAATAGGCACGCAATGACTCTAAAGAATAATGATCACGCCACCAAACACACATTCAGACTAAAGGAACCAGCTGTTTGGGAAATGAGAGAAGTACAAAGTACAGGTATTTGTGTTCAACATGTAAGAAGTAGAAAGTACAGGTATTTGGGTTCAACATGTAAGAAGTAGAAAGTACAGGTATTTGAGTTCAACATGTAAGAAGTAGAAAGTACAGGTATTTGAGTTCAACATGTGAGAAGTAGAAAGTACAGGTATTTGTGTTCAACATGTTAGAAGTAGAAAGTTCAGGTATTTGTGTTCAACATGAGAGAAGTAGAAAGTACAGGTATTTGTGTTCAACATGTTAGAAGTAGAAAGTACAGGTATTTGGGTTCAACATGAGAGAAGTAGAGAAGTAAAAAGTGGTCAGAAAAAAAAGTACTGATACCAGAACAATGTACTTACGTACAGTAACGAAGTATTTGTACTCCACTACTTCCCACCTCTGATGGCTGGTTGACCCCTCGGGGAGAGTGAAGCAGTCGATCCCCCCACCAACCTAATCACTCCCACTAAAAAGTTGTCTCATGTGTTATGCCCGTTAAGGACCCAATGAAGGCCTATCCACAGCCTCTCTGTTAACTCCGACAGGACTGTGAAGCAGCTGGGTGGGGAGAGCGTCTGTTTGAGGAGACCTTCTTTTGATCAGACCTTTTACTTACTTTTAAAAGTCTTGTTGGAGGAAATTATCAGGTCCTTTACCAAAGTAAAAGTAAAACGTATGTGTTCTTAAAATAATCCATTGGGTTGAGGGGAGGTTACTTTAAAAATCTAATATGTTACAATAACAATTTTCCTAATCTGTATCAAAATCTAAAAGTAATGTAACCTGAATACTTGACGATACCTTTGGATTAGCTCAATATCAAAAGCAATGCAAATGAAAACAAGAGAAATATATCAAGAGGATGTTTTATACTTTTGGCACGGCACGCTTAAAGGGAAAGGAAACACCATTTACAGCTATAATATTCCGGGTAGTTTATTCATTTTACAATGGATATGATCGTAATATTTATTGTATATGATATTACTCGCCAAAAGAAAATTAATTATCGCCGGCCGGGTGGGGAATTCAGGGACCAGGCCGCCGCCATTAGGGAGTCCCAAATGGTGACGCACTGTGTGGGTCCTCGCTCCGGGATATCCATACCGAGAAGTCAACACAACGTGTCAGATATGGCAGCCGATGAGGAATTTTGCACAGGAGATCGACGTTTTGAACGATTGCTACGGGCTCCGTAGCGTCCAGCAGCTTAGCCGCTAGCTTAGCGATAAATACACACAGCGTTGTATTCTCCTCCCCTGTCGCCCTAAAAGCTTCAGAGGGCGATTACCTGAGCTCCATAGCGTCCCGCTAATGTGAACACACACACACACAGCATTAGCAGGACATTCTCCTTCCTCCCCCTTACGGCCCTAAAAGCTTCAGAGGGCGGATAGCTGGGCTCCGTACCCTCCAGCTAGCTTAGCCGCTAGCCCTTAGCGATAAATACAACACAAGCGTTTGTATTCTAGAGTGACCATATTTTGATTTCCAAAAAAGAGGACATGCTGCCCCCAGCCTCGAGATACTTAATGATACTCAACGTTTATTCAAAGATGCCTTATTGTTTTAAAGTATGCCTCCTCTGTATGGATATAAATTATTATTTATATTATTTTACTGTATATAACACAATAATATCTCTCTATAACCAAAGACACACCAAACCAAGGTTACTCAACAATCAACATGCTTTATTATGCCTAGAATTATCTCTGACAAATCTCAATGCACAAGAATAACTTAAACATCAACCTGTAACAAAATAATAGCTCTCTTTTCAAGTCTTACTGGACAAAAATAAATAACAAAATATATGAAAAGTAGAAAATAGAAAATCCAGCTTTAACAAATAATCTCTTGTATCTTGTCAATGTAAACAATAAAACAGTAACACCTCACAAAGATACTAATCTAATTATTTTTAAAAGTGCACTATGCAGTTTTGGATTTTAAATTTGCATAATTGCCATTAGTGAACATAACATAACATTTGATTACCTAAACCAAACCAACACATTTTGAGGCACCATGAACCAAATATAAGCCCACTTTAAATGTTTGAAAAACACAAATTCCAGGCCCTGTCATTGTAACAACCACAGTGAAACGACTTCTCACATATCTCTAGCTTCAAAACGTTTTCTAGGGTCCCAATTTAAAAGTAAAGTTTAAAGTTTCTCTCCCACAGCTACATAGCTTTCTCTCATAGCTGCATACTTCAATCCTCTTCATCCTGCTTTTCTTCTCATCCTCCTTGTCTGCCCATCGATATTTAGCTGTTGAGCTGATCTTTCCCAGCAGTTTTCGGTTGCTCAACAAATACGCATGAAAGTCTTTGCAAGACATCTCTTTCAAATTGTATTGCACAAATAGAATCCCCTTCAGTGACTCAACAGACAGCCGGTTCCTCTCCTTGGTCCACTGGCTC